>JAVSCE010009492.1:0-41163 GCA_032199065.1 Smutsia gigantea | reverse complement strand
TTTCTTTCCCTTCTTTTTTTTCCTCCTCCACTCTTTATATGTTAGGTGTTTTATTCTGTACTCTTTGTATATCCATTAATTGACTTTTTGGATAGCTGATTTAATTTTGCATTTGGTTAGTATTTAGTATGCCTACTGCCTTTCCTGTGGTTTTATTTTCTGTGGTGACAGCTGTTTAGCCTTAGGCATACTTCCATCTAGAGCAGTCCCTTTAAAATACACTGTAGAGATGGTTTGTGGGAGGTAAATTCCCTCAACATTTCCTTATCTGGGAATTGTTTAATCCCTCCTTCAAATTTAAATGATAATCTTTCTGGGTGGAGTATTCTTGGTTCAAGGCCCTTCTGTTTCATTGCACTGAATATATCATGCCACTCCCTCTGGCCTGTAAGGTTTCTGCTGAGAAGTCTGATGATAGCCTGAAACAGGGTTTTCCTTTGTAGGTGATCTTTTTTCTTTCTCTGGCTGCTTTTAATACTCTGTCCTTGTCTTTGATCTTTGCCATTTTAATTATTATATGTCTTGTTGTTGTCCTCCTTGGGTCCCTTGTGTTGGGAGATCTGTGGGCTTCCATGGTCTGAGAGACTATTTCCTTCCCCACCTTGGGGAAGTTTTCAGGAATTATTTCTTCAAAGACACTTTCTATCCCTTTTTCTCTCTTCTTCTTCTTCTGGTACCACTATCATGCAAATATTGTTCCGTTTGGATTGGTCACACAGTTCTCTTAATATTCTTTCATTCCTAGAGATCCTTTTTTCTCTCTCTGCCTCAGCTTCTCTGTATTCCTGTTCTCTGATTTCTATTCCATTAATGGTCTCCTCCACCTCATCTAATCTGCTTTTACATCCCTCAGCTGTTTGTTTCATTTCTGTTATCTCCCTCCTGAATTTGTCCTTTAGCTCTTGAATAAGACCTCTAACTTTGTAATCAGGTAGAAGCTCTTATTAACAGACAATCTTGAACCATATCATATAACCTCTCTAAATCTCCTTTTCCTGCATCTGTAAAATGGGGATACTAATTCCTCTCAATAATATCTATTCTCAAAGGTTTTTGTAAAGATTAAACAATGTATGTAAAGCACCTAGCACAATATCTGCTACATAAAAAGTACCTAACTCAACCCTGGCAGTGAATGCACAGGCACATGACCAGGCTCAGCCAATCAGACATCCCTCCTAGGACCGAGCTAGCAAATTGTGGATTCTGGTACAGTGAAATCTACCATTTGGTGCAAGCAGTGACAGCAGCATCCAGCCTCTCTGTGTGCCAACAGAGATAATTCAAGGTTCATGATCTAAAAGATGCCCAAGATACACTCTTCTAAAAATGAAGAGAATACCTATTTTACAAGGCTGGGGGAAATTTAATGTGAAAAGACTGATCACAGGGCCTGGAGCATAATAGATGTTTAATAAATGTTTCTTGAGTCTGTTTAGGAGGATTTCCCAAGTTTCTCAAAAAAAGGCTGAGAATTTCTGGGCTGGCTCCACCTAAACATAGAATTCCCAAAAGACCATTTTTTTCCATCTCCCATCCTAGTGATGTATTTCTCCTTGCTCTCCACTCTTAAGTTCAAAGTACAGTTATCTGTGATATGCAGAAGAATTCATTATCTCTAATACTTGTACGTTTGGTCTTGTTCTCTGGTTAAAAAGTACTTTATCTAGTGCTTTCTGAGAGGCAAGATTGGAAGGCTTTGGAAGTAGTTTCCTGCCCTCTAGATTAAGGTCTAGGGGAAGAAGAGCAAACTCACAGCCAGAGAAATCGTCTCAGCAGCCACAATGAAATAGACAGCTAAGTACTAGATGTGATCTACGTCAGCAAATCTTGTCACAAAAAAGTCCCATCTGACAATGTTCTGTGCATATGGGCATTCACTAAAGTCCATTTCAAGACCTCTTTCTTGGCTCTACCATGTTTCTTTTGGGGCAATTTCTTTCATTCCTTCATTTCCAGCCATCACTTCCAAGCTAGTGGCCCTCCAAGGCAGCAATGCCACATTTCCACCCACCTGTTGTCCCCTCCACCTAGTTCCACCCATACCTCTACTCAGTACCTAAAACTCTGAACTCATTATCCCCTACCTTTTCCCAAACCACTCCTTCCTCTGAATTCTTTATTTTTATTCATGATACCATTCTCCCAGTCACCCAGACACCAGCCCTTGGTATTATTTCCATCCCTTTCTCCTCCTTCCCCTATAATTCATTCTTTGCATGGACATTCATTTTCATACCCTTCTCTCTATTTCCAATGCTTTCACCCTGGTTGAGACCCAAATTTTTTTTTATCTCTCAGTTATAACAACAGCTTCCTAATTAACCTTCATCCTTTTTTCCTCCTTCCCTGGCTATGTGCTCCCCTCTTTACAAACCTTAAATAACTGAACATTTCCTATTCAAGCCAGCAAACATTTATTGCAAACCTAATTGTGAATAACACTATTCTAGGTGTTCTCTAAGATTCAATAATGGGAAAAAATAGCCCATAATTGGAGGAAAAAAATGGATTGTCTTTAAATTAATTTTTGTATTTAGCAACTACCTTGAGAGAAGTACACATACAGAAATATGCACAGAACATTATCTGTGTTCAAAGGGGGGAATAAATGGATTTGGTGTAAATTTTAAAAGCAAACTTGAAGAATTCCATTTCTCTGGACTGAATATTTCCCCCCAAAGTTCATTATGCCAAGGTGATGGTATTAGGAGGTGGGGACTTCAGGAGGTGATTAGGCCATGAGGGTGGATCCCTCATGAATGAGACTAGTGTCCTTATAAATGCAACCCCAGAGAGAGCTCCCTTGCCCCTTCTGCTATGTGAGGTCACAGTGAAAAGATGGCTGTATATGGAATAGAAAGGAGGCCCTCACTAGACAACGAATCTGTCAGTACCTTGATCCTGGACTTCTCAGCCTCCAG
Source organism: Smutsia gigantea (assembly GCA_032199065.1). Lineage (NCBI taxonomy): Eukaryota > Metazoa > Chordata > Mammalia > Pholidota > Manidae > Smutsia > Smutsia gigantea. The sequence goes on along the minus strand of JAVSCE010009492.1, from coordinate 38,239 downwards.
AACTGTAAAAAATAAATTCTTGTTGTTTATAAACCACCCGTCTATGGCATTTTTGTTGTAGCAGTCCAGATGGACTAAGGCATCCATCATTTGTATAAGATCTTTGAGGATGAATAAGATTTTGATAAGCGGTGTTGAGTGAAAGAGCATTAAGGAAATGGGGGCCACATCAGGAAAGATCTTGGGGTGGGAGCATATTGAAGGGTGCATTTCAAGGAACTGCAAAGAATCCAGTTAGGACACTTAGATAGAAGGAAAGTACTAAGAGATGAGCTAGGAAAAGTTAGGTGGGCCCATATAATAAAGGGCTTTGAATGTTAAACTAAGATATTTATACTTCACTCCCTCTGCATTGCCTAAAAGATTCAGGGAATTTTACTTGCTTTTAAGGATATTGAATATTTTTGGTCATAGAAGTAACACAGGCAAAGCTCTTAGTCTAAGTGATGCACGGGAGGTTTAGACAGAAGGGACTGGAAGCAGAGAAGTAAGTTAGGAAGCATTTGCACTGTAAAGGTGTGAGGCAATGGAGACCCAATTGAGGGAAGTGGTTGTGGAAACAGAAAGAAGAAAAGTTCAAGCAGCATTCATAAAGACGAATCTGCAAGACTCAACAAATCATTCAAGGTAATAGATGATGAAAAAGGTGAGCCCAGGATGACTCCAAGATGACTTTGAGAGTGGGAACTCCATTAACAGAAAACTGAGTACATAACAAGATTTCTCAGGATTTGAAATGCTGTGGGTAGGGTGCTGTATCAAATCATAGCTAGGTATTTATGGTTATATCAGAGTCTCAGCAAGGAACAGATTTCATCCAGATTATTCAAATAAAGAGGTTTACTGAAGGGACTATTTACAGATGTGTAGTTAATGTCAAGGGAACTAATGGTGGGTGTTGAGATAAAAACTAACAGCAGTGAATGGGAAGCTGTTAGCTAAAGGGACAAGGGGAAGGTGTCTATTACCGGAGCCTACTGAGGGCTGGAGCATGGAAGAATAGCCGGCTAGAGGGAGCTGAGATTGAGGTGTGCAGATATTGCATCTAAGCAAGGGCGGACTGGGGAGAAATGTCCTGAGCTCTCTATTCCTTCTGCCAATCTCCTGCTCATGACTCCCATTGGAGCTTTGGAGAGGAAGGGTCAGCCGCCCAAGGCATAGAGCAGGAAAGAGAAGAGCAACAAACAAAATGGGGAAAAAATTGAAAATAACATAGAGCAAAAGCCAACACAACAGTACAATCTGCCTTTAAATATTCCTTAATTCTGTTTTTTACTGCCCTGCCTCCTTATATCTGTCCATGCTGTTCCCTCTGCCTAGGATATCTTCTTTCTCTCATGAATTCCTACCTATCCTACAAATCCTAAGCTCAAACGATTCTTCCTGCAAGGATGCTTTCCTGATCAGCTCCAACCAGAGGTAATCTTTCTTACCTCTACTTCCCAAAAACCTTGTACTGCTCCTTCTGTGCTCATTAAAGCCTACCTTGAGTTAATTACTTCTGTCCATCTTTCACTATCTTATAGAAAATAAGCTCAATAAGTATAAAAACTCTGTTCACTCATCATATCACTCAAAAACTGTGCCGTATAGGTTTTACTCATGGTAGGAACTCAACAAACAATTATGGAATACATGAGTAGGAACGGAACTCTTTATTTTTATTCCAGTCATTTGGCTAGCAATTTCTCTAACACAGTTATTCTTTCCCCTCTCAGGCATCCATTAACAGAAGCTGCAGACCACCCATCAAACCTAAAACAAAGCAGTACAGTTCAAAAAATATCCAGGAGTTTGGAAAAGGACACAGAGTAAATGCTGAGTGGGAAACTTTCTGTTTCTTTTACTGAAGGACTTTAGTGGAAGCATCTGGTATAATGGTTAGATAGAGTAAGCACACTAAATTAGATGGATGCCAAAGAGTTTTTTTCACTTAATAATTTAGTTTTCAGAGGCTGGATATCAATTCTGGCTCTTCATATCTTGAGGACCAAGAATGGAGCTTTTTATGTATTCACTTTTTGCATTCATTTCCATCTAATAACTGAATATTATTAGGCATCTTATGGAGAGATTTAGGACATCTAGGAATCTTATCTATAATGAAAATGAACAGGTCCTGAAAGCCTGCCAGAATAGAATGGATTCAGGTAAACGTTGAATAGATAGGTAACAGAGGTAACATCTATGTTTTCAGAGGTAGAAAGACTGAGGTACACAGAGAGCTTTAAAGAGGTTGTTCTAGTGGAAGGAAACAGTGACTACAGCAAAGACTGGTCTACATGGATTGACGAGTTTGGCTGTACACCTGGAGGCAATGCTACAGAATATTCAAAAACATGAAACCTCAGGGAAAACCTGGTAAATTGGGTTACTAGGCATGAAGGTAACAAAGGGTCAGCAGCTAGATCACCTTCCTGGCACTGGGAATCTTAGGTGAATCAGTCCAGAAAGGTCTTTTCATATTTCCTCATCTAATGTTTTGCTTCTTTATTTCACTTCTCTCCTCATCATCATTTACATTCCATATATGGCTTCTAGTTTCCAATTTGTTTGCTTATTCTCTTATTCTCATTCATCAGGAAATGCCCTAAATTTTGTTTGATGAAGAAAGTAAAATTCTGACTTCTATCTGGTAGGCACTGTACTCTAGGAAATGACTTCATGGCAACACTCTAAACTAGTAGTTTCACACAGTGGAATGTGGGTAAGCTGCTATCTCCATGGGTGTTAATTGTAACATGTCAGTGAAAGACCTGGTTCCTAAGTCTGGTGGGTGGAGCCTCCTGCTGCTGCCAACTGCTGTAATGTTCAACAGGGACATAGTTTTTGACACTGACAGTTTAGAATTCAGTGGCTGCCCTCAACAGTGGACTCAGAAAATCATAAAATAATAAAAAAAACATGCTGAATATATTTAAAATATAAACAACCCATGATAGACAGAATGGCAAGGTGGATAGAGAGCCAGACAGGAATACAGAAGAGCAAGTAGTCTGTTTTGGCTGTAATATTTGAGAAAAGTAGAGAAGTATTGGGATTGTCTCCTTTCAGGGCTTGAATACCAAGGGAAGGACTTGGTACTTAATATGTCAGAAAATGAGGAGCCATACATGATGGGATGGGTTTTTTTAATGTTTTTGAGCAATTGACTAATATGATTAGAGCTGCTTAACTAATTACCAGTGCATGGGCTAGATTTAATTAAGGAGACAGACACCAGAGAACAAGTTAGGCGAATATAATAGAGACGGCTAGCTGACCAATAAAAATCTATCCATGCCTTTTATGGTGTAGAGCTGGTGCTTGAGAGTGGCTATCCGGATGGACTATATTAATCAATACCCCCACATCCTGCATCTAGTTGGGACCATGTGGTTGCTTCTTGCCATGTAACTGTAAGTGGAACTGATGCTCATCACTTTCAGATTAACGTTGTTACGTGTGCATGATCCTCCGTGCTTCCTTTTCCCACAATATGCCAGCCCCTTGAACCAAGGCACATTCGAAGCCACAAGATGGTAAAGTTGTTAGGTGGAAACACAAACCTTTTCCATATTCTTGTGAATTTTTAAAGGTGTGGGAACCTGTTTGGGACTACTTAGTTGAGTTACAGCATGAGGCTCACAAGCCATAAATCATAGATTTCATGTGCAGGGAAGCTAGTTTCTTTGCACAAAGAAAAGCTTGAAGCTACACTCTTGACATTCCCATCTTTCTGTCCCAGGTCTTTCTTACCATCTTCCACCTTAACATCTTGTCCCAAGGAAGATCTGATGAGGTAGTATGCCTCCATCATTGAAACCCTTGTAGAATTTAGAGAAGAAGTGGTTTTTTTTTTTACTCATTTATGGTAGAATAAGGAGGAAATTGAACAACTCAGTGGCTTATGGGAAGGTCTCACCCTACACACCTTCCTTATATTATTTGAACTTCAAGCACCTAGAGATTCATTTATGTAAAACACAAACAAATACACAAACACACACTCACTTTCATGAGCTAAACTTCAGTGTGTCTGCCCTAATGTCTGGGAAAGCCACATGGCCTGCAGCAGAGGAGCTGGCCAAAGTGGCCATATACAATACCACTTACTGGTACAAGCTGGGTAGGACCAGGCAGAGGGCCCCAGACTGGTCGATACACTCAAGACCTCCAGCCTTAAATGGAGAAAACCAGAGTGCCTCACTCAGTTAAGTGACTTGGAGAGCCCTAAGTGCCTTAGTGTCATGGGAAGCAGAAGTAAAAAGGACAGCAATAGTAGGGCATAGCCAACTCGGGACAGATCCTTGTGTGAAGCAAAGACGATGAAGAGGAAAGAATAAGAGACTGATTCCTAGAACCACATCAATTGCTGATGTCTTTCCACTCTTCATTTCTAGTACACCAGTTTCCAAACAATAGTTTCCTGAGGTAAATTGAGGGAGTAAGTTTAAAAGTCAAACTGGCACATTTAAACAAGCTTATAGAAAAGGGTCCCATAAGCTTAAATCACCAATACTAATATTGCTTTAAATTCCCTACCAATTTTTATCAATATACAGGAATATACTTTTTTGCTTAGTAGTAACCAGTATATATATCCTATTTTTTGTCATTCTTTTGTGTAACATTACTTTGTATACATATTTCCAAGTAGCAACATACACCATTTTTTCCATTTATTTATCATGCTCTTGTGTTCATATGTCTAGTTTGAGATATTTGGGTAGTTTTCTATGATTCATTATTATGAATAAACAATGCTATACACATCTTTGGGAAAATTTTTTTTAATTTCACTGGGATTTCATCCCAGTGTGGGATAACCATGTTAAAAGATACAAAGAATGTTTTCATTCTTATTATTTGATGCTAAAATGTTCTTCATAAAGGTACACATCTTGTTGAAAATGCAAATTTTTTCATCTAAAAGCAATGAGGCCACCTATAAATCTACTCTAAAGAAATAATAAAAGATACACACAATTATTTATGTAACAAGATGGTCATCATAACACTACTTATTACACTGAAAAAATACAAACCAAAATATTCAAACCACTGGGGAATGTCTAAATAAATTATAATATATCTATAGATATATATATGTCAACTTTCTATCACCCTAAAAAGGTTTTCAAAGAATTTTGAATGACACAGGAAATGCTTATGATACAAAGGCAAGTGAAACATAAATTACCAAACTTGATATGTTTAATTCAAACTGCATAAAGAGAAAAAAGTCATCTGCAAATATATACATACAAAAAGACTGTAAACAAATATACTATAATGTTAATAGTAGTTATCTCCAACTATAAAGGTTTTATTAGCATGTATATATTTTATAATTAGAAATAGCAATAAAAATTATTTCAAAAAATAAATTATCAACATGGAATTCTAGACACAAAATGATACAAAGCAATAGTGAATTTAAAATAGTCAAACAGACTATTGGTCAATCAAACATAAGTGTGAACTTTTCTTCTAACTTAACTTCAAAGCATGTGCATGTTAAACTTGTAATAGGAGCAAGGAACTAAGAAGATCCAGGATGCAGGAGAAAATGTTAAAGCTTGAGAAGGAAAGGTCTAATGGGCAACCCCAGTCCAGAGACTTTCTTTGGTCAATAAGCCCAAATAATACATTTTTTTATACTCAAAGATTGACCACTGTTATTTACCATTGTGATATAATGAAGAAGACATCCAGTCTTTGTCCCCCATTCCTGGCACAAAGTCTCAAAAATCCTTGAAATTTCCTGATAAGAGTGTCTTTTGTTAGACATAAGAAGCCACTTTCAATCATACCTGAATTTATGTTAATGAAGTGATTCATGGTGGGTCCCCTAGAGAGCTTCAGGATGGGACTGAGCATGAGAAACTCTAAGCATGTGATTAGAGCGTTAGAACTTTCAGCCCCACCACACCCCCCCTCTAAGGTAAGGGTGTGGCTGAAGATTGTGTTCAGTCATGTGACCAGTGGTTTAATCCATCATGCTACATAATGAAATGTCAATAAGAACCCGGAGGCTCAGCAGAGCTTCCCCATTGGTGAGGACATCAAAGTTCTTGGTAGGTAGTGTGCCCTGATTCAATGAGGAGAGCTCACAGAGGCTCTATGCCAACTTCCCCCCGGACCTTGTCTGATTCACTTCTCCCATTTTGCTGTTCCCAAGTTGTTATCCTCTATAATAAAACTGTGATAATAAGTATAACACTTTCTGTGGGTTCTGTGGGTCATTCTTATGAATTATTGAATCTGAAGGGGAGAGTAGTCATGGGAACCCCCAAATCTGTAGATGACTGGGCATAAATGCAGGTGGCTTGGGAACATCCTGGACTTGTGGCTGGTGTCTAAAGTGGGAGAAGCCTGTGGAACTGAGATCCTTAACCTGTAGGGTCTGTGTTAACTCTACATAGTTAGTACAATAATTGGATTGAGTTGTAGAACACCCAGTTGGTGTCAAAGAACTACTGTCAGAATGCCATCATCATCTACATACACAATGGGCAAAACAGTTCTCAAATAGGGAAATTGTATTAGTTAAGATGATGCTGTCTCCAAAAAGAAACACTAATCTCAGTGGTTAAGTATAGTAGAAGCTTGCTTCTTGCTCATATGAAGTCCAAAATAGGTGTTCTAGATCAAGTGGCCTTCCACATGGTCACTCAAGGACCCAGGCAACTTCCATCTTAGGTCTCCACTTCATCCTGGACCCGAGTCCACAACACTCATCCAACAAACAGGGAAAGAACACGGGAAACTATACATAGAATTAAACTGTGGGCCAGCCCTGGAGGTACACACTCACTTCCATTCACCTTTCATTGCCTAGAATATGGGCCATCTCTCACTACAAAGGACCTTAGGAAATGCACTCAGCTGTGAGCCCAAGAAGAGAAAATGGGTGTCCTAAGCAAGCCAGTCTCCACCATAAGGGTAGAAAATAATTTTTTATTCCTGAAAATGTGAATCACATAATCTGGTTTATAACCTGATTAATCTCAGTAACCAAGAAAGACATCTAAGAGGTTAAGATCATTGCCAAATGCCATGCTAACATACTACAGAAGTATTCAGAACTACAGTGTTTCACTTCAGTGCAAGAAAGAGTTCTTCAGCACTTGCCATCCAAGACCTGTGATAAGCAAAGGGGGTACAAAGATTACTAGATTTAGTCCTGCCATGGAAGACTTTACTGTCTAGTAAAGAAGCCTACAGACCAATGGAAATTTGTACTAAGCTTTCATATATTAAAACTATATATTATCACTGCAGACACAAAGTCCTTAGCACGTAGAAGGGCAGTTCAAAAGTAGAAATGCTTTAAAAATACTACACCAATAGGAGATTCAAGATGGCAGCATGAGAGGTGACATGGAGAACTCCTCCCAAAACCACAAATTGTACAAAAATATAGTTAATTAATACAACTAACCATAAAACAGCAAGAAGAAAGAAGGCTGAACCAGACTGCATACAGACCTCACAAACAGAGCAGACCTCACAAAACAGGGTAACGTACGAAAGCCTTAATCCAGGGGCACCCAAGCCCTTCTCCCACCCCAGCTCACTGGAGGGAGGAAGAAAAACAAAGCGGGGAGGGGGTGGACTCATGGGACTGCTGAAAACCTAGCCCTGGAGAAATGCTTTGTGAGCAGAAGCCTATACTGTGTGGTACTCTGGACACTGGGAAGCTCGGACGGGTGGAGTGCCTGGGAGACTGACATTCCGGCCGTTTGTGGAGGACGGGATCCACACCCAGTCGCTCTGTGTCAGAGGAAGGGCAGGCAGTCTCAGAGGCTTCCTAGCAGCAAGAGGGCTGCTGAAGGGGCAGGGTTTGCATGGAGCTTGCTGCACAGGAGAAGGGAGAGCTGGACAAGGTTGTCTGGGTGCGCTCTGTCCAGCTAGTTAGGAACTTTTAGGAACTTCCCGTGCTCCATCCCTCTGGCTGCCTACTCAGCTCGAAGCTCTGCACTGTGACACACAGCCTGCCAAGCCTTCCTACTGGCCCACAGGCACCTGCTCGCACACTGTCAGTCACTGCACTGGTGACAGGCTAGAGACAGGGAGGCACCACCTACAACAGCTATAGACGCAAAGCACAGAGGCTTACATGTGTGTGCTTGGCCAACGGGCTCTGACACTGGAGACAGGCAGGGCATATGGGATTCAGGAAACAGATCTTTCCTCCCACCAGGCACCAGCTCTGCTCCCCTATGACCCCCAACCTCACTCTAGGGGCTGAGCAGCTCCAGAGACTGGAGTTTCTGCCCACTAGTGGGCACCACACAAAAATATGAAATGTCAAAAGAACATGGTTCAAACCAAAACCTCATAAAGCCCAGAAAAAGGGCCAAATGAAACTGAACTCACCAATCTTCCAGAGAGTTCAAAATAAAAATTATAAACATGCTTATGGACGTACAGAAAAATATTCAACAACTCAGGAACAAATTTAAGTCAGAGACTCAACCATTAAGAAATTCCATATCTGAAATGAAACATACAATGGAGGGATTTAAAAGTAGATTAGATGTAGTAGAAGAGACAGTAAATGGAACAGAAATTAGACAAGAGGAATACAAAGAAGCTGAGGCACAGAGAGAAAAAATCTGTAAGAATGAAACAATATTGAGAGAACTGTGTGACCAATCCAAACAGAACAATATTCGCATTATAGGGGTACCAGAAGAAGAAGAGAGAGAAAAAGGGATAGAAAGTGTTATTGAGGAGGTAATTACTGAAAACTTCCCCAATCTGGGGAGGAGATAGTCTCTCAAGCCATGGAGGAGCACAGATCTCCAAACACTAGGGACTCAAGGAAGACAACATTAAGACACATAATAATTAAAATGGTAAAGATCAAGGATAAAAACAGATTTTTAAAGCAGCTAGAGAGAGAAAAAAGATCACATACAAAGGAAAACCCATCAGACTATCATCAGACTTCTCCACAGATACGTTACAGGCCAGAAGGAAGTGGCATGATATATTTAATGCAATGAAGCAGAAGGGCCTGGAACCAAGAATACTCTATCCGGTAAGGTTATTATTTAAATTTGAAGGAGGGATTAAACAATTTTCAGATAAGCAAAAGCTGAGAGAATTTACCTCCCACAAACCACCTCTACAGTGCACTTTGGAGGGACTCCTATAGGTGGAAGTATTCCTAAGGCTAAAGAGAGGTCACCCAAGGCTAGACAAAGAGTACAGAATATGATTCATAACATACAAAGAATGGAGGAGGAAGAAAAAGGAGGAAAAATAAAAGGAACCTTTAGGTTGTGTTTGTAATAGCATACAAAGTGAGTTAAATTAGACTGTTAGATAGTAAGGGAATTACCCTTGAACCTTTGGTAACCACGAATCTAAAGCCTGCAATGGCAATAAGTACATACCTATTGATAACCAACCTAAATTTAAATGGTCTGAATACACCAATCAAAAGACATAGAGTTACTGAATGGATAAAAAAACAAGACCCACCTATATGCTGCCTACAAGAGACTCACTTCAAACCCAAAGACATACACAGACTTAAAGGGATGGAAAAAGATGCATTGGGCAACTAATAGTGAGAAAAAAGCAGGAATTGCGGTACTTGTATCAGACAAAATAGACTTCAAAACAAAGAAAGTCACAAGAGACAAAGAAGGACATTACATAATGATAAGGGGGTCAGTCCAAGAAGAGGATATAACCATTATAAATACCTATGCACCCAACACAGGAGCACCTACATATGTGAAACAAATACTAACAGAATTAAAGGGGGAAACAGAATGCAATGCATTCATTTTAGGAGACTTCAATGGACCGCTCAGTCCAAAGGACAGATCAACCAGACAGAAAATAAATAAAGAGACAGAGGCACTAAATAAATAAAGAGACAGAGGCACTAAACAACGTATTAGAACATATGGACCTAACGGACATCTACAGAACACTCCATCCAAAAGCAACAGGATACACATTCTTCTCAAGTGCACATGAAACATTTTCAAGAATAGATCATATACTAGGCCACAAAAAGAACCTCACTAAATTCAAAAAGACTGAAATTGAACCAACCAGCTTCTCAGATCACAAAGGTATGAAACTAGAAATAAATTACACAAAGAAAATGAAAAAGCCCACAAACACATGGAGGCTTAATAACATGCTCCCAAATAACCAATGGATCAGTGATCAAATAAAAACAGAGATCAAGCAATATATGGAGACAAATGACAACAATAATTCCACACCACAAAATCTGGGGGATGCAGTGAAGGCAGTGCTAAGAGGGAAATATATTGCAATACAGGCCTACCACAGGAAAGAACAATCCCAAATGAACAGTCTAAACTCACAATTAATGAAACTAGAAAAGGAAGAACAAATGAGGCCCAAATTCAGTAGAAGGAGGGACATAATAAAGATTAAAGAAGAAATAACTAAAGTTGAGAAAAATAAAACAATATAAAGAATCAATGAAAGCAGGAGCTGGTTCTTTGAGAAAATAAACAAAATAGATAAACCCCTAGCCAGACTTATCTAGAAAAAAAGAGTCTACACACAAAAACAGAATCAGAAATGAGAAAGGAAAAATCACTATGGACACCACAGAAATACAAAGAACAATGAGATAATACTATGAAAAATTATATGCTAACAAACTGGATAACCTAGAAGAAATGGACAACTTCCTAGAAAAATACAACCTACCAAGGCTGACCGAGGAAGAAACAGAAAATATGAATAGACCAATTACCAACAAAATGGGTATAGAGGGCAAGTACCTCAACATAATAAAGGCCATATATGACAAACCCACAGCCAACATTATACTTAACAGCAGGAAACTGAGAGCTTTTCCTTTAAGATGGGGAACAAGACAAGGATGCCCACTCTTCCCACTTTTATTCAACAGAGTTCTGGAGGTTCTAGCCATGGCAATCAGAAAACACAAAGAAATAAAAGGCATCCAGACTGGTAAGGAAGAAGTCAAACTGTCCCTGTTTGCAGACGACATGATAGTGTACATAAAAAACCCTAAAGAATTCACTCCAAAACTACTAGATCTAATATCTGAATTCAGCAAAGTTGCAGGATACAAAATTAATACACTGAAATCTGTTGCATTCCTATAGACTAACAGTGAACTAGCAGAAAGAGAAATTAGGAAAACAATTCCATTCACAATCGCATCAAAAAGAATAAAATACCTAGGAATAAACCTAACCAAGGAAGTGAAAGACCTATACCCTGAAAACTACAAGACACTCTTAAGAGAAATTAAAGAGGACACTAATAAATGGAAATTCATCCCATGCTCTTGGCTAGGAAGAATTAACATTGTCAAAATGGCTATCCTGACTAAAGCAATTTACAGATTCAATCCCTATCAAAATACCAATAGCATTCTTCAATGAACTAGACCAAATAGTTCTAAAATTCATAATGGAACAAAAAAAGACCCCGAATAGCCAAAGCTATTCTGAGAAGGAAGAATAAAGCAGGGGAAATTATGCTCCCTGACTTCAAGCTCTACTACAAAGCCACAGTAATGAAGACAATTTGGTATGGCACAAGAACAGACCCTCAGACCAGCGGAGCAGAATAGAGTCCAGACATTAACCCAAGCACATATGGTCAATTAATATGTGATACAGGAGCCGTGGATATACAATGGGGAAATGACAGCCTCTTCAACAGCTGGTGTTGACAAAACTGGACAGCTACATATAAGAGAATGAAACTGGATTACTGTCTAACCCCATACACAAAAGTAAACTCAAAATGGATCAAAGACCTGAATGTAAGTCATAAAACCATAAAACTCTTAGAAAAAAACATAGGCAAAAATCTCTTGGACATAAACATGAGCAACTACTTCATGAACATATCTCCCCGGGCAAGGGAAATAAAAGGAAAAATGAACAAGTGGGACTATATCAAACTAAAAAGCTTCTGTACAGCAAAGGACACCATCAGTAGAACAAAAAGACTTCCTACAGTATGGGAGAATATATTCATAAATGACGTATCCGATAAGGGGTTGACATCCAAAATATATAAAGAACTCACGCACCTCAACAAACAAAAAGCAAATAATCCATTTAAGAAATGGGCAGAGGACATGAATAGACACTTCTCTAAAGAAGAAATTCAGATGGCCAACAGGCACATGAAAAGATGCTCCACATCGCTAATCATCAGAGAAATGCAGATTAAAACCACAATGAGATATCACCTCACACCAGTGAGGATGGCCAACATCCAAAACACAAACAACAACAAATGTTGGCGAGGATGTGGAGAAAAGGGAACCCTCCTACACTGCTGGTGGGACTGCAAATTAGTTCAACCATTGTGGAAAGCAGTATGGAGGTTCCTCAAAAAACTCAAAATAGAAATACCATTTGACCCAGGAATTCCACTCTTAGGAATTTACCCTAAGAATGCAGCAGCCCAGTTTGAAAAAGACAGATGCACCCCTATGTTTAATGCAGCACTATTTACAATAGCCAAGAAATGGAAGCAACCTAAGTGTCCATCAGTAGATGAATGGATAAAGAAGAGGTGGTACATATACACAATGGAATATTATTCAGCCATAAGAAGAAAACAAATCCTACCATTTGCAACAACATGGATGGAGCTAGAGGGCATTATGCTCAGTGAAATAAGTCAAGCCGAAAAAGACAAGTACCAAATGATTTCACTCATATGTGGAGTATAAGAACTAAGGAAAAAAAAACTGAAGGAACAAAACAGCAGGAGACTCACAGAACCCGAGAATGGACAAATAGTTACCAAAGGGAAAGGGACTCGGGAGGATGGGTGGGAAGGGAGGGGTAAAAGGGAAGAAGAGACATTACGATTAGCAGATGTAATGTTCGGGGGGCATGGGGAGGGCTGTACAACCCAGAGAGGACAAGTAGTGACTCTATGGCATCTCACTAAGCTGATGGACAGTGACTGCAATGGGGTTGGGGGGGGGGGACCTGATGAAGAGGGTAGTGTAATCACCATAATATTACTCATTTAATTGTAGATTAATGATATCAAAATAAACTAAAAAAAAATGGGCAGAGGAGCTGAAGAGACACTTCTACAAAGAAGAAATTCAGATGGCCAACAGGCACATGGAAAGATGCTCCACATTGCTAATCATCAAAGAAATGCAAATTAAAACCACAATGAGATATCACCTCATACCAGTTAGGGTGGCCAACATCCAAGACAAACAACAACAAATGTTGGCGAGAATGTGGAGAAAGAGGAACCCTCCTACACTGCTGGTGGGAATGTAAACTAGTTCAACCATTGTGGAAAGCAGTATGGAGGTTCCTCAAAAAACTCAAAATAGAAATACCATTTGATCCAGGAATTCCACTCCTAGGAATTTACCCTAAGAATGCAGCAGCCCAGTTTGAAAAAGACAGATGCACCCCTATGTTTATCACAGCGCTATTTACAATAGCCAAGAAATGGAAGCAACCTAAGTGTCCATCAGTAGATGAATGGATAAAGAAGATGTGGTACATATACACAATGGAATATTATTCAGCCGTAAGAATAAAACAAATCCTACCATTTGTAACAATATGGATGGAGCTAGAGGGTAGTATGCTTAGTGGAATAAGCCAGGCAGAGAAAGACAAGGATCAAATGATTTTACTCATCTGTGGAGTATAAGAACGAAAAAAAAACTGAAGTAACAAAACAGCAGCAGACTCACAGAACCCAAGATTGGACTAACAGTTACCAAAGGGAAAGGGACTGGGGAGGATGGGTGGGAAGGGAGGGTTAAGGGGGGAAAAGGGGCATTACCATTAGCACATGTAATGCAGTGGTGGGGGGACACGGCAAAGGCAGTATTTATAGAGAAACAAGTAATGATTCTATAGCATCTTACTACACTGATGGACAGTGACTGTAGTGGGGTATGTGTGGGGGACTTGATAATAGGGGGTCTAGTAACCATAATGGTGTTCAAGTGATTATACATTAATGATACCAAAATTTTTAAAATGTAAAAAATATATGCTATACCAATCGCCCATTTAAAGTGAGCCTACTATTCAAAGAAGTGGATGGATATATTCATGGATGAATAGACAGATGTTCTGGTATAATTTCAGAAAAATTATTTTAATTGTTGTAGTAAAACACATGACACAGGATTCAGAAAAATACAGCTGACCTAAAGAAAGAATGGGGAAAAGCAACTTTTCAGAAACAAGAAAATTCTTAGCTCGCAGAACACGCAATTCCCAACACAAGCACTGGATGTATTTGTTTACGTCAATTATTCGGAACTCACTTTCTTAAGAAGCAATGGCATAAAGTGTTGTTTAGATTCCTAAGCAAAAACAGAGCTCTCTATTTAACCCATAGCGTATCAACTGCAACTCAGCACTATCATCATTTCCACAAGAAAATGCATCTGGTCTCCAACTCAGAAAACTGCTCCCACCATTCCATCAAGTGAAAAGAAGATGAAGAGGGGGAGATATGGTAGTCCAAATGTGGGTAAAGCAACAACAGACACCCAAGATACCAGAATTCAGCACAGAAGAAAGAGGTGAAGTTTCCATCATAAGGGAAGTCACAAGGGATACATGTTTTTGGTCTTCTGTAGCTACTTAACGTGCATTGCACTGGTTTCTTTTGGAAGCACAGATCTCAATTCACATTCTCACACTGCAAAACTCAGCTCTTCAGTTCACCCCCTCCCTGCCCTCCTCAAAATCTTATACTTGTTTGCTGCACTTTTTTAAGTTTCTTATCCAGCATGGTAAGAAGTATTAAATGCTACAGAATTAAAGTAAGATATGAACTGGAAAGTCCTAAATTTACAGAGATGGAGTGTAAAACTAAGGGACTTCATGCCTTGCAAATATCTGTTTTCTCTGTAGAGTTGTAGGTTCATTTCATCTGTTGAAAGGAGAGGAGAGGAGCTGTAGTAGAAGGACTGGCATGGGCTATATAGGCCAGGTAAAAGTAAGAGTCCGTTATCATCTGACATTGTCCTCAAAGTTGCATCCCTTTCTTCAGTAGAGATTAGCAGCTTAGGTGTCAGAGTGGAAAATCCAGAAACATCTCAGTAGATTTGCATGAGAGAAGGCACTTATTGGAAAATCATTTCCCAGAATGTCCAAATTGGAGAGAAAAGGATAGCTATACCTGAAAGGGCAGGGAGGATATACAAGATTTTTCTTAACAAGTCACCATCACTTGGACTGTATAGGTCATCTATACTGTGGATGGATAAAGCACAAATATTTAAGAGTTTTTTGTTATTGACTTCTAAGTCAATTGCATTATGGTAAAAGAATGTGGTCTATATGATATCAGTTGTCTGAAATGTTTTAAAACTTGCTTTATGGATCAATAGGATCAATTTTCATAAATGTTCCACATGACATTGAGAAAAATATATGTTCTTTAACAATTGAGTGTGGAGTTCTGTATATGTTCTTTAGATCAAGATTTTTTATTGCATTGTTCAAAACTTCTATATATCTATTATTTTCTTATACACTGAGAAAAGTCTACTGAAATCTTCCACTATGGTGTTTTATCAATTTTTGTAGTTCTTTCAATTTTTGCATTATTTATTTTGAGGATATTTTACTAGGTGCATACAAGTTAAGGAGTTTTATCTCTCCCTGGTCAATTGAGCCTTTTATGATTTTGTTTTGATGCATTTGTTTATCGTGATTACTATAAATGAATACATTTCTATGTCCTATATTTTTATTTCTATGTGACTTTCTTTTACTTCTCTTTTCTCCTTTAATATTGTTCAGGATTGATTGAGTCTATTCAGCTGACATTTTTTCCATTTTATATTTCTACTGATGTAGAATTTATGTACTTTATTTTTTACTCTTTAAGGAGTTGCTCTTAAACTTTTAAGCATTACTGTTTAACTTGCAAAATGTAATGATGAATAATCACTTAATCTACCTCCTGGACATTTAAATGTTGATTACCCCTTCTCTGACTCACAGGCTGTTGTTCACACATCATTTTATAATTATTGCTTTTGATGATATATTTGTTTGGGTTTACATACACATATATGACTTTATTTGTTCACCATTTCTTATACTGTCCTCAGGATAATTTTCCTAATTCATGAAGAACATCATTTAGAATTTCCTTTAGTGCAGTTATCTTGAAAGTGAAATTTAATTATATTTTGTTTACTGATAATTTCTCTATTTTATTCTAAGTTTTGAAAGCTAGTCTTCTGGTAACACATTTCTAAGTTGACAGTTATTTCTTTGAACATTTGAAGATATTCCACTGCTTTTGGTTTCCATTGTTGTCATTGGAAGTCTTCTTAATTCTAATTGTATTTTATTTCTCCTGTTTGCAGTATGCTGTGCTTCCTTGGTTTATGAATTCATATTTTTCATCAGGTCTGGAAAACTCACAGCCATTGTCACTTCAATATTGCCTTTCCTCCATCCTTCCTATTCTCCCTTTCTGGTAGTCAGATTGGAAGCATATTAGACCACCTTCTCATTCTATTCTCTATTTCTCTTTACTGTTTTCTATTTCCTTGTCTTCCTAAACCACATTTACTTATTTTCTCTTAAACTTCATTTAATATGCTGTTTAATCTGTTTTTGAGTTTCTTATTTCAACAATTCTATTTTTCATTTCTAGGACTTAAATTTTTTTCAATTTTGTCCAGTTATTCCTTATAGTGTCTTCTTTATTTAGATTTATTTTTGCACCATTTGTTTCCTTACACATTTCATACCCAACTGTTCTATGCTTAATATCTAATCACTTTACTATATGTATCCTTCAAGGGTCAAAATCTATTATTTGTTGTTTCTGCTGATTTTCACTCATGGTGAATTTCTTTATCATGGCTTTCATAATCTTTTATTTGGAGCTCATTGTTTCAATTTCGATGGGAGTTTTGTGGGCAATTTGTAGAGAGTGTTTTCTTCTGCTTCTTCCAGAAGCCAATGGATAATTTCAGCCTAAGGGTTTTGGCTCAGTGCAGGAGTGCCTGGATCATCTTCCCTAGCTCCTCATTGTCCCAAGGCTCTATATCCCAACAATAGTGGGTCTATCACCATATACCTTCTGGGAAAATCTGCCTCTCACGACAGCCTTCTTCTCAGGTTCCAGTTCCCTGCCACTCCTGCTCCAGTTCTTCTTTACTTTCATATATTTTAAATGTATTAACCTATTTGAAAAGTATTATTGACACAGTGAAAATCATGTGTGAAGTCAAACTCTGTCTTTCCTAAACTGATTCCTTCTCTACTTCTCCAGTTTCTGCTCATAGTGTTCCTATTCTTTCTTTTACAGAAAATAAAAATCTCGAGAGCTTTGAGTCTCTTTCCCTCTACACATCACAGTAGTCCCTAAAAACTTACCATTAGTGCTCCTCTACCAATATCTTTTCCATCTGTCCTTTCTTTTCCATCCCAATAGACTCTCACTGTCACACACCTGGACTCTTGAAACTGTATTCTCTCTCCTTTCCCTTTCTTTTCTTTTTCTAGTAAACCTTCCATATTGTTGCCAGACCCATTTCCATAGGCAACCATGTTGCTCATACCCACAAAATTCTTCAATGAGTTCCCATTACTTACCTCAGTGTTTTTCAAATGTTAGTAATGTGCAAATTCCCTTTAAAAGGATAAAAATCTTCAATTATTTTTATCAGCATTTTACTTATAGAAACCATGGAAGTATCATAAACTTTTTCTTTAGATGTCTTATGTAACCAGAAACTAAAACAACTTTTATAAATTAAATAAAAATAGAACTATCAAACCAATAAAAGTCAAATTAACATTAATTTAATGTGACAGATAATAATTGGCTTAAACTAAATTTTCATCTTAAACACAAGTATGGCACTGATTTGTTTGTTGTTGTTGCTGGGTTTTGGCACATCTATATTGCCATGCACCCGTGATGACTAAATCCGCCCACTTCTCTATTCAAAGCCTTCAGACGTCTTCACTGTACACTAGTGATGTCACTTGGCTTCAACTGCGGCAAAGACATCAGGAGCACCTGCTTTCTCCAGCTGCCTCTGATGGCTTAGAAAGTACTAATAAAACAATCCAGCAGTACCTTTTGATGCTGTCTAATCACTGAAGCCAACATATGTTCTGAAATTTTATGGCTGTTCTCAGTTTAAAGGCGAATGTTCAGATCATTCAAAATACATCAATTTTTTTTAGATTATCATCTAAACAAAAACATAAAACTTTTTCAGTTCTTGTAGACCTTACTTGGCCAATGAAATGCATCACTTCTGAACAAAAGCTTTAAATGACATGGCATGGCTTTCCATATTCTTCTTTCCTTCTGCCCTACCAACCAGAAGTGTTCCAGATAGATGCTGTAGCCCCAGCTTGGATCCTAGAGTGAAGCACAGCCACAGCTGACCCATAATGGAGATGTAATGTAAATGAGAAATAATCTTTTGTTGTAAAAATAGTCTAAAAGAAAACACATGGATCTTACAGAAAGGTCTGTAGGTCTCATTTTAAGAAATACTGGCAAAAGAAAAATAAGCATTCACACTAGCATGTTTTTAAAAGCTTTGGATAATCTACCCCAATCAATATTTCCCAACTACCAAATACTACTTTATCACTCCCCTGAACAAGTCTTACCTTTTCTCACCATTGAGCTTTTGCTCATGGAATTATCTCTGCCCGGACATTCCTTTCCTCTGTCTTCATGTCTGCTCCCTATATATGCTCAAAGAATTCTTCTTCAATCACTCTGGTGGAATAACTGCTGGAATAACTGCTGTACTTTATACCTCTTTAATGACATTTATGACATATTTCCTTCTATTTTTACTTCTTCTCTATGCATCTTATGTTCCCTATGAGATTCTCTACATGAGAGTTGCAATGAGTCTTTTACATCCTTCTCTCCCTGACAGTGCCTAACACAATATGTTGTGTATACTAAATGCTCAATAAACAGTTGTTGAATAAATGAATTTATTTAATCTTTATTAATAAGAGTTTAACAGCAACAACGTTAAGATTGGTTAAGATGACAAATTCAGGCCATGCAACTTTCTTCGTAATGCAGCTGTAAAAACTGCTGTCCTACAATGACTGATTATGTTTTTGAACAGTTGTAAAACATTAGCTATGGAATATGCCACAAAGGCAGAACTAATTTTATCTGGAACTTAGTTAAAATTCCACACAGCATGAGGCAAGAGAGGAATTATTCTAAAAGCTCATTCTTAGGAATTAATTAATTAGCCCTCTCTACCTATAGAACAAAATTAATTTATAAATGAATATTGCTAGGAAAGCTTTTCAGAATGTAAACTTTTTCAAAACTAAAAGTATTTGTTATTAAATTTCATAAGGAAACTCAAAAATAATGCAAAGCAGTCCCTTTAAGCATCAAGATAATTTTACATCAGCCACTTTTCCCAGCGTCTATGTCCCTCTAGACCCTGACTTCTGGCTGGCTTAACCTTGGTTAATGGCCAGCCTGTCCTCCAATGCCCTGCTGTCACCCACTGTTAGCTTCATGAGAGTTGGGGAAGAAACCAGAATAGAGAGGTCAGTGGGGCACTACATTTCCTAAAACACCTCACTGAAGCCAGTTGACATCCACAGCCCACTTGTTCCCCCCATAGTCACAGCAAGGAACTAATGCATCAACCCCCTTTGGAGTCTCAGTAGATTAAGAATTGGGAAGAGGAGGTTCCAAATATTCATATCCTGGGCAAGGCATGGGGCATAAGCTGGGGACAGAGGAAGGAGACATAATGGTTATAGGCAAAGAACTATCATGTGTAAAGTTCAGGAAGCATTGTTATATTGAGAAAGCTGTCACATGTTCAGTATGACTGGGGCATAGATGGAGGTTGAGGAGTGATGAAAGACAAGGCTTGGGAATATCATTGTCAAGTTTTTGTTTTGAAAACGTCATTCGGGAATGGAAAGGGGCCAAATGGATGCCAGGAACATCAATTAGTTGGGAACTGCAGTCTTATGGGTGAGAAGTAATGAGGGGAAAACTGGGACAGCAGCAATGGGAACAGAGAGAAGTGAACAGATCTGAGAAATGTATGAAGATATAACTGAAGAATTAATCACTGTGTTGTGGGTCAAGGGTGGGGGTGGAAGAGGATGCCACATTAAAACCAGGTTCAAGGGTCAGATGAACCAGAGCCAGTGTGTTACAAGGCACTGGATTCTGGACATGCAGTGGGAATAATTTCCCTGTGTTAGTTAAATCTGATACCATTCTGAACTAAATGAATTTCTCTGACCTAAGTGATAGATTCAGGACATTTGCTATTTAATCCAAGTCCCCAATACTCTCAACAGCTCCACTGCCCATCACTTCTACTTCTGGCTCTTGATCCTTCTCCAGTCCAGGTCTCTGACGTAGAAGCTTCACCTGTGTTTCTGCCCCATTGACTGCTCTGGACCTTTCTCTACCTCTTCTTAGGGAACAGAGATCTTAACTGATCTGCTTAAGGCAACCAAGACCACCCCTGAGGCTTGGAATGGGCCGCTCTCCCCAACATACTTGGGCTGTACAGAGGAGAATACAATTAAAGGAAGGGGAAAGGGGTAGTGTAACCCTTGTGAATATTCTCCTACCTGCCTGTTCAAATTCTACCCATTCTTCAGGATAAGATTCAAATGCTACCTCTTTACAGAAGTCTTCCCAGACTCCGCCACCACACCATCCACCAAGCTCAAAGTGATTCTCCCTCTTTTATATGTATTTTTTTCATATTTTCAAACCTATCTTCAGGTACTTTCATAGTATATATTTTACAGTAGTCATTTAATTACTGTGTTAACTACTGTGTTCTGTCTCCTACTAAATTATAAATCCCTCGAAGTTGAGAACTATGTCTTCCTAATCTTTCATTTGTTCATTCAACAAATATTTGAATGATTGATTGAAGAAAGAAATGAATCTCTCTTTACTCCTCAGTGACTTATATATAACATCATCCTTCCTCAGCAAACTGTCCCAGAGCTGTTAAAAGGCTACTGTCACCTCTTTCTGAACTAGAAAAAAAAAGTGCCAAGAGCCAAACAGAGAATGGAAATAATAAAAAGAAAAAAAAAGTTTGGAATAAGTGCTTAGACTCAATTGATCTTCTTTCCTTCACACTACCTTTCCCATTTTTTTTAAAGGAATTGTTTTGAATTTCAGATAAAAACCCAAAGGCTTCAGGAATTTTATAGCTCAATTTGAGGTAAATAGTTTTTCTTTACCCTGTCAAATCTCTTTTCTATAAATACATTAAATATATTCACCTTATTTTCTTTCCCATCAACATAAGTGTAAGTAAAATGATTTACAAAACAATGGCTTGTAATAGTTTGCCGATATGTGACACATACTTCAAGCACTGCCATAATGGAATTTTCAAGTAATTAAAATTATTTCACGACTGATTAACAACAGTTTAAAACCCCATAAAGCATTCCAACTTAAGCATTTCTATTCATACTCCATCTGCCAAATATTAAGTAGAACAGTACAAAAATAGGAGAGGGGAAGCCATTTCCAATTATATCCCTATTTTTTACTTATTTAGTGCAATAGTTTAACTCAGATTACTTCTCTTGATTAATAGCATTTAATATACAAAAATGACTATAAACATTCCTTACGAATGTGGAAGAAACACAGTTTTTTCTATTAAAAAAGCAAAATGGAACTATCCTGACTTTTATATTTATCTAAACAAAGGCTAGTACTAGTTAGAGAAAACATCTGTCTGAATAAAGTCAGAAAATTCCCAAGGACATACTTAACTACTTCTAAGCATGCCTTCAGAACAGACCCACCCATACACGTGTCTTGCAGTCCAGATGGAATGATGAAATTTTCCAGCCCCTCCTGGCATTTATTTAAATGTTTAACCATCCAGATACAAACTTTATCCAACAAATGAGAACGACTGTTCCAAAGACAAGTGGTTCAAGTCATCCTTTTACTTGGAGAAGTAACAGCTGAATTCTTCATGCATCAAAACATACTGTGCAAATGCTATTTCTGTTCTAGAATTTTAAGACCTTCAGTCATTCAACAAACATTGATTGGGCTCCTGTCCTGCACAAGCTATGTTGTTAAGTGCTGCAAGTATAGAAAGATGAATAACATATGTCCTTCCCTTCAAGGGTAAGGTGTCCTCATAGGAAAGACAGAATTTAATTGTGAATAACTATAATGCAATAGCAGGAAATTTCAGGACAGAAGAGCAACATTACTCAAATAAGGGTCTAAAACTAATGCTATGATGGTAAACAGAATGAGTGGTGTCATTTATAGCTGGGAAAACTAAGGAGGAATTTCTGGGGGAAGTAGTATTGGACATAGAACATGAAGGTTGGTAGGATTTCAAGCAGCAACAATATGAGGCACAAAGGAAGAAAGACAGGAAATATACAGTGTAAATGTGATACGCATGACCTTTTGCAATACTATTTACAATAGCAGACACTGTTGGCATCCAAGCCATCCAACCCCTTGAAATGCACTGTTCCCTACACACTACCCTCAGACACAGAGGTTCGGGAGTTGGTTGATAACTTTCTCAGCTTCTCCACCTCTCAAGTAGGATATTCCATACTCTCTCCTAGAGCTCCTTATCAACCCTGATTCCCCAATTACCCACCTTAACACACTGCATTGGCTATTTTCTCTTCCTTATGTCCCCAGTAATGCTTCCTGATATTACCTCTCAAATAAAATTCTCCACTAAGACCTACTCATAAGATACACTTTGGGGGGAATCCAAACTAAAATACAATAGTTCGGCCAAGTGGGGATGTGATTGAAGGCTGACAGAATGATCTATTCTTTCACTGGTCACTGAGATAGAGCATTATTTCCCCCAAACAACAATCACTAGGCTATCTGCGACCACTGATTTCCCCTTCTTAAAAGATTTACAAACACATTAGGATAAGAATGGCGTTGAAAAGTCCAGCAGCAAAACAGACACCTATTTAACATTGAGAGTTAAACAAACCTATTAGACATCCTTATTAACCTTCCAGTTAAAGCCAGTTTGGAAAGTGCTGCAATAGACAATAACACATTCCTAACTTCATGAAATTTTATTTACTCTTCTTTCATGGAGACCCAGAGCCAACTACAGCATGTTTGCTGGTATAATATTCAGTTGTAAGCCAAATTTTCATTTTGCTAAAGTATATTTTGGTTTGTTTATTAATGAAGACACACAGATTTTTAAATGCTTTAACCTAAGCAATGTTTAATACTGTTCAGACCCTCGGCTAACATGGTTTCCTAATGCACCAACGGCTTTGGCATAGTTTCCTGTGGACACCACCTACATTCACAGGTAGAAAGAAGGCTAAAAGGGATTTGGGGAAGAAGTCAGCAGAAACTGCAATCCTGTTGCCCAATGCCTCACAATTCCAGTCCAAATGCCTCTTACTTCTCCTGAACAGGGGCATCCACAGGGCCCAACAGGAAGGTGGGGCCTGAAAAGAGTGAGGAGGGCCTGGTTGGACACCTTAGAATCCTGAGGAAGGAGCTGATACAGAACTTTTCTCCCCTCCAAATGTAACCAAAGTCAAGGAAATTCCTGTGGCAAAACACTCTAGAGGTAAGAACCAGAGCTTCTCAAGCCCTAGAGATAAATTTGGTCCCTAAAAAATCTCAAGACTTAGTGGCAACCATTTTATAATGTATGTAATTGTCAAATTACTATGATGTACACCTGACACTAATATATATTGTATGTCAACTATACTTCAGTAAAAATAAAAATGAAAAGCATCACTCCCAATTAGTTTGCATAGAAAGTCTTTAAGGAAGAGCAACGTTTACTGGACAAATTTAGTAAAAAACCTTGCATTATTGATGGATGGGATTTAAAAATGAGCATCTAGATTTTTTAGGTTCAACCAATGATCTACTTACTCCTTTTGAAAATATGTATCTTTGTAAGATATCTTTTTCCTATTCAACAGCCAAAAAAATCAAGAATAGAGCTAAACTAACCTAGCAGACAGAACTTCAGATCATTCTATCGCAAACGGTTAGGCTAAGATTTCCAAAAACTTTTCAAAAACTGAAAGAACATTAAATCACAATCACGTTGCTCTCCATTCTGCATAGTATTGAGAGTTATTCATTAACGAACAGAATAGAATATAAAATTACTTTAAAAATTTTTTTGCCTTTAACTTCTTTTTCTCTATATCTCATAGACATGTGGGTAGTTTATAAATAAATAAAAATGCAAATTTTAAAATACTCAGAACTTATCCCACCTCAGTGGAATGGTTCTACAAGCCATAGGGAATGGTCTAGAGAGGACCCATGGAGGAACTGAATCTGGAGGTGAGTCCTCTCTGCCAGAGAGACTGCAATAATTTGGTCTTTCATCTAAAAAGAGAGTGAGAGGTATGACTTCATCCTGGTGCCTCTACAGAGGACAGATCAAATGCCACAGAGGAACTAAAATAGTTAAACAGAATTACTAAAGGACACAGGTAGTAACATGAAGTAAAAGAAAGAATACCTAGTGATAGTCGACCACAGCTCAAAATAAGACTTTCTGGGATCAAGAAACATGGTTTTTATTCACTTTTTAAAAATCAGTGGGTGAAATTAAAGAGAAAACAGTCATTTCTGAGATTCATATTGATGTCTGAAAGATCGAGAAAGAAACATATTACAAAACATAAAACAATGGACTTTGACTTCCACCCACAACAGAGTGACTTGTCTTGGAATAACCTTACTGCTAAGAAACATTATAAAAGTGGTGCAATTACATAGAGTATCTGTGTGAAGTCATTGAAGAATAACAAGGTAGGCAGGACTCCAGTGGTCAAAATTTCAAAGAGTTGGGAAGCACACTGAGATGACCCCCTCATTTGCCTTTGACTTTTCCTTTCCTAATTTGCTACTTAACTGCACTGGGAATAGAGGCCTAGCAGAAAACAGTGGTCAGGGTTTGTGGAAATGTCTCAAGGTTGCAGAGAAAAAAGTCAAAGTGTAGTGTTGCCAAAGAGACCAAAACTCTAGGACAAGAGAAGTGAACCAAAAAAATTCTAGAATCACTCTCGCCTTGAGATGTTTACTGATTCCTAAGTTGTATGTATACTTAAGATGACAGTCCCAGAAAACCAAGAAGAAAGCAACATCTAGGGGGCTGAAACGCTAATAAAAGACATCAGAATTCTGATAGTGCTAAGGAATCAGAGAATGGGGTTCAGGCTCAGCTGAGTGGGGCAGCCCTCTTAAGCATACAAGGTTTTAAATTGAGACTCCATAACAGAAAATCCCTAAGGTTAAGGGTGATACTCTACCAGTAAGAACAAACTACAAATAGACCAGCCATGACAAAGGCTAACACCTGCTGTCAACTGGATCAAGGTGATCTACCAGTGCTATATCTGCCTGCCAGAAGAAAGTTAACATCAGCTGAAGCATCTAACAATTTCTCATACACAATATCCTATATCCAATTAAAATGAATTTCCTGACATGTCAAGAAACATGAATAAGTACCTGAAAATCAAGAGAAAAACCAACAATAAAAACAGATAAACAGGCAATTTAAATATTGGAGTTATTGGCAGGGAACATATAACTATGAATAATATGTTTAAAAAAGCAGAGAAAAGGATGGAGACTTTCACCAGAAAGTTGAAATATATATATTTTTTAAAGGGTCAAATGGAATTCTAGAACTGAAAAACACATTCACTGAAATAAAGAATTCAGTAGATAGATTTAATAGCATCTACTATTATAATAGAAGAGAGAACCGGTGAACTAGCAAATAGGTCAATATAAAATACCCACAATTGAGAACAAATAAAAAAGATGTAAAAATACATAAAAGAAACATATAGAATAAGACTAAAGGATCTAAGATGTATAAATTGGAGTCTCAAGAAAAGAGAGAAAACAAAAATAATAATTGAAGAAATACTGGCCAAGTTATCTTCCAAAACTAAAAAGAGACATAAAAAAATCAGTTCACAAATCACTATGGACTCCTAGCAGATTAAATACAAAGGAACATCTAATAAGACTCCTTAAAGCCCAACACAGAGAGAAGACATTAAAAGCTTCCAGAGGGGAAAAAAGACATACCACCATCAAAACAACAGTAGCACCAACAACTGCCTTTCTAAAAGAAACCATGGCAGCCAGAAAACAATCAAATTACATCTTTATAATGTTTCAAGAAAAAAGTACCAACACAGATTTCTACACAGTGAAACTCTTTCAGAAATAAAGCAAAATACATGTACTGACAAATAATAATAAGCTAATTCCAGCAAAACTTCACTAAAGGAAATAGGAAAGGGAGTTCTTCGGATGAAAGGAGAATGAAGTGTTGCATTAAAGTAGAACAATGCAAGAAAAAATGAACAGCACCGGCAAAGATAAATACATCACTAAATCCAAATGAATATACTTCCTTTAGGATTTGAAATAATACTTTCAGATTTAAAATATATGTAGAATTAAGTATTGACAGCAGTAACATAAAAAAGTGGAGGTCAACAAATGGACTTAAAAAGATATAAAGTTCTTACGATGTTCAGGCAATGATAAAAAGCATTTGCTTCAAGTAAACTGTAATATGTCAGTTATGCATGTTATAATCTATAGGATAAGAAGATGTCTCTATCTCTGTTTCTCTCTGGAAAACTGGTTTGCTTACAGTTTAGTCTTTATCTCCAAAGAACCTATCAGTCTTCGAATTGACTTCAACCACAACTTCCACTGTTTTCATGAGCCTCTTAGGCTTCAATTTCTCTACATCTGTTGCAAATGAAATAAATTCCTTTGGGTGGAAATTTGGAGTTCTCTGTTCTACAGTCTGCTTCTCTTTCCTGCCGCAATCCTGAACCAAGTTTCTAGTGCTGGGTGCAAAGAGAACATTCTTCTCTCTCAGAAACACCACTGATTTAGGAGCTGAGTACTCAATAAATGGAAGAAGAAAGCATAGCTTACATGTCTCAGCATGGAACCCCTAGCCCACAAGCCAGGGCAAGGGCATTCTGAGTCCCAGTATTCTAAGCAGTACCATATCCAAAGTAGAGCCTTGATCCTATAAGCAGGGCTGTGCAGGAGATAGGAACCCCACCTCTCAGCCCCACTCATGTAGAATTTAGTCTCAGCAACAGGTAGCTAGAAGAATGAGAAAAGTTGACATCCCACCCCTCCTTAGAAGATACCCCTCTAACTGGGAGCTGAGGGAGAGGGAGCCCTCTGTTCTCAGGTTACCGATCTGGAGTGGAGCTCCATCTTGCTAAAGTGGGAGAGTGGGAAGGATGGCACAGGTCTTGTTTCAAGAACAACAGACTTGCAATTTTTACCAAATTTTAGAAGATTTTCTTGAATATATATTCCTCCATTTGCTGTGTGCCCACAGGACCATTTCCTGAGACTCTAAATGGTTGGGTTATTTTTACAAATTTAAAATTTTTTAACAAGTTTTACTGGGACATGAGTCATGGAGCTCATCACACTGTCATACTGGGAGTGGAACTACTAAAACAAAGTTGTAAGCTGTATAACTAATAAGCAAGCAGAAGGAAAAGAGGAAATAATAAGAAACACTTGAATAATATTTTAAAAGGCAATGAAGAAGGAAAAAGAAAGAACAGATTCGTGGTACAGTTGTAGACTTAAATTAACTATATCATTAATTACATTAAATATAAACGAGTAAATACTTCAATTAAAAGACAAAATTATCCAATTTGGGCTGTTTTTAATTCAATCCATGCTGCTTATAAGAGACATTCCTTAATGACACAGGAAGTTAGAAAGTAAAAGGAAAGCAAATACTAAAAATATATAATTGGTTTAACTGTAATAATATTAGAGTTTTCTTTAAGGCAAGAAATATTATTTTAGATAAAGAATAATATTTCATAATGATAAAATGGTCAACTCAACAGGAAGCTGTAAAAATCTTAAATCTGTATGTACCTAGTAATACAATTTCAAATATATATAGGAACAACTGGCAGAACTGAAAGGAAAAATATAGAAATCCAAAGTAACATTTGGCTATTTTGATATACCTCTTTCAGTATCTGAAGAAAATAGTGTCATTAAGGATGTAAAAGAGTTGAGTAACAGGAATAATATACTTGTTCTAATTGGCATGTATAAAATACTGTAATCAACAACTATAGAATAAACATTCTTTTCAAGTGGACATGGAAATTTTGCCAAAACAGAACATAAGTAGAGCTATTAGGCAAGTCTCAAAAATTTCAAAAAACTAAACCATACATAAATTGAAAATTCTGAACATAGTAGGTGAAACTAGAAATCAAACATCCATTCATGATTAAAACTCTCAAGAAAATAGGTATGAAAGGAACTCACCTCCACACAATAAAGACCATATATTAAAATCCCACAGCTAACATCATAATCAATAGGTTAAAACTAAAAGCTTTGACTCTGATATCTGTTATAATGCAAGGATGCCCACTCTCACTGCTTTTCTTCAACATAGTACTGGAAGTCCTACCCAGAGCAATTAAGCAAGAAAAAGAAATGAAAGGCATCAAAATTGGAAAGCAAGAAGTAAAATTGTCTCTATCTGTAGATGGCATGATATTATATATAGAAAACCCTAAAGACTCCACCAAGAAACTGTTAGAGCTAATAAATGAATTCAGTAAAGTTGCAGGATGCACAATCAATATATAAAAATCAGTTGTGTTTCTATACACCAACAAAAACTATCAGAAACAGTCCCATTCACAATAGCATAAAAAAGAATAAAATACTTAGGAATGAACTTAGTCAAAGGGGTGAAAGATCTGTGCAGTGAAAATTATTTTAAAAATTGATGAAGATGAAGAAAATATTTAAAGACAAAGATAAATGGAAAGACATCACATATTCATGGATTGGAAGAATTAACATTGTTAAAATGTCCATAGTACCTGAAATGATGTACAGATTCAATGCAATCCTTACAAAAATCCCAATGGCATTCTTTACAGAAATAGAAAAAACAATCCTAAAATTTATATGGAACCAGAAAAGAGCCCCAATAGCCAAAACAATCATGAGCAACAAGAACAAAATTTGAAGCATAATACTTCATGATTTCTAAATGTATCATAAAGCTACAGTAATCAAAACAATATGATACTGGCATAAAAACAGACATAGAAACCAATGGGAAAGAATAGACATCCCAGAAATAAATGCACACATCTATGGTCATCTAATATTCAACAAGCATGCCAAAAACACACAACAAAGAAAGGATAGTCTCTTCAATAAAAGGTATTGGGAAAACTGGATATCCACATACAGAAGAATGAAATTATACACTTATCTCACATCATATACAAAAATCAACTCAAAATCGTTTAAATACTTAAACATAAGACCTGAAACCATAACAGTATTAGGAAAAAATATAGAGAGAAAGTTTATTGATATTGGTCTGGGCTAAGATATTTTGGATATGACACCAAAAGGACAGGCAACAAAAGCAAAAATAGACAAATGAGATTGCATCAAACTAAAAAGTTTCTGCACAGCTAAGGAAACAATCAACAGAGTGAAAAGGCAACCTACAGAATGGGAGAAAATATTTGCAAGCCATATACCTGATAATGGACTAATATCCAAAAAACGTAAGGAATCAAACAAAACAAATAACCCATTTAAAATATGAGCAAAGGTCCTAAATAGACATTTTTCAAAAGAAGATATACAAATGGCCCAAGGTACATGAAAAGGTGTTCAAGATCACCAATCACCATGGAAATGCAAATCAAAACCACAATGAGGTATCACCTAGCACTTCTTAGAGTGGCTATTATCAAAGTCAAAGATAACAAGTGTTACTGAGGTTGTGCAGAAAAGAGAATGCTTGTACACTATTGTTGGCAATGTCAATTAGTACAGCAATTATGGAAAACATTATGGAAATTTCCCCCCAAATTAAAAATAGAACCATCTTTTTATCCAACAATCCCAATTCTGGATATATATGCAGAGGAAATGAAATCAGCACCTTGAAGAGATATCTGCACTCCCATGTTCACTGCAGCATTGTTCACAATAGCCAAGACATGGAAACAACCTAAATGTCCATCAACAGAGGAATGGATAAAGAAACTGTGAGACATATATATATTATTCAGCCTTTAAAATGAAGGAAATTCTGACATTTGCAACAACATGGATGAAACTGACAGTGGAATCTGAAATAGCCAAATTCATAGAAACAAAGAGTATAATGGTAGTGGCCACAAAGTTGGGTGGAGGAGGAAATGGGGAGATGTTGGAAAGAGTACAAAGTTTCAGTTATTCAAGATAAAAAAGTTCTGGAGGTCTAAGATACAGCAATATGAATATAACAATACTGTATTGTGTACTTGAAATTTTCTAAGAGGATAGATCCTAAGCATTCTCACCATAAAAAAATGGTAACTATAGGAGGTGATAGATAGATTAATTAGCTTCATTGTGATGATTTTTTCATAATGTATACATAAATCAAAACATCAAGCCATAAACCTTAAAATTTATGGTTTTTATTTAATTATACTTCAATAAAGATAGAAAAAATATAATGAGGATATTATGAACAATCTTTGGAAAGTAATTTAGCAATATTTATTCAACTATAATTACACACACTTTTCAACTCAGAA
This sequence comes from Smutsia gigantea, assembly GCA_032199065.1. Lineage (NCBI taxonomy): Eukaryota > Metazoa > Chordata > Mammalia > Pholidota > Manidae > Smutsia > Smutsia gigantea. Next base: position 7,556 of record JAVSCE010009492.1, on the reverse strand, counting down.
ATCCTATTACTTGGACTATCACAGAGAAATAAAAATGCCAGTATGATAAACAAATCTCCAGTATGTATCTCCAGACATATTTATTGTAGCAATGTTAGTAGTGGCAAAAAAAAAGGAACCAAAATTAATGTCAATCGACTGGAACACATAATATTAGGGAACCATAGAAAAGAATGGTTCAAGTAAACAGTAAGAAAAGGAAGATCCAGAGAAGTACATTACAAATACCCTGGTTTTGTTAGTTTTTAACAGAGTGTGTATATCCTGGTTTTGTTAGATATTTAGCAGAGTGTGTGTGTGTGTGTGTGTGTGTGTGTGTGTGTAAAATTATACAATCATGGAGAAAGTTCTAGAAGAATAAATAATCAGTTATTTACATTGGTTACTGTGGGTGTCAATAAAAAATTAAACAAAGCTCAGTCTTTCAAGTTTTCCATGATTTAAAGAAACCAGCATATATGATATTATCTCATTTCAATAAAAGTACAGCTGTGAATGTTTGCATAAACATGAAAGGATGGTCTCCCAAAACATTAATGGTGAAGTTCAGGGGTGGTGAGATTTCACAAAACTTTTCCTCCTTTCATATATTTTTCTAAATTGTTTGAATTTTTCACAAAGCAAAAATAAAAATAATAAAGCTATTATCATAGTTTAAAAACAGTAAGTAAAAATAAAGGGAGAAAGTTGAAGAGAGGGAATTGATAAAGAAGCCAAAGTAGAATTAGGAAAGAGCCATGAAGCACCCCAGAAATATGGAAGGCCGAAGATCTGTCTTCTTTGATTGGAACCTGTCACCATGGCACAGTGTCAGGAGGATCCCAGATAATCTCATCTTTATTGTTCCTTAAATCACCTTCACCTGTATCTGAACCAGAGAGGATTGATAATCTCTACACATGGATAAAGATCCTGGGTCACTCTGAAAAGCCTGGTAGAGAACCTAGGCCACAGTGTTTCTGGCAGGCTCCCTTGCTTTGTCAGCTTTCTTATGGTTGTACTTGGTACAGACCAGTGTACTTCTTTCCTTAGGTTTGCTTATTCAAGATGACATCATGATACATGATGCCCAAATGCCAGGTTCCATTATCTAATCCATCAATTTCTCTGTTCTTTGTGTCAGTAAAAACAACTCTGCCCCAGCCACCGCCTATAAAACAGGTTTCAGGCTTTTACAGTGAATCACATCCTTGAGATATTAGCAGGAGTCTGCTTTTCCCAGACTGACATGTCCTTCCTTGAGGGTGACACCTTTCATTTTCCACCCACACACCACCCATAAAAGTTCTTTAATCATCTTCGGTTATATTTGCTTTGAATAAATCTCATTTGCAGTTCCTGATGGGAATATGGGGTAGGAGTGTGAAACCAGTTTCCTTATCACTTTGCCCAATAATTATAACCATTTTCTCTTTCTTAACGACTAATTCTGAGCTTTTCCTGAGCCACTGAAATCATGTCACGTTAACTGTTTCTGAATTCTCTCCACCTCGTTCACTGTCATCTTGATCAGGCTAAAGACCTTGAAATCATGGTTGACTCCTCACTCACATCCCACATCCATTCTCAGTAAATCCTTCTGACTCTACTTTGCTCAACAACATTAGTCGTTAGGAAAATGTAAATTAAAACCAGAATGAGCTACCACTCCCTATCCACTTAGATGGCTGAAATAAAAAATCCCGACAATACCAAATGCTGACAAGGTTGCAGAGCAACGGGAACTCTCATCTATTTCTAGCAAGAATGAAAAATGATATACTCTTGATGGAAAACAGTTTGGAAGTTTCTTATAAAGTTAAACATACCCTTGTCACATATACCAGTCACCCTGCCAGATATTTGCCCAAAAGAAATAAAAACTCATGTTGATACAAAAACCAATATGCAAATGTTTATAGTGGCTTAATTCATAAATGCCAAAAACTATAAACAACCCAAATGCCCTTCATTTGGTAAATGATGGGACAAATTATGACACACCCACTAAATGGAATTCTATTCAGCAATAAAAAAGAATAAACTATTAATTCACACAATCTTGAGGATGAATGCCAAGTACATTTTATATAATGAGAGAAGCCAAATCCAAAAGGCTATACATTGTATGATTCCATTTATGCAACATTCTGGAAAAGGAAAACCTATAGGGACTGAAATAAGATTAAGGGTTGCCAACAGTTGAGATATATGGGGATAGTGTGACTACAAAGAAGCAACATGAAGTAAGTTTTAGAATAATGGAACTGTTCTATATCACGACTGTGGTGGTAGACACACGAATATATGAATTTGTCAAAATCCCCCTGGTCCAAGCCACCATCAACTCTCCCCGGGGCTCCTTCGATATTCTCCTAACTACTTTCTTGCCTCCACTCTTGCCCCCCTATAGTACACATGGCAGCCAGAGTGATACTTTCAAACCTAAGTTATATCATGTCATACACATGCTGAAAAGACTTAAAACAAAATCCAATGTTCTTATTGCGATCCCTAAGGCCCTACATAGTCTGGTCCCTGCCTAATTCTCTAACTTCATCACTTAGAACTGTTCTCATATTCCACCACACTAGCCTCCTTACTTGGCCATGAGCAGGCTAGGGATGCTCCAACTTCAAGATCTTTACCCTTGTTGTTTCCTCTTACTGGAATGTTCTGTGCCAAATACCTGCATGGCTTATTCTCTTGCTTAAAACTCCTAACGGTTCTCTATTGTCTACAGGATAAAATTTCATTCCATCAATGTTGCACTTAAAATCCCTTCATGACGTGGTCCACACTCATCTCTACATCCTTATCTGTTACACATTGGGCCCCAAACACAACAAACTGAGATTCTATCCACTTTCTCTTTTTTGCTTGATGAATAAATATCTACTTATTTTTTGAAACTCAGCTCAATCATCACCTTCAAGTAAAATAGGTAACCCTCTCTTTATGTACCCACCATGTCCTGCAAATGCTTCTATGTTGGCATGTTTTAGTCAAGCTCTCCAGGTGACTGTTATGCATACTAACGTTTGAGAAGCACTGGCCTAGGATTTATCACTGTATATTTGATTGTCTGTGTTTCTCCACTGGCTAGACCGAAAAGCCCTTGAGTTCTTTAACCTATCTCCACAGCATAACACAATGTCTGACTCCCAGTAGTTCAGTAAATGTTAGATGAAAGAATAACCGAATGGATGTATGCCCATGCTTCCTTTCTTTTTACTTCCATGTCCCTGACAAAACAGAATTATCCCCTGTTTTGACCACATGACCAATCAAGGATCAGAATGGCACAGAAATGCAGTTGGGTCTGATACATAGTTGCCCTGTGTTGTTGGAACCAGACCGAGCCACCTTTTTTTTGTCAGCTGGCTCACTAGCCCATTATACAAACTTACTCAGATTGTTGTTTACTTAGAGAGTATTTAGCCATAAGATTTAGTCCTAGATCTAAGATTGAGGGTTATATTCATTAAGTACAAAGCCTTAGTACAAAGCTCTAGGGGTCATTGTAGATTTTTTAACCTAGAGCAATTATTTCCCTGACTAGATCTCCATCTTTATCTGGAGGAAGCCATCCCTTAGATGTGGAAATTTTGATATATTCATGCTGGGTTCTTATTTCATTAAGTTGTCATTCCATAGCTACTACTTATGATTAGAGTTCATTATTCCAGGAAAAAAAAATGCCTTGAAGAACATTTTGACCAATATTAGTTTTCTATTGAATTTAACTTGTGCAAAGAACTTTAATCTGTAAAGCTCTTGACCTTCTCAGGTATTTACTGAAAGACAACATACGTTCTCTCTACTCACCTGCCTTTCACGGGTGCAAAACTGTTTCTTTCCTGGTGGGGATGATATATTGCTGAACAAGGCCCTTGGCAATAGGGGCGGCATATGATATTTGTTCCTAATAATGCCATCAATCCAGAGAACTACCTTGAGATTTTCTTTCACATAACAACTAATCTTCACTCTTTCAATCACTAACTCCAACTCTAATGTTCTCCAGTAAAGCAAAGAATTAGAAAACACGGAAAGTGGGAGGGAAAAAAAAGGGAGAAGAGGAAGGAAGTGAATTTCTGATTGTTATAAGGAAGACAGGCAATCCAAAAGGGAAGGATGGGGCTTTCCAGACATTTTGCCCGTAGTAATGAGCTCATGCCTACATCAGGCTGAAGATTAGGTGGGTGTGGCCCAAGAAAAAGAAAAAGTTTTTAACAGATCATGACTCACCCCAACTCAGTGTACACTAATTAAGCTCCCACCCACTTATTTTTTTAGCAAAAAAAAAAAAGGTTTACAGCAAGATAGCATTGGTCATCTGCACTGTGACTCAGCAGTTTTCTGTGAAACCCAAACTTGGCAAAATCTACTTTTTTCCTAATTTTGTTAGGGTGTTCAATGTTTTATCTGAGAGACTTGTAATAAAGTCTCTAAAACCCTATTTGATTTATGTGAGTTGGTCAATCAGTTTCTGACAGTTTCTGCTTTATAAATACTGATACTATTATTTGGCATATAAAGTTCATAGTTGTTTTATCTTTGTTCTGTACGATGCTTTTTACCTTGAATTCTGCTTTGCCTGAAAATAATATTGCTACCTCTGCTTTCCTTTGGTTTATACTTGCAAAGATAATTTTTTGTCTATTTTTAATTTTTAAGATGTAGTGTTTTTTTGTCTCTTATAAACAATCTATAGGTATATTTATATTATAATCTAATCAGTATTTCTACTGTAATAAGAAGTTTCAACAATTTATGTTTATTGTTATAATGATGTTTCATGGCTTTTATGCCATTTTTTGGTGTTCTTGTTCCTTCAAAGACACATATAGTCTATGCATTGTTTGTGTTTATCCCATTTAGTCATTTAGAAAATTTAATCATTACAAATTTTTGCAATCCTTATAGTAAATGTTTACACAGATGGAGTATATCTTCACATTATTTTTTCAAAAGGTGACATGGATGGCATATTTTCTGAGTCCATAATACTCAAGTCTTTGTGCTGCCTTCATTCATAAATAAATAAAGATTTAAACCAAATCTTTTTCCCCTCCAAATATTTTAGACATTTGTAAGTCCAGGGAGAGGAAATTCCGAGACAAAATACCTCTAAAACCGAAATCAGTCAAAGGGAGAAATAAAGTTTAAAACCCATTTATTGCTTACAAACTGCAGTCTGGGGCGTCTTCCCTCTCCTGGTTCCTCCAGCAGGAACACCTATTGATACGCAGATGCACTAAAGCCTTATGTCTCTCCACCGCTAACTATGCACTAAGGCTAGGCGAGATATTCTGGAAATACTACAATTTTACCCACAACATTGTTCTCCAGTCTTTAAGCATTTACTTCAGTTGAAAATGCTAAAGTTAGCCTGATTTTTTCTTCCCTCATAAGTAAACTAATCAAGTGAGTAGATACGCATAGGATATGTTTAAGTCCTTATGATTTAAAATATATCTATATGAGACCTTATTTTTATTTTTGGTGCCTGGAAGATTCTGGACTTTCAATCTGCCTAACCAGATCCCTTTATCAACTCATGAACATTTTCTTCAATTATGTCTGATTATTGCTTTGTTCTAGTCACACTGATCTCTTTCTCTGGTATATCTACAATTTTTATATTTGATAATTTTTCTCTTTAGCCATGACTTCTCATCTTTTTCAACTTGTTCCCTACATTCTGAAAATAATTTTTGTGTTTGTTTTCTGCATTACCATTTTAGTTTTTCAGTATGAATTCTGCTCTTTTCTGTCCCCAGAAAGGATATTTGATTTTTCTATTACATTTCTAGTTCTCTTACAGTTTCTTTGTTTTTTTTATCTCAACCATTTTCCCATTATTCTCCTACAGCTGTCTTCATTTCTGCTACTACTTTCCCCAAGGCTTCTGCTCCTGTTTCATTGAAGTTATGTCTTCTTGTAACCATAAGGATATGATTTTCTATTGGTTTCAATAGTAAATCATTTCACAGTTGTCATTCTTCTCCTGCATCTGCAGGTTGGTGTTTCTCTTGTTCTGCTGTATTTTTTCAAAGACCTCTATGTAAGTTTTTTCTATTTACTCATTCCAAAAATGAAGAGAGATCTAGTCTGACCAATTCTTGCCCAACGACAAACTTTGGTCGTCCTCATTTTCCCCTGGGTATTGCTCACTTCACCCTCCATGACTTCAATTGTGTTGATGTGCATTGCTTTCAACCCAATTTTTAGTGCCCAGGAGATAATTCATTTTGAGCAGCTCTGATGTACTAAGTTGGACCCTTCTCCCACTCCTAGAGCTTGGCTTTATGATGTTCTAAATCAATAAAGAACATGGAAAACTATAATCACCAGCATGAACTAAGGCAAGGGTTCTGCTGGTCTCTTCAACTGGAATGAGGTATTATTAACTCCCTCTCTACTTTCTTGCAAATCGTTTCTGGAAGAGTTTTGATCTCTACTAAATATAAGATATATACTAATAGAAAAGGATATAATAAGCAAGGAAGAGTATTCCGGCTGTCTCATAAAACCTCTCACTAGTAAGTGAATGGCTGCTGTGTTTTCTGCTAGGCCCAGACCTGATGATTTTGAGCCACACAAACCCTCCATTTCATGAAGGAAGCATGAAATGACCTCCTTTATCACACTGGTGGAGTTTTTCCTGTAACTGACAGCATAGCACCTGTAGATCACAAATTGTGTATTTCAAACAAATATATCATCCTTATAATTAGGGGGAATTCTTAACAGAGTTGACAAATGTCAAAATATTAGTCCTGATTTTGTTTTTCTGAGCTTTCATCTTTTTCTGTGTTCATGATCATTTTACTAACAAGTTGAGAATTATAGTATCAAAGACCACAAGCCACCTTTTGACAGATATTCCACCTTGATTTTGACAGATCACCCCCCAAACCCCTCTTCCTCAGCCTTTTAAAAAAAGAAAAGTAGACTCAAACCTGATCATGTAACTTTTATTCACCAGATTTAGCTTGAAATGACATTAAATTGTTTCCAAAACGTTAATTCATCCTTAAAAAGACAATGTACTGGCAACATGGAATGAATCAAAGCACAGGCCATAGGCTCCCAAAGCGGAATTCCAAAGATTCTTTGAGCCATCACTGTACTAAAACAGTAAGTTGAAAATTTCCCATGAAACTCTTTTGAAAAGGACTGGTCTCATTTGTATGCTGAAGTTCTAGTGTGCTGTTAAAAATTCAATCACATTACTTTAGAGCCACACCTCTATATAGCTGTTTCTTTCTCACTCAGATACTGCTTCATTAACTGCCATTAGTCAAGCACCCATGTTGATGTTCTCAAGCCTAATCTTTACTTTCCTTGGGATAAGAACCTTACTTTTCTAAGTTCCCTGATTGTCTAAGGTTGGTGTGCTAGTGATTAAGCTATTCTCTCTCAGCTCCCAACCTTCTGTACTTTGCTTTATGATGCTCACACCAGAATTCTGCAAATCACATTTCTGCTTGTCAGCTGTTCCATTTTAGGCTTTGCCCATACAGAGTGCTAGAGAGAGATGCAAGGCTAGAGGAGGAAGAAGGGACACC
>JAVSCE010009491.1:0-17292 GCA_032199065.1 Smutsia gigantea | reverse complement strand
GAATTATTCAGCTAACACGCAAATCGGTACCAGTATTCACCACACATCACAGAGTTTGTCTGAAGCGCTTGGTGAAGAGGCAGACTATATGGGGAGAACTGGTTAAAACAGAGAATTACAACTTCCCAGATTCTTAGTTGTTCAAATGCCAGAGGCAATTAAAAAAAAACATTTCATGAATATACTCTCATGACACTCATACAGAAGAGTGTAATATCAAATTTGATGATATGTCTAAGCTCCAGGTATTCTGAAGGATGCACTGGATGGCTTTGGGAATTCGGAACATAATCCTCTCCCACGGGTGACACAGTTCTAATTCCCCAGGGACCTTAATTTACAGTGGATTGAAACATTATGTGAGTTCACTATTATAGCAAACAAGACCCTGTCAAATCAAACTATTATTCATGCACAGGGACATAAAAAAGAGAAGAATGAATCTTCTGCCTTCTTGAAAATTTTGCATGTATAGTTTATACACACACACACACACACACACACACACACACACACACACACACACCAGGACAAACTACCTCTGGGTTTAACAAACACAGCTTGTCCAAAGGTTGAACAATTATTTCTGGAGCTAGTTTGATAAAGCCCACAGAAATCATTCATTTCTGTGCCTGACATATAGCAGTTTTACAAAACCATTAATTGTCTTTTTTTGGCCAATAGCAAGGCAGATATCCTTGTCATATACAGTTTTACGGGTGGGAGGAAAATTGAAAATTTCTTCATCTCTCTAGTAAAAAAAAATTAGGACACAAGAGAGAAGCCTTTTAAGCAGATGTGTTTGTATCAGATACTTTTAAGGCTATGTCATTGTAGATAAAGCAAAATGAACATAGGAGTGGTGAAGGAAGGAGTCTGGGATAATTCGGTATTTTAAGGACATCAAGTTAGGCTCCTTTGCATGGCCCTCCTCCTGCCACCCAACAGCCAGAGTTTGCTTGAAATGAAATGTATAGAATGAAATGAAATACCTAAAAACTCTCTCCTCAAGGCCCGTGCACATGCCCCCAGGGACACTGTTAACCTGTACTTGGACTCTTTTCCCTCCAACTCTTAGCATGGCTCCATGCCCTTATCCTTCGGCTATTATCTCTATCCCGTTTTGTACCCATGTATGTGTTTAAATAATCACGTTTTGAGCCCCAAGCACAGGAGGTAGACACAGGTGTTCTGCGGTCACCATGGTAACCCAGAGCGCAGCCCGCAGCTGGGGAGAGGAGGCACTGCCCCTGGCTGCCAGGGAAGTGCTGCTCCGGGTATAGGTTACCTGCGCAGGCCCCATGCAACAAAGCGCACCCATCTGTCCCATCCCCCAGTGTCGTTTACCTGCACAGGCCCCAGGAAAAGGAGTGCACCTGTCTGTCCCGTCCCGGGTCTCCGTTACCTGCGCAGGCCCCACGTAACAGCACACCTGTGGGTCCTTGATCTGAAAATGGTGCTAGTGATCCAGCATGCCACAGAGGTTGGGGGCTGGGGTTGCTTGTCTTCCTCCCATCAAGACGCCCACCCAGCTGCGGGAGCTGGTGCGTGGCTGGTCTGCGGCTTAGCATACCAAAGGCTTTGCTGGATGTGGGTCTCTAGGGTCTCGGTTACCTGCGTAGGCGCCACAGAATGGAGCACACCTGTCTGTCCCATCCCTCAGGTCTCCCTTACCTGTGCAGGCCTCATGCAACAGAGAGCACCTGCCTGGTCCATCCGCAGCAGGGCGCAGGCGGAGATCCAGACACCTGTTTCCGGCCAGGAACCGTCCTGGTGCTGCGAGGCAGGGCACAGCGGCCAGGCCAGCGGCAGGGTCTGGAGGCCTGGAGGGCAACCGCATGCGGTGCAGGGGCTGCATAAGGTCTACAAAACGTCGGTGCGGCCCAGGGATGCCCCGCGAGTGCGAACAGAGGCTGCCAGAGAACCTTACCACCGCGCAGGGCACCCCAGGGCACCAGCCAATGGGGCTGTAAGAACCAGGCACACCGAGGTGGCAGCCAGAGCGACTGACTAGCAGGAGGCCGCGGCGGGGACTGAAGGCCGTTTGTGCTGAGGCAGCTGCTCACGTCCAGCAAAGCCTTTGCATGCTAAGCTGCAGACCAGCCATGCACCGGCTCCTGCCGCTGGGTGCGTGTCTTGCCGCAAGGAAGACGAGCAATCCCAGCCCCCAACCTGTGTGGCATGCTGAATCACTAGCACCATTTTCAGCGTGGATATTTCTTAATGCACAGAGCTCTGGACGCTGCTGCCCAACTGGTAAGCACCAGGGAACAGCACGCCTTGGAAGCTGTACTTCACACTCATGATCTTCGCATGTTAGAATGATGCAGGCGGTCAAAACTGAGAGTTTCGTCTATGTTTCCACTGATTTACTCCACAAGGACTTACATATTTCTATGCAGAGTTCTGTATTCATATTTAGCATTTTATATGGTTAGAGAATGTGATATAATATAAGTCCTTGTTGGGTATATTTATACATGAATATATACCGTTCTCTGTTCTGTATACTGTCAGAAGCTGGAGGCTAACAAAAACACACAAACCCTGTCTTTGAAAAGCCATCAAAGGTTCCCAAACTATAAGCTCCACTACAAAGCCACAGTAATCAAGACAATTTGGTACTGGCACAAGAACAGACCCATAGACTACTGGAACAGAACAGAGAGTCCAGATATTAACCCAAGCATATACGGTCAATTAATATACGATAAAGGAGCCATGGATATACAATGGGGAAATGACACCCTCTTCAACAGCTGGTGTTGGCAAAACTGGACAGCTACATGGAAGAGAATGAAACTGGACTACTGTCTAACCCCATACACAAAAGTCAACTCAAAATGGATCAAAGACCTGAATGTAAGTTATAAAACCATAAAACTCTTAGAAGAAAACATAGGCAAAAATCTCTTGGACATAAACATGAGCAACTTCTTCATGAACATATCTCCCCGGGCAAGGGAAACAAAAGCAAAAATGAACAAGTGGGACTATATCAAACTAAAAAGCTTCTGTACAGCAAAGGACATCATCAGTAGAACAAAAAGACATCCTACAGTATGGGAGAATATATTCATAAAAAACGTATCTGATAAAGGGTTGACATCCAAAATATATAAAGAACTCATGCACCTAAACAAACAAAAAGCAAATAATCCAATTAAGAAATGGGCAGAGGACATGAATAGACACTTCTCCAAAGAAGAAATTCAGATGGCCAACAGGCACATGAAAAGATGCTCCACATCGCTAATCATCAGAGAAATGCAGATTAAAACCACAATGAGATATCACCTCACACCAGTACGGATGGCCACCATCCAAAAGAAAAACAACAACAAATGTTGGCGAGGATGTGGAGAAAGGGGAACCCTCCTACACTGCTGGTGGGAATGTAAGCTAGTTCAAGCATTGTGGAAAGCACTATGGAGGTTCCTCAAAAAACTCAAAATAGAAAAACCATTTGACCCAGGAATTCCACTCCTAGGAATTTACCCTAAGAATGCAGGAGCCCAGTTTCAAAAAGACATATGCATCCCTATGTTTATCGCAGCACTATATACAATAGCCAAGAAATGGAAGCAACCTAAGTGTCCATCAGTAGATGAATGGGTAAAGAAGAGGTGGTACATATACACAATGGAATATTATTCAGCCATAAGAGGAAAACAGATCCTACCATTTGGAACAACATGGATGGAGCTAGAGGATATTATGCTCAGTGAAATAAGCCAAGCCGAAAAAGACAAGTATCAAATGATTTCACTCATATGTGGAGTATAAGAACTAAGGAAAAACTGAAGGAACAAAACAGCAGCACACTCACAGAACCCAAGAACGGACTAAGAGTTACTAAAGGGAAGGGACTGGGGAGGATGGGCGGGGAGGGAGGGATAAGGGGGAAAAAGGGCATTACGATTAGCACGTATAATGTAGGGGGGGCACGGGGAAGGCAGTATAGCACAAAGACAAGTAGTGACTCTATAGCATCTCACTATGCTGATGGACAGTGACTGTCATGGGGTTGGTGGGGGGGACTTGATAATAGGGGAAGTCTAGTAACCATAATGTTGCTCATGTAACTGTACATTGATGATACCAAAATAAAAAAAAAGAAGAGCCATCAAAGGAATTGCCAAGAATTACAGCAGAGTGTGCTGCAGGGATGGAGAGAGAGGCACAGAGAGAAGAGGCATAGGGACCAGCCTGGGCACTCAGGGGCTGGTTTGGTTTTACCAGTGAAAAAAAGGAATTAGCAGGAAATGAGGCCAGACTCCATGGGCTAATGGAGGTCAGCAATTCACCCTAGGACACTGTGAGCTTTGGACAGGGAAATGGTGTTGGCAGGAGGAAGAGAGGGGGCAGATGGGGGCAGGCTCCCCATGGATGTCCGTGTGCAGGCGTCAGCGCGCTGTGTGCACATGAGTGGTCGTCATCACAGTCAGCTGTTTGGAAAGGAAAGACAGTGCACCTGGGTTCTGACCTTTGGATCCATGGAGGATGGACTGGCGGCTGCCAGGAAAACTCAAGTTTGCCTCTGTGCCAGGATGAGAAGGATCGACGGTGGGATGATGGAGTGACAGTGGCGACGGGGGATGGGAGGCGGCAGGGCGTGCCCGGCTGAAGCACCTGCTATCAGCGAGCGTTTCAGGGGGCTGGGAAAGCAGATGCCGTGCAGAATGCTGACAGGCTTGCTGTGTCTCCTAGGCACACCCAGAGAGACTCCTGGGCTGTGCGGCCCAGGCCGGAAAACCTCTTTTACTGTGGGTCCCACTGCCATCGGGATGCAGAATCCTGGGGATAAAGCCTCTGTCTACAGTGGAAGTGCCGCTGGGTCCTGTTTCCTTAGGACACTTCCAGTTTATGCTGGTTGTCCTAGAGTAATTGGTAAAGCGTCTCCATGTGGATGGTTAGAGGGCCACACCCACGTCTATATGTAAATGTGAATATACGTGTGTGTGTGTGTGTGTGTGTGTGTGTGTGTGTGTGTGTGTGTCTGGTCACCTTGTGCAGCACCAATCCGAACTGCTCTCTGCTCTGACCTAGTTAGGCTTAGGGATCTAAGTGCTCGTGTCTGCCTTTCGCTTAAGACCATCCACTTGGCTGAAGTCCGGCATGTAACCTATACCACATGAACTGACCTGCTTCCTTTGTGCAGCATTTCTGCACATTTCTCCATGAATGGCAGGGAATAGGGAGGCTGTGCTCCCAGGCTTGGGGAGGGCTGATACGAAACAGAAAGGAGGTCAGGAGCAAAGGACAGGGCACGAATGGCTTGGCGCAAATGCCACAAGTCATCTTTGGCCTCGTCTGCATTCACTTAACATCAGCTGAGTTCCTAGTATGTGGCGCAGACATATGTGAAGAGGAGATGGCCGGATGTGCTGTAAATGGTCGTCTTCCCAAAGAGCACCCTGCTCTGCCATCCCCCATCTCTCCTGAGGGTGGGGGGTCATATATTGCAGAAGGGCCCCTGGCTCGAGCTCTCAAGTAGGGAACAGGAACAGTGGGGGGGTGCTGATGTGCAGGCATGCCATGGAAGGATGGGGCTGCACAGCAAACAAGTCTGGCCGCCCCTTGTTGCTACAGGCCGGTGGGGGCCTCCTGGGTGTGAGCACAAGGGGCCTGGCAGGATTGCATCAACAGAGGGGGTGTGATGGAGGCAGAAGAGGAAGGAAAGCTGGAAATGCAAAGAAAAGGCAAAGTTTGGGAGCTTGTATGAAGTAGACTCCATCCTGGAGAAGCCAGCTGATAAGGATAGAGGGCTGTTGCAGGGTACCCTCCGGCCTGTGGGCACGCCTGGTAAGAGATGGCATGCCATGGGTGGCCATACCCTGTTAGACATTTTCTGGGACAGTAAGAGGGTGAGATCAAAGTATAAAAATAGGCCAATGTAAGGATGAAGGCAGCAGCATGTCCGTTAAGAATTTAGCAGCATCCTATATGTGGCCTATGAAATGAGCTTCTTGGCCTTTTAATAAAACAAAACATAAACTCAAGCAAACAGACAAAAAACCCAGCACACTCCCCAACCAAAGGCATGGAGACCCATCAGGAGATGCACACAGCGCCCCAAGCCCCATGCTTCTGTATCTCCCGGGAACCTGTTCAGGAGGGTGCTGGCTTGCAGAGCACCCCGCCCCCAAAATCCACGTCTGCCTGAATGTGACCTCATGTGGAAATCGTGTCTCACAGGTGTGGCTGGAAAAATTAAAATGAGTTTATCCTGAATTAGGTGGACCTCACTGCAGTGATCATCTCTGGATACGAGGAGGGAACAGACAGGGAGACCAAGGGGTGATGGAGGCAGAGATGGGTGGGGTGTGACCATAGGACAGGGAGAGACAGCCTGGCAGGACAGGAGCAGACAGACTGCCAGGCGCACATCAAGGTTGGAAGGATTCTCCTTACAGCGCCCCCCCCAGGGAGCCGGGCCCTCCCGACACCTTAATTTTGGACTTCCAGCCTCCAGAACTGGGAGAGAATAAATTTCTGTTGTTTTAAGCCATCAAGTTAGCAGTAATTTGTTTCAGCAGCCCTAGGAACCTAATGAATAAATATATATTTATATATATGTTTGTCTCCAAACAGATTTACCTTTCCTATTTTCACATAAGCTGTGGGGAGGAGCTGGCATGAGAAAAGTCATGTGCGTGGAGTGGTTACTTAACTCTAGGCTCTCGGTGGGGGGGGAGGGGGTTGACACGTCACCTCCTGGACCCCCAAAACAAGTACAAGGGACCCCTGTTACCCCCACCACTGCGATGAGAGACGGAAGCTCAAAGGGGACAAGCAGCTTTCTGGCCTTTGTCAAGGCCGGGGTGCAAACTTGGGTTTCCAAAATGATAAACGGTGCAGACGTGTCACCAGCAACACGTGTCCTGCTGATTCTGACACCGGGTGTTGCCTTAAGAGGGTCCGAACTTGGATTAGTGCCGTGTCTCTGAAAAACAGGCTTTGTGCAGGAGCACAGGTGGAGGCAGCTCAGCTCCTGTGTACCTCGCGGACATCAGATGCGGGAGGCCACTGGCTCCCCAGCAGGGCTACGCAATGGGAATCACTCTGAAAAGCTGTCTGAGCGGGACTCACTCATCATCTTGACAATGCATGGATATGGCGTTTAATTAAGGAACAGTGCATTTCAGTCCATGTATGCCAGGGAGACAGGGTGCCGAGCAGGAGGACAGAAGAATCCAGGCACTGCGCGTCTGATGTTAAGGGTTTCTTCTGGCCAGGCAAGAGGGGAGATGGTGTTTATATCTGTGTTTGGTTCCTAGGGCGGCTGGAACAAATCACCACAAACCATGGGGCTGAAAACAACAGAGATTTCTTTTCTTTCAGAGCTGGGGAGGCCAGAAGCCTGAAATCAAGGGGTCAGGAGGACCACGCCCCCTCCAAAGCCTCCAGGGGAGGGCCCTGGCTTGCCTCTTCTAGATTCTGCTGTTCCTGGCAATGCTCCGTGGTCCTCGGCAGGCAGATGCATCCCTCCAATCTCTGTCTCCTTCGTCACCTGGCCGCCTCCTCCGGGTGTCTGTCCACATTTCCCTCTTCTTACAAACACATCAGGCATTGGATTGGGGCCCACCATACCCCACCAAGACCTCACCTAACTTGATTACATCTGTGGAGATCTTGTTTCCGAATAAGATCACACTTATAGGTCCTGGAAGCCATGCATTTTGGGGTGATATTATCCAAGCCAGCATGATGCAGTATTTTTAAAGCACTAAGTATAGATTTGCTTGCATTATATTCAGTTTCTAAATGACCTCCTACTTTCAATGGTGTTAGAAGAAAATGGCAGTTTCCCATCAAATATCTCTTTTAGATTCCTTTAAGACAGAAACCCCGGTGGGGACGTGGAGTTTGCTCTGTCCTCACTTACAGGGCTGAGTGCTCGCTAAGGAGGCGCGACGCCTTCTCACATGTCCATGACCTGTTCCCTGCTCTCCCTCTTTGCCACTGCTGGGGTCAGCCCAGACGGTGCTCCCATCAGGTCCAGAGGGTTGCCTGAGTCTCCTGACTACCTGATAAACCCAGGGAGAGTTACGTCGGTGATAGTGAGGCTCTGCTGTTAAACATTCCTTTCCACACAGAATGAATCTAATGTACATTTCATGCAGGTCCACACCTAATGGTTATACATTCGTAGCAAATAGGACTGGAGACCATACACATTAATCTTGGTTTGTATTTTTATTCCACTTATTTATCCTCCTCACAGAGAAAAGTCTGTTTGAAATTAGAAATTTTCTTACGAGTCACATTTCCAGGGTAGCAGCTCTTTTTTGAAGTGATGTACCCCATGGGGGACAGAGGTTAATGGTCTAACCATTAAAGAGTGTATGTCACACACCAGAAAGCTTTGAAATTGTACCCAACCAAGCACAACAGCTACCACTTCACAGAGTGCGGAGCATGAATGGGATTTCTTATAGGACTTTTTTTTTCTTCTTTTAAACACAAGCTCAAAGAACTGTTCCTCCTTCTGTGTGTGAATGGCCTTGCTGATCATGCCTCCGTCTGGAGCAGCAGCTGTATACATATGGGCGGGAAAATGGGAAGCTTCAAGTTCATCAGACTGTCTTCTGAAATAACCAGATGAAGAAAAAGCCATAAATGTTCCTGAAGTGTTTCTCAATGTCGTCAGCATAAAGCAAAGCATTCTGCTTAAAACCTTCATGAGGTGTGGCATTCTCTTCAATCCTCAGAATTACAGGGAAGGCTGAAATATTTGATCAGTTTAATCAACTTTCTTAACGGAGGAGGCATTTTTTGCCTTGGAAGGTGGGGGGGATGTCATCAGAGAAAAGTCACATATTTGAGTTAGTAATAGGCACTATCAGTTAATTAGGCAATATTTTCATCAATTTTGTTATCAAAAAAGGCATCGACTCAACTTGAAACTCTACTGTGTTAGGATGCTAAGAGGGCACAGCTCACAGGAACATGAGCAAAACTGTTGATGAGATACACAGAGTAAGTCCCATGTTTCATCAGCCCCAGAGAAGCAGACCCAAATGCACAAAACGCTGAGAAACAGTATCTGGTGAGAAAGGATGTCTTAAAGCTCTGACTCCTACACAGGATTCTGTTCCCTTGCTTGCATTTCCGTGATATCTGCACTGTCTGCTTCCTAAGATGACGGAAGCCACACACACCCTGAACTCACCCGGGTGGCAAAGGGAAGCGGACAGGGCGAGTGGGGGGCCACTCAGAACGGCGGGACATTTCAGAGAGGGCGTGTTTGTCTTCCCTTCGGAATACTCTCAAGAACTATGTGGTAGCAAAGGGATGGAAGATTTCTCCTGAATCCACATTCAGCCCAGTTTACAGGACAAAAAGAATTAACCAGATTCCAATGAACGAGAGCATTAAAGTCCACCTTTAAAAAGCAGTCCTTGTTCTGGTTAAAGGTGTTTAGACCATCTCTATAAAAATGATTATAAAACAGTAGGAGATAATTAAATAACTAAGCTGCATGCACATACACTGTTTTGAAATCATTTTAAATGGAAAATCCCAAACCTTGTAAGCAGAAACAGATGTATGGTCAGTGAACATTACACCGCAGGAGGGTGATGATTAATTATGCACTGTCATGCAAATGTTTTCATTTTCACTCACTTACTGAAGCCTACAAGGCCCCTGAGTACTTCATACTGTAATGGGAAAGAGCTTGGCTGCCGGAGAGAGTCCCCGATCTCAAATTTCCACTCAAAATGATTGCCTGGGTAATGCAAAGTAAATTAGTTAAATCACCTAAGCCTCAGTTTCCTTATTTTTAAAACTAGGAAAATAAAAATTGGTACTTCCCTGATGGAGTTGTTAGGATTAGATGAGGTTACTTGTGCAAACTACTCTGTCTGTTACATGATAAATGCTTGAAGAGCGCTGAATACTGCTGCTTTTAGGATCTTTCCAAAGTGCTAAGATGTAAGGTTTGCTCTTACTTAAAAATGAAATGGATTTGCATATATATTTGTAGCAGTTTTGTTATATAAATGATACTATTTAAATAAAAATACTTGAGGAAAAATATGTGTGTCTATTTCCCTCAACATTCCCCCCTCATAAAATAACTTCCCTCATCATTGGCAATCACACAGATTGGAGGAAAACAAAATCTAAACAATGGCCAATGTTCAGTTCCAGGGTTCCCATTCCTTCCTATCCCTAAGTTGATTTTTCATATTCAGGAAGTCAGAACATAAATGAGATTGGACCACTACATCCTGTTTAGAAAACTAGAGAGTGTGCTCAGTGGCTTTCCAGGTGAATTCCAGCACTTCCACGTCCCTAATTCCCTAGACTTGGAGAAGGCTTCTTTTTCTATAACCTTTGTCTGCTCACAAGTTTTCTGCCTTTAGCCCATCTTCTTTCATGTTTTTTTTTATTCTTAATCACTGTGGTTATTTAGCATTTCTTTTTGCCACTAAGTTCAATGCTCTCCCACAAATCATGAAATTAGATTCCAAGCAGGCAGTCAGGAAGACAACCTGTTTTTTAACTGGGCGCCAGGGTGACACCCATCATGGACCACAGTCTCCGCTGTCAGGAATCTCAGCGCTGCCATCTTTCTTAAACTGGAATCCGCAGCGCTCGTGCCTCCTGTCTTAAAGTCCTCACACCTCTTATAACCTAGGACGTCTCTAGTCAAGCCACTGAACTTCTGCTCCCTGCCCCCCACCACACTCCCAACAACTGCTCAGGGTAGGCTTTCTCATCTGCTCCGTGTTTGTACCCACGCTGTGCCCTATTTATGAAAAGAATCTCCCTGAGGCTCCACTACTCATCCAAATTCAGCCACCTTTTCCCTTTAAAGACCAGCTGGGTCTTGGGGAAGGCTTCTTAACTGCTCAGGCCCACAGTGCCCTTCCTCACCTCTGGCAGGTTTTATTCCCACCAGCCCCCTGGCACCCGATCCCACGGGATGCTGGAAAGCATGGACTCTGCTGTGCGCACACACACCGAGCTGCTAAGCGTGCCTCTGCAAGAATGTGGCCCACTGCCTGGGATCTGCTCAGTGCCTGACACTGTTTACACTTCATTCTTGCAACAGGGTGGATTGTGGGTCTTGGTCCCGCAGAAAAGCCTTCACAAAGCTATAATTTAGCAGTGTGTTTTGACTTTAAATGAAATCTGTCTTAACTTGGGTTCCCCTCAAGGAGACCTTGAGTTTAGGTCCTCAGGGCAGATAGATTTTTGGGGAAAGGATGTTAGGAAGCAGTGCTGGGAAGGCTCAACCAAGTAGGGAGAAAAATCTAGAAGGAGTTAGCATGGCTATAGAGAGCTCCCTGAAATGAAGACTCTGGGACAAAATTCAGAATTGTCCCACTGATGGTGACTTAGCCCCCGAGGATGTGTCAGGGGAGTTCAGTCCTCTATACTTGCTCATCACGCTGCCTAGGGTGGGTCAAGCCCCAGCACGTCCAGGAAGAACTTCAGCACAACAAAGGTAAGCCAGGCGTAGGCAGTGTCAGCTTTCTAGAACCTGAGCTGCTGGTGAACTCAGCCTCAGAAGCTTCATTAGAAATGTCAGCGGAAGTCAACATGATGCTGTTTTTGAAAACTATCATTGGCAATATTGTCTTGTAAGATTTATATAAAAGTATGTGCCTTGGGCACCACTCAGGCCCAGGGAAACCTCTGGGTCTTGTATTGATACAGAAAGCGTGTACCTGATGATACAGAAGGCATCATCTCATTAGGAAATGAGCACTTTCAACTCCTCGTGTTTCTTTCCTTGCCAAAAGGTACCCAGGTACTCAAAGGCAACTTTTCAGCTGCCTGTCACATAAACTTTCCTTTACATTTGTTTTTTGTAATTATCACTCATCTCCACATTAACAGGGAAGCTTTCTCCTAAATTCTGTAGGTTTTGCGTACCAGCATGTGTCTTATATGTTGCCTCGAATACACTTTGAAAAGAAACCGGGATCAGAAATAATTAAGGGCAACAGGAAAAGAAATAATTCCTTATGTATGTTGTGGTAGTCAAGAGAGTTGAGTCAATAGAGAAACTACTTGTGTCGAGTGGGTACTTTGTTCAAGACATGATGCATTATGCTTATCTTAAACATCACATGCCTTCCTTGTGCAAAGTACTCAAGGTTTAGGGGACCACACTTCCTGCCCGAAGTCAGTCATCTGGTGGATGGGTGGGCTGAGACCTGCAGGCAAGTCTCTGCGGCTCCATCCACTTCATGCATGACCTACCAATTCTGAAGACAGTGTCAGATGTTAGATAATTCATAATGATGGAGAGATGCAATATATATACACGTCGCACACTGTCATTTCTGTTCTCCTTTAACTTTGGAACTCTTCCTAAAATCATAGAGATAGTGCAGAATGACAGATTCCGTCTGCGGTCAACATTTCCATGGCTCCAGACATGGTTCTAGTACTCACTTATCACTGTAAGACGGCATACCACCTCGTTTGTCATGTGATTAAAAGCTTTGGGAGTTAGTAGAATTTCTGTACTTACTGGATATAAACATTCAGGCAATAACAAATGAATTAGAATGTCAATAATTTTCATCGGATATTGTTTATTTTGAAAAGTAGATTCATGATGGTGGAGTGAGTATAAACTTGTAGGAAGTTTGCTTGTTCTGGAGAATTTGGCGTCCACCGCAGGGCTGTCGGAGGAGATGCAATTCCTAAGGAACAATGCTTCCCACCATCTGGAAGGAACCTCATGCTGCGCAGCCTCTTTTCCTGACACCGAACATCCCTAAATCCAATTATGTCTCAGCCTGGGCTCGACAATGGGAATAAATGGATTTCTAGCTCATGAATAATTCTGGGGGGCCCCACGTCACAATCTTCGGATGATAAAGTTCCTCAGTTTGGTGGAAATGGTCATGACCGTGTAAACAGTTGCCCTCTCTATGAGTCAGTTCAAAAAGACTTCTCTGTTACTTGGGGTACATGCACCACCAGACCTTAATTTATTCTGGACTCAAGGGCATACCTGGCGTAGTTCAGAAAGTTTACATGAGGAGAGTTAACTAACATATGACAGTGTGGAAAAGACAGTCTCTTCAACAAATGGTGTTGGCAAAACTGGACAGCTACATGCAAGAGAAGGAAACTGTGTTACTGTCCAATGTCACACATGAAAGTAAGCTCTAAATAGATTAAAGACCTAAATATAAGACAAGAAACCATAAAACTCTCAGAAGAAAACACTGGGGAAAAAAAAATCCCTTGAACATCAGCATGAGTAATTTTTTTCTGGCTGTCTCCCCAGACAAGGGCACCAAAAGCAAAAATAAACAAGTGGGACTACATCAAACTAAAAAGGTTCTGTACAACAAAGGAAACCATCAACAAAACAAAAACACAACCTACAATATGGGAGAATATATTTGCAAATGATTTATCTGATAAGGGGCTAATATCCAAAATATACAAAGAACTCATACAGCTCAACATCAGAAAAACCCAAATAACGCAATTAAAAAATGGGCAGAGGACCTGAATAGACATTTTTCCGAAGAAGAAATACAGATGGCCAACAGGCACATGAAAAGATGCTCCACATCTCTCATCATCAGGGAAATGCAAATCAAAACCACAATGAGATATCACCTCACACCAGTAAGGATGGCCACCATCCAAAAGAAAAACAACAACAAATGTTGGCGAGGATGTGGAGAAAGGGGAACCCTCCTACACTGTTGGTGGGAATGTCAATCGGTGCAGCCACTGTGGAAAGCAGTATGGAGGTTCCTCAAAAAACTAAAAACAGAAATATCACTTGACCCAGTAATTCCACTTCTAGGAATTTATCTGAAGAAAAGAAAATCCCCAATTCGACGCATTTTTTTACTGATGCATGTTTACTGATGCATTATTTACAATAGTCAAGAAATGGAAACAACCTAAGTGTCCATCAGTAGATGAATGGATAAAGAAGATGTGGTACAAATACACAATGGGATATATTCAGCCATAAAAAAAGAAAGAAATCTTGTTATTTGTGACAACAGGATGAAGCTAGAGGGTAATATGTTAAGTGAAATAAGCCAGGCAGAGAAAGACAAACACCATATGATTTCATGTGTATGAGGAATCTAAAAACAAAACAACACCAAAAACAAAACAGCAGTGGACTCACAGACACTGAGAAATGACTGGTGGTTACCATGGGGGAGGGGCTGGGATTGGTGGGTGAAATAGGTGAATGGGATAAAGAGGCACAAAATCTCAATCATAACATAAATTAGTCAAGGGGAGATAGTACATCATAGAGAACACAGTCAATAGTTCTGTACATGCTAGTTACGGATAATGGGTGGGGTTGAGCTGCTCAGAGTGGAGAGCGGAGGGGTGGGACTGAGGCCCTCCATACACATGTTGGTTTGTAAGTGTTCCCTTCCGGCCGTAGCGTGGCAGCCATGCTGTCCCCTTCACACAGCCACCACTTCAGGGGCCTCCCTGTCCTCTGCGGAAAACCTTCCTCAAGTGTTTTGGCTAGAGCTGCTTTCCCAGTTAGAAGTCCTATGATAAACAGTTCTGAGAGGGCTGCACATTTTCCTCCTTGTAGTTAGCTGTCTTTCTTGCAGCTGTGTGTGTGCATGTGTGTGTGTGTGTGTGTGTGCATGTGTGTGTGACTGTTCTTTTATATTTCTCCTCTCCCGCTAGGCCCTGAGCCCCTCAAGAACAGAGGCTTGGCGTCTGCTTTTCCTAATTGCTGAACCTTCATGCCTGACACCGTGTTTAGCTCTGGGTGGCTTTCCATACCTACCTTCCCACTGAGTTTAAATGGCACTAGGTTTACATCAATGAACTAATGTGTGGACACATTATCATTTACTGACTATATTTGCTTCTTTTAACCCATTTTATTTAGAAAATACAGATTGTATTGAGAGCTGCAGGAGAAACTCTTCAGAAATAGATATTTACCACTGTCCTTTCATGTCAAAAATTTTATCAAAATATTTCTGCATATGTTCTTTGCGTTTCAAAAATTATCTGTTCTTAAAGTCATCAAATTTATTTCCATAGAGTAAAATAATTCCTTCTATCATTTTCCGTTTATTTCCTTAATTTTACTTCCCAAACTTTGAAATTATATTATTTATTCACTTATTCATTTTACTCATACATTTTTCCATAACTAACACTTGGATTTCTTTATGTTTATGTGCTTTGCATTTAGAAAATTAACTGTTCTTATACAGTCATCAAATTTATTTCTATAAAGTAATTCCTTCTGTCATTTTTCCTGTTTGCTATTTCTTTAACTTTACTTCAAATTTTTCAAATGTCAAACTTTGAAATTACATTATCTATTGACTTATTCATTTTACTCATCATTGTCCCATAACAAACACTTGGATTTATTTATGTTTTATCATTTGTCTGTTTTCGAATGCTTGATTTCATTTATCTTTTCTTTGTTTTACATATTTTTCTTTTATTTTAATCAAAATTTTTTTAGAGTGATTCAAGGTTCACAGCAAAACTGAGGGACAGAATTTTCATTTTTCAGCCGCTTTTTCTAACAACTTTGGTTGACTACTCCTCACTTACATTTTTCTTTCCTATTCACTAATATAATTTGTGAAAGTTATGAAATTTCTCCTGAGCATGAATTAGCTACTCATAATAAGAAACATTATTTTCTATAAATTCTGCATTTTGAGTTTTTATTTTGTCTTTTACTCAACAGTTAAGACTAGAGACACAGAATGGTAACTGACTATAAGACAGATTGTAATTGATTTCATCTTTTTTTACTTTTAATTTTCTAGGTGCTTTTTAAAAAACTTTGTATTTTGTCATTGATTCTACTTCTTTTGTTTGTGGTGGAATAGACTGGTAGTGATTAGTTCTACTCTGGATTCTGGCAAGATGTGTGTGTGTGTATTTAAGTGTGAGAATCTTTTGTTTTTAATAGGTGGATAAACTGACCTCACTTACATTTACTGTTGTGATAGAAATACTGGCTCTTTTTTCTATATCGTTGACCCTCGAACAACATAGGTTTGAACTGCATGGCTTCACTTACACATGGGTTTTTTTCCAGTAAGTATATTGGGAAATATTTTGGAAATTTGCAACAATTTGAAAAAACATTGTCTTTTCTCTAGCTAACTGTATTGTAGGAGTAGAATATATAATACATATAACATACAAAATATGTGTTCATCACCTGGTTATGTTATCAAGTAGGCTTCTGGTCAACAGTAGGCTATATTAGTTAAGTTTTTGGGGTGTTAAAAGTTATACATGGGATTTCAACTGCATGGGGAGTTGGCACGGCACCCCTAACTCCCTCTCATTGTTCAAGGGTCAACCATACTTCATCTTTTAGTTTTTGTTCTTTAAAAATATTTTCACTTTTTTAAATAGAGTTTTGATAGAAAACTCTATCAAATAAAACTATGAAAATAAAAGGGAAGGTTCTGGAGGCATTTTCAGTGATAAAAAGCTGATATTCTACCTTTTTACTAATGAAAGAGCCAGAAACTACTACTCAAAGGGGTTGTAAGAAAACCTCACCAACTATTTGAAAAGGAGGCAAATTTGTTTTTCTCTTTTGTTCTTTATATTCTATTTTTTAAATGCAGACTTCAGTAATGGTGAACGTCAAAGAAGAGAGGAGAAAAAATAGCCATATTGACATTTTCTCTTGGTACTAATTCACAAAGATCTTAGGAAGAAATCATATTTAAGGAAGAATGTCCAAGTTCTTAAAAATAAGCTTCATGTGTAAGGGAAAAACAATTTTAAGCTTTTTAAAAAAAGTTGCTTATCTTTATCTCAAGAGGGGCATAGAACTGATTTTTTTTCAAGGGAAAGTTCTGAGTTTCTTTCCCAAGACAATTTGAAATGTGCTACGTATGAAATTCTGTACCAACACTGATTATCTCTGACAGACTTCCAATTGTTTATTCTTTCACGACGGCCCGTCAACTGGTTTTGCTTTATCAGAGTTGAAGTGTTTTACCATCAAACGTTTCTGCCTAAATTCGTCTTTTAGACTAAAATTTCCTAAACTTAAACTCGTGTAGCATGATGTTATACTTGGTTGAATCTTTTTTGTTTGTTTGTTTGCTGAGGCAGGTAAAGGAAAAATGGAGAAGTAAATGGATCTTAAGGATCATCCTTATTTATAGGGAATCATACTTAAAGGCTCACAGTTTTAGAGCCTTTCATCTCACAGAAAATGTTTTAATGATTTTGTCTTAATAGCTAACATATTAAAAATTTTAAATATGATCTTTGATGTTGACTATGTGTTTCAAAACGTTACTGAAAAAGAGG
>JAVSCE010009490.1:0-61010 GCA_032199065.1 Smutsia gigantea | reverse complement strand
ACCACATCAACAAAAAGAAGAACAAAAACCACATGATCATCTCCATAGATGCTGTAAAAGCATTTGACAAAATTCAGCATCCATTCCTGATTAAAACTCTCAACAAAATGGGTATAGAGGGCAAGTACCTCAACATCATAAAGGCTATATATGACAAACCCACAGCTAACATCATACTTAACGGCGAGACGCTGAAAGCTTTTCATCTAAGATCGGGAACAAGACAGGGATGCCCACTCTCTCCACTGTTATTCAACATAGTACTGGAGGTCCTAGCCACAGCAATCAGACAAAACAAAGACATACAAGGCATTCAGATTGGTAAAGAAGAAGTCAAAGTGTCACTATTTGCAGATGACATGATACTGTACATAAAAAACCCTAAAGATTCCATTCCAAAACTACTAGAACTAATATCTGAATTCAGCAAAGTTGCAGGATACAAAATTAACACACAGAAATCTGTTGCTTTCCTATACACTAATGATGAACTAACAGAAAGAGAAATCAGAAAAACAATTCCATTCACAATTGCATCAAAAAGAATAAAATACCTAGGAATAAACCTAACGAAGGAAGTGAAAGACCTGTACTCTGAAAACTACAAGACACTCCTAAGAGAAATTAAAGAGGACACTAACAAATGGAAAAGCATCCCATGCTCTTGGCTAGGAAGAATAAATATTGTCAAAATGGCTATACTACCTAAAGCAATCTACAGATTCAATGCAATCCCTATCAAACTACCAACAGCTTTCTTCAATGAACTGGAACAAATAATTCTAAAATTCATATGGAACCACAAAAGACCCCGAATAGCCAAAGCAATCCTGAGAAGGAGGAATAAAACAGGGGGAATTACACTCCCTGACTTCAAGCTCTACTACAAAGCCACAGTAATCAAGACAATTTGGTATTGGCACAAAAACAGACCCACAGACCAGTGGAACAGAATAGAAAATCCAAACATTAACCCAAACATATACAGTCAATTAATATTTGATAAAAGGGCCTTGGATATACAATGGGGAGATGACAGCCTCTTCAGCAGCTGGTGTTGGAAAAACTGGACAGCTACATGTAAGAGAATGAAACTGGACTACTGTCTAGCCCCATACACAAAGGTAAACTCAAGGTGGATCAAAGACTTGAATGTAAGTCATGAAACCATAAAACTCTTAGAAAAAAACATAGGCAAAAATCTCCTTGGACATAAACATGAGCAACTTCTTCATGAACATATCTCCCCGGGCAAGGGAAACAAAAGCAAAAATGAACAAGTGGGACTATATCAAGCTGAAAAGCTTCTGTACAGCAAAGGACACCATCAGTAGAACAAAAAGACATCCTACAGTATGGGAGAATATATTCATAAAAAACGTATCTGATAAAGGGTTGACATCCAAAATATATAAAGAACTCATGCACCTTAACAAACAGAAAGCAAATAATCCAATTAAGAAATGGGCAGAGGACATGAATAGACACTTCTCCAAAGAAGAAATTCAGATGGCCAACAGGCACATGAAAAGATGCTCCACATCGCTAATCATCAGAGAAATGCAGATTAAAACCACAATGAGATATCACCTCACACCAGTGAGGATGGCCAACATCCAAAACACAAACAACAACAAATGTTGGCGAGGATGTGGAGAAAAGGGAACCCTCCTACACTGCTGGTGGGACTGCAAATTAGTTCAACCATTGTGGAAAGCAGTATGGAGGTTCCTCAAAAAACTCAAAATAGAAATACCATTTGACCCAGGAATTCCACTCCTAGGAATTTACCCTAAGAATGCAGCAGCCCAATTTGAAAAGGACAGATGCACCCCTATGTTTATTGCAGCACTATTTACAATAGCCAAGAAATGGAAGCAACCTAAGTGTCCATCAGTAGATGAATGGATAAAGAACATGTGGTACATATACACAATGGAATATTATTCAGCCATAAGAAGAAAACAAATCCTACCATTTGCAACAACATGGATGGAGCTAGAGGGTATTATGCTCAGTGAAATAAGCCAAGCCGAAAAAGACAAGTATCAAATGATTTCACTCATATGTGGAGTATAAGAACAAAGAAAAAATACTGAAGGAACAAAACAGCAGCAGACTCACAGAACCCAAGAACGGACTAATAGTTACCAAAGGGAAAGGGACTGGGGAAAATGGGCGGGAAGGGAGGGATAAGAGGGAAAAAGGGGCATTACGATTAGCAGATGTAATGTTGGGGGGGCACGGGGAGGGCAGTACAACTCAGAGAAGACAAGTAGTGATTCTATAGCATCTCACTACGCTGATGGACAGTGACTGTAATGGGGTTGGTGGGGGACCTGATGAAGGGGTAGTTTAATAATCGTAATATTGCACATGTAATTGTAAATTAATGATAATAAAATAAATTATATTAAAAAAAAAAAGAAATTTATCCTATGATTTAAAAACCACTCTTTTTAAAACTTGGTAAAAAAAAAAACAACACGTGACATTCAATTTTACCATCCTATTTCTAAGCGTAGAGTTTGGTAGTGGGAAGTATAACCACCTTGTTGGGAAATACATCTCTGTAACTTTTTCATCTTGCAGTAGTGAATAAAACATTACTCTTGACGAAAAAAACATTTACACATTTCTTTGAGTTCTACTGTGCTAGAGCTTTTCAAATGACAAGGATTCACCCAAACCCGGGCACATTGCACTGTAAGCCCGCCACCTGCCATCCGCAGAAAGGCCTTTCTATGCCATGCCACCCTCGCCGTCTGAGGCGCACAATGCAGAAGTGAGACACGGCACCACTGGGTTCGTGATTCATGTTTCCCCAGGGAAAGCAGTGGAAGTCATCCTTCACCCTCTTATCACCCAGGTCACCTGCAGTTGCTGAGGACGGTGAATGCACGGTCCTCTCCCATGAAGGACAGAGGGGCTGGCCCTGCGTGCTCTGCTGCCCACTCCCTCGAGGAGCGTGGTCTATCTGCCACCCACACACAGGACCACCGTGCTGGTCTGCACATGGTCACCTTGTCTATGAACAGGAGAATGGAGGAAAGACTGAGTGTGGAGCTAAGCAGTCCCTCGCTGTCTACTCGGTCCCCACATGCCACAACCTAGATTCTGCCTCTAAGCTGGAACACTCTCCCAGAAAGTGCCTGAGAACACAGGTGGTCACAGGGAAGGAGCGTGAGTCCCAGCCACCACCCTCTCTGAGCAACAGACACCATCCTGATCTCATCCAACCAGAAGCCGGGACTTAATGGAGCCTTCCGTGTTTGTGGAGTCCTGCTCTTCTGTCAAGGCCTCCAGGAGCATGGCTCTGCCTGGTACAGCAAGGAAGTTGCACCCCAGAGCCTCAGGAGCAAGTGGGGAAACTGCGGCACATCACATTGCTGGGGCCTCTGTGAGGCCAGGTCATGCTGTTCTGGGCAACTCTGGCTCTGAGAAGCCTTTCCGTAACATTCAGAGTCTGCATTCTCTGGAATCGAAGGGATCCTACAGAGTGGGTATTCTGTCTCATGACATGGTCAGGGTCCATGCTAGCCCCGCTGCACCCCCTCTCCCGTGCACCTGGATTCCCAGTCCTTGAACACACCTGCACTCGCAGGCACCTGGCCCTGGGTCTCCCAGCACCTGCACAGCCCTTGCCGACTTTCCTCCTGGGGCCTTCCTGCTTCCTACGCCCCAATGCAGCCTCATTCTTCTGTCCCACCCACCCTGGGTTTGTGCACGCCCAGGCCTTCTGTTCCCACTTGGGGGCTCAACACTAAGGGGTCGTAGCTGGAGACCACTCGTTGTAACACGCATTACACAAATTACTACACCTGGACCTTTAGACCATCACCATGGATGCTGTGTCCCCGGCGCTTTGATCTCCCACACCTGGATCACTAACAGCCAAAATGCAACAGGCACTTCCATTTCTCATAATACCCTACACGGGGGCTGCTCTGGGCCCAGGAGCCAGCTGTTCCCTCCTGCTGGCGAGGCCTCACTGCCAGACCCCTGCTCAGAGACCCCACACCTGGCAGACTTGCTCAGAGACCCGACACCCGGCAGACTTGCTCAGAGACCCCACACCCGGCAGACTTGCTCAGAGGCAGTGATCCTGGTGTGAGAGTGACCTGGGGCTCTTGCCGGTCTGCCACCCCTTCCTGAGTCTGTGGGCCTCTTGCACGGAAATCAAGAGTGTGCAGGGCCATGAAATGAAGCTGCTTTCTGTGCTCTAAAGTGCCTCAAGTTTTCACATTGGATCTTTTGGTTGGGGTTTAACATAATTTGAATTGGGCTTTCCACTGTCAACTGTTAAAACTGATACTTCACACTGCTCTGAATTTCCTTCGGTGTAAATAGGCCATCTGCCCCAGGCAAGCACCAGGGCAGCTGGAGTCTGGGTCGGCTCAGGGCAGACGAGATCTGGAGCATCCCACGGTGGTCTGCAGGCATACGCAGGCCCTGCCAGGATCCTGCCATAGGGGGTGGGAGGTTGATATACATGAACAAATATTCTGACATGAAGCAAGGAGCCCTCGAATTATGGGAAAACAGCTGGCTTCCTGCCATCGACAGCATCATAAATTTCACCAATTAAGTCATTTATTTTGTTATTTGGAAATCATCAGTCGCAAACTCTCCCTGCTAGAAGGACATGGTCCAAGACGCCCACCTATGTGCAGGGGGAAGAGGGCAGTGCAGCAGGGAGGCCTGGGGGGCACGAGGAGGATGCAAGGACACAGCAGTGCCCAGAGGGGTTGTGCACGGTGGGATCCACAGCCAGAGTGGGACACTTGGTACCATGCCCCATTCCTCACCCCATTTTACAAGGCTGCCTAAGCTTTCTTACAGCCCCCCTCTGGATGGTCTCTCTCGGGTCTTGTGGGTGGGGACAGGCTGCACTGTCCTGTGGTAAACCTTTAGAAGGTCTCAATTCAGCAGAGCCATCTGGGTCCTCGGAGAGTCATTTGCATTTCCACTAGCACCACACCCACTCTGTTGGTAAACATTACCATGTAACAGGACACAAATGAGGAAGTCATACCCATGGCCCTCAGGGGGTTTTTCTTACTGGTGGAAGAGTGAGTTTAGTGGAATAAAGGCATAGCATGAGTTGCATGCAGTCAGACAGATGGAAGCTCTTTGATGCCTCATGGTAGGTATGAACTCGGTGATGTGGACAAACTCAACCGTAACGCCCAGCACAGTGCAAATGCTCACAGTGTCAGTGCCTATTAAAATCACCATCATCACCACCACAACCATCACAACCATCACCATGGTCACATCACCATCACAATCATCACCATCATCACCACTACCATCATCACTATCATCACCATGGTCACATCACCATCACCATCACCACCACCACCACCATCACCACCATCATCACTGCCCATCACCACCACCACCATCACCACAATCACCATCGCCACATCACCATCATCACTATCACCACCATCATCACTGCCCATCACCACCATCACCATGGTCACATCACCATCACAATCATCACCATCATCACCACTACCATCATCACTATCACCACCATCATCACTGCCCATCACCACCATCACCATGGTCACATCACCATCACAATCATCACCATCATCACCACTACCATCATCACTATCACCACCATCATCACTGCCCATCACCACCATCACCATGGTCACATCACCATCACAATCATCACCATCATCACCACTACCATCATCACTATCATCACCATGGTCACATCACCATCACCATCACCACCACCATCACCATCACCACCATCACCATCACCACCATTACCACCATCATTACTATCATGCTGGTATCAAGGAGACTTTCTCAGGAAATGCTCAGCCTTCACATATAATTTCTATTCTCTAAAATAACCAGTCCCCTGGTGGGCTGCTGCCTACAAGCTGTGTGGAACATGCAGCCATCCCCAGGAGGAGCTGTGGGTGATGCCATTTCCAACTCCCTACCACCAGATAACTGGTGGTCTTTCTGTTAGTGAGGACATGATCTGCAAAGAGCAAAGGCTTTACTGAAATTTTAGGATGCTGAGGTCTCTGCAACAAACCATTCCTTCCAGCCAGAATTAAGACACTGTAGCAGCTGGTATCTAGGAATAAGATGCAAGGCTAGCCAAGGAGGGTCTCATGTATAAGACACAAGGTATTGGAACTTTCCAGCTCATTTCCCATCCCAGCAAGACTTGAGGCAGCTCTGGTCAGACACATGTTGCTGGAGCCAAGCCTCAGGCACACGGACACAGGAATGACATGTCTTTGGGGCGATGGCAGTGCTTGGGCATGTCATGGAGCCTTTCAGACTCACCAGCCCTCCTCAGCACAGGAACTGAGAGCCACAAGTGGCCCAGCCCATCTGGGCAGCCCTGGCCTCACCATCTAGGAGGTGGATACGTGCTGAGGATTTGGAACAGATTCAAAGCACAGTTTTCCATCATCCCAAAACCTCCTGAAATGTTCCAGGGATTCAGAGCTAGTTGGTTAGCTAGGATGAACACTTTTGTGTCTTCCCTGGCCATCTAGTGATTTTTTCTGATGCTGGCTGATCTAGCCTTTTCCAACTGAGAGATGTAAATACTGACATTTAAATTTTAAAATCAATGGGTTCCAGCATTCTGTACATTTGCCAGGGAGGGAAAGAGGCCCCCCAACCACAGTCTGAATGGCAGAGAGCTACAGACATAAGTAGTCTTCTTTTGATGGGATTTCTATTGAGACAAGATGTCCAGGAATGAAAGCCAATAACCCTGCACGTGGGCTGGTCTCAGGAATGCCTCTACATGTGCAGCTTCTTTACATCAAATGCACTGAAGTCTAAAATGTGTGCTGCCTTTCCAGGCTTGGCACTGACCTAAGCAGGGAGCTCACTCTGGGCCTGCCTGAAAGCCTGGAAGGCCAGGGCTTACTTACTCTGCCCCAGCCCTGTGCTGTGAGCCACCCTCCTGGTAATAGCTGATCACTGTGCAGGGATGGGCTTGCAACAGGCTTCCTACCAGAAGTTCATTTCCACATTTCAAAAGGTCTTTGAAGATCAGATGTATCCAGTGTGTTTATATCTGATCTCCTGACATCACTACAGTTCTAAAAGCATGGGGGAAAAAATGACAAATGGTCAAGATCTCTGTCAAAGATGCATGGGTTAATGAACACCTCAATTGAATTTGTATGATTAATAACAAACCTGCACTCAATGTACTGGTTTATTGTTGAAGTATTCACATCCTTCAATTTCAAAAACGTCATTAAATTATTTCCATAATGAAAGAAACTATGGAAATCACAATAAAAATCCCAGTAATAAAAGTTCTGGGTTTATCGAGTAACCGAAGTATGGCCAACAGAGTGCGGAGGGTGGGAAGTGACTTTCTCCTGTGTTTTACTGTGGCAAGAATGAGGAATTGCAAAGGATTGAGTTCTATCAACTGGAAAACACATTAACTAAAAGAAATGGCCAGATGGTAACCTGACCCTTGAAATCTTTTTCCCCTGTATACATCCGGTTTCTGCAACCTCCTCCAAACCCAAGTCCAGGGAGACTTTAATCCAGGAGAAAAGACTTCTGCTTTTGATTTTTCCAAGTAATTTCTTTTAGGTAGGTTTGATGTAAGAAAGACAATGTGGATAGTTTTGCTCCCACTGAAACCTTTTTTAAACTGAGACTGTCCCAGGTATTCTGGGGCTGGGGGTACCATGCATCTGTTTAAGTGAGTTCATACACCTAGACCCTCCGCCTGGACCCAGCAATTGCTCAGCTACTACTGTCACCATTGCTGTTCACAGCTACATGGTAGTCAGATAATGTCCTTGGGGCTGACTCTTAGCTTCGTTCCACTCCCAGTTAAGGACACTCAGGTTCCCGGGAACCCAGGGGAGTCGGGATGTCACGCCATAAGCTCACCTATGATCCAGGTACACAGGTGTGTGCACACCAGCACTTCCTGACCCTTCCGTCAGCCAGGTGCTATGACAGGGTTTCTTGTAACAGATGGAGTGGACACAGCCGGCCACTGCAGGACCAAGGCATGCGGGGACGGGTGCGTGAGGCCTCAGGATCTGAGCGGTTCTGACACCCACCCTTCCACCTGCAGAGCAGGCGGGGCCTCTGGATGCAGACGGCAGGGCCCAATTCCTGCCCTCCTGCCTATAACTTGCATGGCCTTTGACGGGCCTCTTGCCCCTGACATTCCGGAAACCCAACCATCGGACAGGTGGCCCCTGTAGCGAAGGGGCGTCAGGAAGAACAAGGCTTCCCAACCAGTATTCCTGCTCAGCACGGCGGCGGCGACAGCACCCAGGCTCAGGTGCAGGAGGTGAGGACAGGCTCCCTGCCCCTTACTCCCTTTTACAGCCCCACCCCTCAGAGCCTGCTGACACCCAGAGGCAGATGACCCAACACACCACACGCTGTGCCCTCGGCTGTCTTTGGGTCCTGGCCCTGATGGTCGGGGGCTCTCAGATGCAGACCTCCATTGCCCCTGTCGCCCCAGACCTCAGCCGCACCCAGGCCTGCCCGTCCTCTGTGGAAGCTCTACCCTGTGGCCTTCGAAGGCTGGTCCCTGTGTCCCCACACCCCTACTCCATCCAGCACCCCTCCGCCTGCTGGCTCTCTAGATTCCACAGCCTATGCCCCTCCAGTGAGGAGAGCCTGCGTGTCACGGACCCACCCCCAGCCCGTGCCCCCATGCAATCCCTCCCTCCCCTCCCCTCACCCACCTGCAAGGAACCCACCCTCTGTCCCATCCTCCCTGCTCCCTGCATGGCCAGTACGGGACATCTTATCCCCTGGGATGCATGGTTACCCCCACCCCCGTCCCCACAGGCTGTGTCCAGGGTCCCACTGACCTTTCTTCTCCTCCAGACCAGTGACAAATCCAGCCCTCTCCTATAAGCCCTATTCCATGCCACATGGGTGCAGGTAAGTCCCTGAAATGCCAGCTCACCTTGCTGTATGGGGGCTCGGCTGGGGCTCCCTCCCATGTCCTGCAGGCAGCCACCTGTCCGGAGCCCACCTTGCATGCCATCTGGGGGCGTGGGGCCATTGGCCTGGCTGCCCGATGTGTTCATGTGGGTGGGGACAGGCTCGAAGGTGGGGTCCAGCTCCAAGATCAGCCTGTTGAGCTGCTCAATGGACTGGTCTATGTCCAGGGTGGGTGACCCTGGGGAGGGGTCTGCACTTGACTCCAGGCCAGTCCCATTCACCACTTTGCCATCTGGAAACCTGGGCTTGAACGCTTTGCTGGGAGGGGGCCGCTGTGGGTCGGGGGGATGCGGCCCAGGGCCTATACCCCTCTGGACGGCCACTCTGCTGCTGGTTCCCCTGGCAGGGGTGACTGGGACTCTGGGCTGGGCCTGCACCAGGCTGGAACCGTCCTCCGGGCTGCGGCTGACAAGCCTGGCCTCCCCATTGGGAGGGAAGCTGTACAGATGAGCTGCCACCATTTGCTGCTGGCGCACCCAGGTCTGTGTGGGGTAGCTGCTCTGCCCATAGGCCTGCATCTGGGAGGACACAGATGGCTTTCTGAGAATGGGCTGCAGCTGCTTCGGCTCTCGGGCCCCACAAGCCCGTTCCCGCTCGTACAGGGGGTCCACACTGAGGCCCAGGTCCGGGGCAAGGGTGCCCAGCTGATCTTCACCAACATTGTTGCCAAATCCATCAGACAGGAGGGAGTTCTGGCTGCTCTGGTGACAGGCGAAGGGGACCAGATGGGCCGACTGGTGTCCCTCAGAGGAGGACAGGGTCCCAATGCTGTCCACGCTGTGCAGGTCGTGACTGGGCATCTCATCATCCAGGATGTCCGTCTCCCGGTCTTTCGGCGTGGCGTCTCCGTTCACGTGGACCTGGGCAGGCACAACGTGGCGTGTCCCACTGTACTTGCTGTGAGAATCGGTCATATCCCTGAGGGGGCTTCTGGAATCTTCTAGGCCAAAGCCACTGAGCAGCTGATCCAGCTCAGCCTTCTCCTGGGGGCTCAGGCCCCTCTTGGGCCCCCGGCCCAGGTGCTCCTCGGTCCTGTCTGTCCTGACCGAGGCAGTGGAGTGGCCCGAGTCGCTGCTGACAGACAGGGTGTGGTCACCGTGGTCGGGGCTGCGGGCGGCCAGGGAGGCCGGGGGCCCACCCGACACACTGGGATCCGAGGTGCTCTTTTTCCTCACCTTGGCGTAGAGGCTGCCGTCCACAGGGCCCTGCGTGTGCAATACTGGAAAGGAGAGAAGGGGGACGCTGTAAGTCAAAGACAAATATATGAACTCATAACAGCCAACTGACAACGTCAAGGACAGAAACCCTCCAGGACCCCAAAATTCTATGTACACTCTGGCAAAGCAATTCTAATAGCCCGACACCTTCAGGTCCCAGAACCGTTTCTACCTTTTTTGCAAAGAGGACCACCATTTAGAGAACCTCTGGGCTTCTCCACACTTGGCTTCTCCTTGCCTGAGGGCTCAGTGTTCATCCATCACCAGCGCGGCGGGTGAGCCCAGCTCAGCTCATAAATCCCCAAGACTCAAGAATCGGTGGTGACACGCAGGGCTCCTGTACAGTGCCTGTGGGCGGCTGGGGGGCTTCCGGCTGCACTGCACATTCTCACTAAACAGAACGTCTGACCGACCACGCCAGCCTCTCAACATTTGAGGCCTGAGGCAAAGTGCAGGAACAGGTCTCAGGCCTTCCTATTAACACAGCATCTCTGGCCCAAGGGCTGGACACAGAGCCCTTGGAGCCTATCTTTATGAACTGACAACCACGCATCGGGAAGTCAGGAAAACAGAAAGCCGGCCTCAGACGTCAGCGGGAGAAGCAGGGCTCTCGGCTGCCGCTGCTAATTACAGCCTAGCTGTGGCACTCAGAGCTGCCCGTCTCAGACTGCTGACAAAGCATCTGTGTTTGCCTGGGTCCCAGAAGAGGTGGGAGAAGCACGCACGAGCCCAAGGGAGCTGGCCGCACCCCCAGCCCACCCCACCCTCCTGTCTTCCCACTCAGGACATTGCAGGCATACCTCAACAAGGGGGCTGAGCACGCTTGACCCCTGCTGAGTGGGCGCCTGGGAGGCACAGGGTTCCAGGCGACTGAGCTGCTCTGGAGGGAGCTGCCCTGGGCCCTGGGCTCTGGGCCTAGCGTGCTGGCTGCACCACCACAGTCAGCAGCTTCTAGCTCTTTCGGAAACACTGCAGTGACACGTCAGGACAGAAACCTGTGGGCTATTTGGGGATGCCAAGAATACACACAACCCTGGGCTTCTTTCTTATTCCAAATGTGCCCAGGGCAATGGGGCAAGAGGAGTTGGGGGTGAGCATGAGGGTACAATCCAACACAGAGCCCCACTGATCCCCATCCTGCAGCAGAGCCAGGGGAGAGGAGAAATGACAACCCAAACACCGTGAACAAACCAAGTCCTCAACAGGCAGCTGGGGACTGCGCTCCAATGAGGGCAGGCACGGGCTTCGCCCACGGGGACTCAGGGGGCCGGGGCCCTGGGGAGCTGCTGTCACTGAGGCTGAGTGCGGGGCAGGCCCTCACACGGTGCCTCTATTTCCACAGTAAAGCCTGCCCAGCAGACGAGCTGTTATTCCTTGCTGAAAGATGAAGAAGTGATGCTCCGTGGCCATCGGCAACGCACCGAGGTCAGGCAGCTGCTGGGAAGGGGAAGAGGGACTAGAACCCAGGTTGCTTGGTCTGAAGGCCACACACCCCTGCTGACCACATGCCATCTGCTCAAGAGAGCCAGTTGGGCACGCCCCCCGCCCCCCCGCCCCCCGGGAGCCTGGGCCCAGGTCAGAATGGGTGCTAAGCTCTGCAGCCACAGGCAGAAGGACCGACTGGCAGCACAGTGCTGGGCACCAGACAAGTCCTGGCTCTAGCCCAGCCCACCCGAGGTCACCGGCAGTAAAAGGAGGGTGTGGGTGTTCCACAAGGGTCAGAGGTGCACATGCAGATGAGGGTCTGTGCGTCCCTGAGGAAGCCCCGGGTAGCGTGGCCTCTTAGAATCCCCTGCAGCCAGGAAACCTCAACCAAGACAAGCTCCGGTGAGTCCACCCTCCCATCTGTGGAGCGTGAGAATCACAGACCCCCACCACAACCAGGGCCTGGACCAGGGCCAGGGAGGTCACCAATTTTATGTGGCAGAGACCACACATCCATGACTTCCACAGCCTTTCCCTAAATCTGAGTCAACCGTACTGGTACGAGGACTTACAAAAGAAAGCCAAGAAGAGTCGTAGAAAAATTCCTATTTAAATTGGGATGCCGCCAGATGTCTAGCCATTTTCAGGCAGAATCCCTTGGCCAGCCCCACTAAGAACGGTCCCTAAGGAGGGGCCCACATCAGGTGGTGAAAGGAGGGGTGTTACCGTGGCTGGGCAGTTATGAGCCATTGCATCTGTATTACTTTTATGAGTGGTAGAAATATTATGATAATAATAAACACATAAAAACAGTGCGATTACCACCCACCACACAGCAGCTCCGTGTGAGGCCTGGCGCCGAGCATTTAGGACACGGCGTTCTGCGGCCCCAGGCGGGTTCAGCGTGCCTTCCCACGGGCAGCTCAGAGATGGCAGGCAGCCAAATGCCACCAAAGACTCTTCTTAACTTCCTGCCGTGAATACGGTTACTTGGACATCAGAAAATGCCCAACAAAGGGTACAACTCCAGGAAAGAAGGAACCTATTCGGTGAGTCTCCAAGACACACCCGTCCACACTTTGGCTCACTTTGCAGGAACCTGGGTCTTCCCAAAGCATGAGTGCTCCCTGGGGGGGGTCTGTCCGGGGGTCTCCACAGACCTCCCCCCAACCTCTGCACCCCGTTTGTGATATTAGGGCTGAGAGA
This sequence comes from Smutsia gigantea, assembly GCA_032199065.1. Lineage (NCBI taxonomy): Eukaryota > Metazoa > Chordata > Mammalia > Pholidota > Manidae > Smutsia > Smutsia gigantea. The sequence goes on along the minus strand of JAVSCE010009490.1, from coordinate 48,168 downwards.
AGTCACCTCGCAGCAAGGAGGAGAGGGAGTCTCTGCTGCCCACCGCTCCTACCCTGCCTTCTGGCAAACGGCTTCCACCTTGTAAGGACTCAGACTGATTTTTCAGTTGGACAGATTAGATGAGGTGCTTCATTTATAAAGTAGAGTGACTGTTCCATCTTTTAATGATCAAAGCTCTTCCCATGGTGGACAAGGCCTGGTTCATTCCCTCCGCTTGTCTGGCCATCAGACCACAGCAGGTACATGCCTGCGCACGCCTTTGTTCCCAAGTTATCTGCCCTCCACCCTGGCACGCTCCGTCATCTCCTTGGTGGGGGCTTCCCTGACCCTCCTCCCCATGCTGGTTTCTCCTCTGGAGTGCTCACCCATGGGGAGGCAGCATTAGGGAAGAGCCCTTGGGCCCGAGTGGGCACTGAGTATCTGAGAAACCCAGTGTTCCAGCATGTTCTTACACCACAAAACCTGGGGCACAGTTTGGAAAAATAATTCTTAGCAAGAAAAAGAACTAAAACAACCAAACAACTCCAAACACACAAACAGGGGTCTGCAGGTCCGAGCACTCCAGCTCTTGGCCTCCCGCACCCCTGACCATGTTCTCCCCAGAAGCACAGCTCCTGTGAGCCCACCCTTCCCTGGGTGGCATTGTGCCCCACTCCAGCTGGTCTACAGTGCCAAGGAACTTAGCCAGAAGAGGACCTGGAGCCCCAGATCTAGGGCTCCACAATGTCTGAGAAAGCAGGAGGGTGACCCACAGGTAAGCCCAACGTGCCCACAGGTGGGCAGAGGGGCCAGAGGCCCAGGGACGTCTGACCATCACTTTCCAAACACAGGGGACTGGACCTGGGGAGTGTGATGATGAGGAAGGCAATGGGTGAATAACCGCACCACCTCCTTGCCACAGCGCCTCCATCCTCCTGCCATCTGTGGGGGTACCCCTGACTCCCACCTGTGCTTACCTGCTCTGACCCACATACCTTGCCTACCTTGCTGTGCTTTAGTTCCCAAGACCCCACAGTGGCAGCAATAAAGAGAATCGTAAAGAATGAACACCTGGGGGCTTGGGGCAGGGTCCTTGCATGCTGACTGCTAAGCCAGCCACAGAAATGGAAACCCACACCCTATTTAACTGATGGCAGGGTGCCCCTATGACAGGTCCCAGTTTGGGCAAGTGATATGAAGTGACATAGCTCACCTCTTGTCCATGGGCCCCGGACCCTGGAACTTTAGCTGGGGTCCCCTGCTGCCCTGGCCCCCAGGACAGGAGGGCAAGGCCCCTCCCAGTGGAGTTGCTGAGGCTCTGGACTCGGAGCCACCATGGCTGTGGACAGGCATGGGGCAGGGCAGAGAACTCTATCACTCTGCCAGCCCCTTGCATCTTCTTGTGTAGTTAAGTGACAGGTTTTGTGTTTCCTGCTCCAAGCGAGTCTGGGCAGTGTGAATCCATCCTCTCTCCAAGTGAAGACCCTGACCCAGTAGAGCCCAAGCCTGTCCCGGATCCCACAGCAGGTCTTCAGCCGTGGATGCAGGATAAGAGCCCTGGCACCTTCAGGTGGTACCGACCCTTCCCCTCCATGTCCCCTTAGCTCCTCGCTGCCCCCACCCCACTGACCAGAACCAAGGGCCACTTTCAAAAGGAGGCTGTGAGTTGTGTGGTAATGATTTCCCTGCAGCCGGGGCCTGGTTAAAAATCAAACAAGCATACAGGGCTCTGATTAATTCTGCGGATTGGCACCCCATGGAGGCTTATGACCTGGAAAAGAAGCAGAAGGAAGAAAACACGGGGCACATTCCTGCCTCGTTAAGGGGCAGTGACTGTGGCCATGGACTCCCTCCTCTGTACCCACCAGGCTCTGACATGGACTGTCCCACAGAGAGGGAAAGAGGCATCAGAAAAGTTAGAAAATAATCCAAGAAAATGAGGAAAAAAAAAGATGAAAGATTCCTTCCCATCCCAGCTGAATACACATTAACCAACACCCACCTGTGCCCACAGGTGTATGGTTCCAGGTGTGTTAAGAATCAGCCAGAGGGAGGGCTAAATCTCAACCTCACCTCCTTCTAAGCACCAACCACTTGGCAACCGAGGTGTAGAGCTGACTTGTAATACATTCAGCTGTCCTGGGCCCTGCTTCCAAAGAAAAATCCATTCAAAACAAAGGACAAATCATTCAGGCTTGTTAAACTATCGGGAATCTTTTCTTCTTTGTGCTGACTTCATGAATCTTAGGTTCTACTTTCATGACAGGTTTGCTTAAAAGGTAACTTTCCATTTCAAAAGTTGCCAACATAATCCTCCCTGCACATCTTCACTGGAGGAAAACAGCAAGTTCCTCACCCGGGTGGCTCTCCAGACTTTAGGAAGCACTTGTTAAGGGAGATTGGACAGGAGTACTCAGCAGAGTCCCTGCTGGGTGTGGGGAGGAGTCAGACAACTGGTAGAGGAGCAAGAGAGGACAGTGGTGCTCAGCAGGCCCCTGCCCCAGGCACCGGCAGCCAGCTGGGGCAGAGAGAGGCTCAAGACACTGGAGTGTCTCCAGGTGTAGCTGCTCTCCAAGGCGGCCAGGCGAGCCAGCATCCTCGGAGCCAGGAGGCCAGAAACTGCTCAGAGGAAGAAAGGAAATGCTGGGAACCCCCCCTCCTCCAACACACACTGCTGGCGTTCTAAAGACAAAGGCTCTGTTTAAGTATGTCCTGTCCCGTGATTGCCCTAGTAATTCTGGGAAGCAGGAACTGGAAAGCCCATTTTGTGGCAGAGAAAACAGAGGCTTACAGAGGCTGTGCTAGTATTTACGATGAAAGAGGCCTGCTGAAGGAAGAGTGTGGAACTCAAACCTGCCTCAGCCCCACTCCCAAGTCTACACTGTTCCTTTAAAACACTGGAGTTCTAAACCTGGCCGACCACTTTTATGGGAGATTAACAATTTAATTTTGGAAAGGAATTTGCCTGAATGTTCTCTGCAGCATCCACATACAAGCGCACGCTCACTCCCCAGAAGCATTCCCAGCCCAGCACTCTCCTCCCAGACCCCTGACTTGCTCTGTTGTCTGGGACAGAGTCCTGTATCTTGCGGCTGGGGGGTTGAGGGTGGCAGTTTGTGTTCACCCCCGTGAGCCCCTAGGAAAGGCTGGTTGCCTGCACACCTGAGCCTGGAGCAGGCCATTTCCTGTGACACTGGGGTCTTCTCTCCCTCCCGGGGCAGCTTGCACAGACCCACTCCAGTTCACGTGGACCGTTTCCAGCTCGCCCACTTGACCACCCAGCTAAACCACTTCACCACATCAAAATGTCCTGATAACAGCTGCCACAGTTCCCACAAGGCTCTTACAACAGTAGCCTTCCTGCGAAAGGTGTCTGGGAAGAAGAAAGGACAAAGGTAGCCATTCCCTGCAGGAACTCAGAGCCCCCAGGAAAGCAGCCAGCCCCACCCCCAGCTCCAGGGGACAGACCCTGTCAGGACTCAGGCTGGAGGGGCACCCAGGGATGCTTTGTAGCAACAGTATGTATCTTGGTATGGTGGGAATTTCAGGACAGAAAGTCAAACTCCTAGAAATGCACACTGAACTGAGGGAATCTTGCTGTATGTGAACGGCACCTCAGTGAAAACCAGCATGATGGTGACAGGGAAACGAGCCTGGGTGCTGGGCCGCCCGGTGGCCCTTCCCTCCTCTCTTCCTCTCCCTGGTCCCCCTCCCCTTCTGCTCCTCTCCTGCCCCACCCCTCCCCTTCTTCCTCCCCACCTCTCCCTCTCCTTCTTCCCTTTCAGGACTTTCACTTTCCTAGACTTCATGGGATGGGGGAACTCTCTTCTCCTTGGAATAGCTGTCCTTGGGGTCCCTCTGTAATGATTTTATAAGCACATTTGCTCCCTTCCAGACTCTCTGGTATAATCCATCTGGGCTTGAACCCTGACCCTGGCTGTGTGATGTTAGGTGAGTCAGTCACTCTCTCTGAGTCTCACTTTCTTATCTGTGGACAGGCGACCTGGCCAGGGTGTTGGATGAGAGCTGCCCCAGGATTCCGGTGGCCTTTCAGCCAGACCAGCACGCAGGCAAGGGCACATGCCACGTCCCCACATGCCCCTTATGGTCCCAGCCATGGTTCTGGACCTCACTACTTCCAGGTCTGTGTCCCCTGGGGCAGTAACAGGGTCCAATGAGCAAGCCCACCGACCTCATACTTCAGGAATTACATCAAACAATGGATTCTTAATAGAAATCTAAGGTTAGAGATAGATTTTTAAAAATTTATCCAAAAATGTCAGAGTCATCCTCTGACCCAAACTGCGTCACCTGTCCGGAACATCCCCCACAGCCTGGCCCTGTGTTGGGAGTGATACCGCAAGCAATCCATAGCTGGAAATGGTGTTCAAGTCGTGATTTTTTTCTGCCTGCTTCCTCAGTGACCCACGGTGACAATGACAGGAGCAGCAGCCATGCCTCTGCATGGCCTCACTAGGCCCATCACCAGGCAGCAGGGCACAGAGCCCACCACTGCTGCACCAAGAGGGTCCCCAGGGCTCAGCGCCGGGAAGGCAGCCACCCTGGCAGACCTTCCAGCACAACCACCGGGTCCTACCTCTGTGGCCCTGGGACCCCTGGCCCAACCGTTTGGCACCTCTTCTCCAGGACTTGCCCATCGGCTCACAACCTGGCACGACAATATATCTGGTAGCAGGTGGGGCACCCAGTGCTTGGGCTTAGTCTCTGGGGTATGGAGGGGTCCACCTTGGGCAAGGCAGGCCCAGAGCGGAGGCTGGGGCAAGTGGGGGCAACCAGCAGGGAGCTGCGGGTGTTGGTACCCAAGGGCACCTCCTACCTCAGACTACGCTGGGGCTACAGGCTCCAAAGAACCCACACTCCCAGTTCGGAGACTGCCACCCAGCAGTGGGCATCCTCAGGGGTGTCCGGCCATATCCCCAAGTCACTCATGCGGAGAACTTGTTCTATTTCCTCTGGACATTTATAATAGAAGCTCACGAAGTTTGCTTTTACTTTATTGCAATTTTTAATTATTAAATATATTTTATTATTTATTTATCAATAATTTAATAAATTTAACTGAATAAGCATTAATTTATCTGCCTCTATGTTAATTAAAAGTGATGCAGCCTTTGTACTGAATTTCGGAGAAATTCCCGTTTCAGAGAAAAGCAGGCACTAGGAAATGATGCCACACCTGGGCCTCAGAGGATCTTATTTTCCCTCTGCAGAGCTGGGTGGCTGTGAGGTCACAGGGTTGAACGAAATGTGCCCTCTTCCTCTAACTTATCATTTTTTTTTAACAGAAAGCAAAAGGAGGTAATAAATTGCCAGGAACCGCACAGACATGAAGGCGTGGCCCACGCCCCGGGCTGAGGCGACCTCTGCTTCTCTCCTCAGGCCGAGCCCCAGACACCACTCCATCCAGAGACACGGCTTCTCTTAGGTAAAAATGCCTTCCGCCCGCAGCAGGAAGGCAGCAGCACAGGGCCCCTTGCCTGCCAAGGGTAGTGATTGAAAATTGCTCCCTTGAGACCACACTGAGCCCTGGGCAAATGATTTCTCAGAACAACGAGGCTCTGAATTCTTGGAGAAACAGAGACTAAGGAAAAAAACAAACCAGGAGCAGGAGGGGGCCACTCCTACCAGGCAGGCTTTGCAGGGAGCTGTGTGGAGAAGGGACATGCCCACCAGGGGCCCAGCCCTCAGAGCCAGAGCGGCCAGCACCCGAGGCTCAGAACACAGTGATCATGCCCCAGACGACCCACACAAACAGGACACAGGCCAGGGCCAAGCCCAGTCGGCACCCTCCTCACCAGCGCCCCAGGGCACTTACCACAGCACCCCTGACCCTGACTGCAGCTGGGCCACTTTCAGGAACTCCTCACTGGGAACACAGCACAGACCAGCCAGCCAGGAAGACAGGAGAGGCCCGAGGCCAGCAGCCTCATCAGAGGCTCATCACACCCTGCGAACCTGCAAACCAAGGGTGGTCCCCAAGGCCCGCGGAACAGTCCCTCCTGCCAGGGTGATACTGCTATTCCACTCTGACTTGGCTCCATCTGGTGCCCCCAGCAGTCTTGTCTGGTTTGCAAGCCCCGGGGCAGAAGTCGGCTCTGCGGCAGGTGTCTGGAGCCCTGCAGAAGCCACAGACACGCACGTGCACACCCCCAGCTTACCTTCCTCCTACACCACTGGGCAGCCTGCTCAGCTGCAAGCCCCAGATGCACTCTCCATAAGAGGCCTTCACCCACCCAGGGGCCACATCCCAGGCAGGCACGCCTGCTTCAGGAGAGGCCGTGGCCAAGGAGCAGGGAGGATGATCCTGCTGGCAGGCGGGGAACTCTGAGTCTGCCAAATGGGTCAGTGCAGTGTCAACATGAGGGTGGGGCTTCGCGCCATCTGGTTGAGTGACATTTGAACTGGAGGCTGAGGAGGCGGAGAAAAGGCTTCTTTTCCAGAGCCACAGCCGACCTCCATGTCCTCCAACCGGCCTCCACGCTGGCATTGAGCCAGCACCAACCTGCTTTGGTTTACAAAGTGTGGTTTGCATTCTTCAAAGTATCAGCCAGGAAATCTCTGCCTGACACCTTCATCTCCTCAATGTGGCCGGGCTTGCCTCCGTGTTAATTGCACACGGCCTTCTGGGGCAGTTCCCGTCCACACCACACACCCTGTGTTCTGCCCAGCAGCCCCTTTGCATCTCAGGCCGCATCACAGGCAGAGCTGAGACGGGCTGCGGTCAGGCCAGCGATTCCCCCCCCTACCTTGCTGTGCATGGCTCACAGTCTGGCCACATGCTTTTAGTCTAAATGAGCAGAACTTGCCAGAGCAACCACACACAGCCCCTTCTGATGTCTTCAGGTTCACAGTGCATGCTCAAAACACTTGCAAGGGTCACCCTTCAATCAGCCTAAGACAGGACACAACTGGGCTGTCACAGCAGCACTTTTCTTCAGTAAATCACCTGGCACAGGGTGGCACACAGGACTCCAGATAAAAGTCAGCTCATGCTGGGGGGAGAGGTCCCTTTCATTAGGGTCATGACATGCTCCTTGTGCAAGAAATCTGTTCAGTCAGGTGTTGGCGAGGGTGCTGACTCACTCGCCTTCCGACAAAGGGATGGGCATCATTGTTCTCACTGTGCAAATAACACTGTCGCTGTAACAAAGGGCGTGACTAATTGATCACATAATACCTTTTCTTAAAAGAACTCAGAGATAAGAATTGGCAGTTGGACCCATCTGCTTTGAGGACTGAGATGAACGCCTGAGTCTCCCTGGTGTGTCGGGGTCTCGCCAAGTTAGAGGGGGTCCAACCTTCTCCTGTACAAAAATCTTGAAAGCAGACCTTTGCATCACAAAGCTGACAACTGCAGAAAACCAACCACTAAGAGGCCAGTAATGAGGAAGGCACAGAACACCGTGACCTCACCAGTGGGGTCCTTCCTCTGTTTCTACGAGAAAGAAACTGCGCAACTGTCCTGTGCTCCAAAGGAGCATTTCCCTTCGTCCTGCTCATTCTTCTGTGTGTGTGGCTCCGGGTAGGCTTTCCTCACGATGACAGCTTTACCAATGAGCTGTGGCATGGCTCTGTGGGCACAGGCAACCGGCACCCATTTGGCCTCTGAAGCTTGGCGCTTCCATCGCTGATGGCCACAGAGAAGGCATGCTCAGGACGCTGTCGTTTCCCACGTGCCCCCATGCGAGGGTTTGATTACACAGAGCCCATCCGGGCTGGCAGGCTGAAACAGGGTGGTCTCGTGAGAAGGCTTTACTGATTTCTGGCCAAAAGGGAGTTCTGTGACTCAGGGTTTGCAAAGGCCCCAAGCCTTTTAGTCCCGAAGAGTTGTAATCTCATCCATAGGTTACACATCTAATAAAGAAAGGAGGTGGGGCGTTCCTGAGTATCTCTGAAAGCAGCTGGCAAAGAGGGACAGGAGGCCCTCAGAATGTTCTGTGGACTCCTGCATTCAAGAACCAGGACAAAAGAGACCATGTCCCCAAGAAGGACCGGGTGGCTCCCCACCAGACCCCACAAAAGGCAAGGCATCACTACTGAAGTTTCGGGAACTTCCCAGATCAACACCAAATAGCCCAACTGCTCTAACCATTGGCCTAACTGTGGTGAGGATGGATTCTAGGTAACAGTTCATCACATTTAAATACTTACAAAAATAATACACTACTGAATGTCCATAGTATCATTTCCCACAGAACATCATCACCACGAATTCTACATTATTTCCATTTTCTGCAAATAAGTCCCAAAGACCATGATTTCACAGGTAAATTGGGCTTGCTGACAGGCCACTGCTCAAAAACAAAGCAACACAAAATGCATCTCTGCCTTGTGGTGTGGGGAAGGAAACCTCCCCACTCATATGGGGCCTGGTGAGCAGATGCAGGTCACCGATGGTACAGCTGAACCAGCTGGAAGATGGCCAGCTGCTGAAGATAGGCGGCCCTGACATCAGCCCCTCTCAGACTTTACTGCCCACTCTTGTCACCCTGTCACCACATGCCAGGCCTCCCTGACTCACAAAAGCAAGGTAATGACTCCTCTAGGAACAGTGCTGCCCCGAAGCAGCAGACTCATGGCATGGCTGGACTTCTGCTCTGCTCTCAGCGGAGAGGGATGCGCTGTGGACGTGGGTCTGGTCCCAGCTGCCTGTTCACACGACGCCCTGAGCACTGTGAGGACGCTCAAGGCTCACTTTTTCATGTCGCACACACACTGCCATTATAATGACTCCAATTCCAAGTCATGGCTGGAAGCCTCACGAAACATGCCTTCCGAACCCCATGCTGCCACTGAGGTGAAAGCCATTCACGTCACAGGCTCCCTGGGTTGACCTGTGGGCCACGCCCTAGTGATATACTTTATAGAACACTAACAGAAGAAACAACAGCCATTCCCTCTGTCACCTTGGCCCTGAAGACAGAATGAAAGACTAATTACACACAGCCATGTGTACTCAGCACCACGTCTTGTTCCTCAAAACTTAAAACACAATTTTAGCCGTAGTCCCATCGCAACCACACAGGCAGGGCCACGTGGCAGAACCTGCTCTTCAAATAAATGTTTATGCAGAATCCCAATATGAAAACCATAAAAGATGAAGCAGGGGTGGTGGATGCAGCAGGGGAATGACCGGGAGGGCACGAGGCCACTCCCAGGCACCTGCTTGGGACCCTGGAACTCAACACATTGCCAAGGAGATGTCACAGTGAGCAGAGGGGCACCCAATGCCTGTCCCTGCAGAGACCCAGGCCCACAGGATCTTCCCAGCTGCCCCTCTCATCAAGGCTCTTCTCCCTTAATCTGCCAGGGACCCTCCCCTCCCAGGAGCCTGTGGTCATCTCCTTTCTGCACACCTCCCAAAGAAGGGAGTGTGTGACACAGTCACGTCCACATGACTGAAAGACATCTGAGCAGCCTGGGTACAGGGAGTACAGGATGGCAGTGCACAGGTCAGGCCAGAGGCGAAGGTGGGGTGAGGAGGTGTCAGGGGGCACACAGGAGGGGTGCATTGAGAACACTTTTCTCTCTGGCTTTTGGTCCCTTTATCAAATACTTAAAGTCAGTGCTCTTTCCCTTGTTGGTGACATGGCCAACATGTCTAAGCCTCAACTTGGCAGAAACACACAGACTCTCCAGGGAGCAAGACAGAAGGCTGCAATCCTGCTAGTTACTGGCAGTGGGGAGAAAGGGTCTCCCCACGTAGGACACAGAGGGCAGCTCAGCAGGTTGGATCTGAGCTCGATACACACAGCCTCCACAAACACCCATGCTCAGAGGGCGGGAGGGCCAGCTGGAGGCTCTCTGCAGCTCGCATTCACCGCACAGGCTGTGACTGGGTTCCAGGGAGACCGAGGGCTGGGCCACTACCAGATTCTTCTCGGGGAGAGCCCAGCAGTCAACCCTGAACTGCTGGCCCCAAGGCAGGGCGCCGGTGACAGAGTCCAAACATGCACGCTTGGGGACAGGATGTGGGCGTGGGCAGCAACAACGACTGGGTGTGCGGCCAAGCTGGTGCAGCCACCAGAGAGTGGACTGCACTGACACCCTCACAAACAGCACAGAGAAGGTGCAGGAGAGCAACCGTGAGCTGGGCTGGTGCCTAGGAAGATGCCAGACCTGCAGCTGTCCCAGCACACCACTGCCATTCAGGCCCCGATGGTGCACGGGACCCGTCACACCCAGAGTGGATCCCATAGCCCAAGGCTTCCGAGTAGCTGGCGGCCAAGGACCCAGGTCAAACCACGCCTACTCAGGGCTCCCACTGTGTGTCCAGGAAAGGCTACTGACTATATAGCAAACCATCCCTGGGGAGTTACAGGGGCTAATTCACACTGACTTGTCTAGGACAGTAATCCTGCAGTGATTTGTCAGACACCCCGGGGCTCCTGACAGATCTGATCTGTTTAAAAGTTCACATCCAGCAGAGGGCGTGACTACTGCACTTCAGATGAGAAGGCTGTCGCCTCCTTCCCGTGACGCCTGTGATCCCTTATCAAGTGACATTCCGGAGCACCATGTCTCTGGGTCACAGGCCACTCCTGAAAGTGGTGCTTCAGGGCTGGGGCCCAGGACTTGAATCAGGCATGACAGGAAGGAACCCTGGGCCTGGAGTGGTGCCACCATGGCAGCTCGCCAATGAACTGCCAAGCAAGTGATGCCAGGCCAGGGTGGGGTCCGTGGGCATTTTCCTCTCTGGGGACAGAGTGGAAGCCCTGAGCAGTCATCCAAGAAGCCAGACGCTGACGAGCTCACAACAGCTCTCCAAGCCTGGTGGGCAGCCTCCCATCCTGCCTCCAGCAGCTGGCCTTGACCCAGCAGAGCCAGGAGGGGAAGGGCCCTTCTGCCAAGATGTCAAAAGCTGGTTTTCTTTTCCAAACAGCAGACCCCAGCGATTTCTGGGGAGAAATGCTTTCAAATCCATTTTCAAAACGGCAACACCTGAATGTTGCCACCTGATCGGGCGCTTCAGCCTTCATGTCTTGGGACACAGACATGTGAACCCAGCTCTCAACTTGGCAAACCCGTGGCCAGACGCTTCTGGACCCGATTTGTCCTCACCCACAGCCAGCCTGTCAGGAGCACGGCCACAGCAGGGTGTCCAGTGCCTCAGGGTGACAAGGACGATCTTACTGCAAGGAGCCAAGGAATCTGCACCCCTCAGGCCACAGCCCTGCACTGTGGCTGCCTGGGAGGCTGAGTCTGAACTGTGGGCTGTTGACATTGCAGAGCCCAAAGCTGGGTGCACAGTGGCCTCATCTACATACCTTGGATCGGCAAGAATTTTGCCTGTGGCCAGACATTCACTCACAGGCCAAGGCCAGGAGCTGAGGAAAGGGGGTGGGGGCATGACAAGAGTTCATGCCCAAAGAGGGCCTGCTGGAAGCCTCCCTGACCCCCACCCTCGGATTGAGTCTGGCATGGGGTCTTCTTCACCCACCTCCTAAATAAGAAGCCACCCATTGGGCATCCAGAGGCACAACAGAGCCCTATCAGCGCTGGCCGGGGTCTCCAGTCACCTCTTCACTGCCCCTCCCTGCCAGACACTGAAGCCTGCCAGGGCATCCCCATGTCCTCTTCCTGCATCCTCCAGCCAGGTGGCTATGGGGTCCCTGCTTCAACCAGCCAAGAGCAGGCTCCTTGCAACAAGTCTTCCTAGTGATACAAACCTCACTGTCCTCCAGCACTGGCAGGATGACATGCCCCTTCTCCATCCCCTGCCTGCAACAGCCTTCTCTGTGACTCTCCCTGGAGAGGGCAAGCTGAGAGGCTGCTTCTCATCCATCCTCCCCTAATTCCCAGCACACACTCTAGTATGACAAATGGCATGTCTTACGGTGACCGCTGAGCGGGGAGGAAGGTAGGTGGATGGATGGATATGCACACACATACGATACATATGCAGGTATTTACACATGTATGCACACATATACAGAAACATATACCCATGTATGCATCTACACATATACATGCATATAAATATATGCACATGCACACATACATACCTATGCATACACAAACATGTATACATGTATGTACACAAACACACACATACACAGACATGTGTATGTTTTCCCTTTTAGACATGCTGCTTATTTTTCTCCACCCCAGCTCATCACAGCACCAGAAACATAGCAGGTCCTAAGGAATTGTGAGATGTATGGTAAAGAGGAATTGTACGTATGATAATAAAAAGGAACTCACAGATCAGAGGTTATCTCTAGGACTATCTAATTAAAACACACCATTGTGTGGGTGGGGAAATGGAGGTTCACAAGAGAACATAACTCAAGAGGGAGCAGAGAACTGCCCATGGAGGGGACGCAGCAGACGTGTCCCACAGGAGAAGCAGCCCCAGGGCTGGGCAGCCAGGGATCTTCAGGGCGAGCGCCACAGCCATGCAGAGTGCTAGGAAGAGTCCGCGTGGGTGAGCATGAAGAAAAGGGAGGCAGGCCAGCTACTGCGAAAAAATAAGACTGGTTCAGAGGAGCACGAGGAAGGAAGAGCAGGCGGGAGGAAGAGCAGGCCTGCCGGCACAGCTCAGGTGCAGGGGAGCAGGCTGGCACTGGTACTTGCTTCTGTCAGCCTTTGTCCTCCAGAGGAGAGTCAAAGGTAGGGACTGTCCAGCCCACTGCCTCAGGGACTTCCAAATTCAGGGGCCTGTGTGGTGCTGGGGGATCTCCTGGGAAATGCCCCAGGCAAACAACACCAGTAACATTCGATGATGGAGTGTGACCGTGCACCTCTGAGTAATGTCAGCATGGAAGTGAGACAGGCAGGAACAGAAAAATTTTCTGGGTGGAACAGAAAAGTCACCAGCGTCCAGGTGGCTGGCCCTTCCTCCAGCAACACTTGGTTTTACCTATGGCACTGGCCACCCAACGGTACAGGGCAAGATAGCAGACACACGCTTCTCCCAAAGACATTTTGGGGTTCTGCAAACCTTCACCAACCCCATCAGGCCACGTCCTCACCAAGCACCAGGGCTTCCAAGGAAATGACACTGTTTATGGGACCCTGTTACCCAAGGACAGCTCAAATCTTTGCGTTCACCATGTTACGACATCTGCCCAGCAGCTCTGGCACTATGACTATACCCACTATGCAGGGGAGAAAAGGGCACAGAGAGGACAAGTGACTTGCCCAAGGCCACACAGCACAAGGGGAGGGGCAGGAACCACACCTCCCTGTATGGACCAGTCCTGGGCCCTGGGCCCAAAGGGCAGAGCTGTGGAAGAGACAAAAGAAAGGAGATGATTTTTAAAAAACAGAAGCAGGAACTACACCAATTCCCACCATTCTAGATTCCACATCTGCAAATTCACCCACTTACTAAGATTTATTTATTTGTAACCCCCAAATCAGTACACCTGGCATTTCCGTGGTCATTCGCTGACACACGCAAGCAGCCAAAATTCGGAGCTGCCTGACATGCACATTCCAAGGTTCCAGGGGCCTTCTGTTTCAGCTCTCACACTATAAACAAGCATCCATCTCCAGACTGTTTTTTCCACCATATGCTCTCTGTTGGCATTTTTGCTGTTTCCAATCGCCCCGAGTGCAGTCTGGTGTTTCTGCGTGTAAGAAGGCTGTGATGTGCCTCCCAGAGAGAACGCGTCTTAGAGAAGCCTTATTCAGACATGAGCGCTAGTGCTGTTGGTGTGAGTTCAATGAATCAACATAGATTAAATAAGGTGTCTTTTGACAGATCTGCACATAAAACAAGGCTATGTGTGGAAGGGTGGAGGTAATGACCAGAGGCTCACAGGAACCTAACCCTGTATACCTTTGTAGAGCAAAGGTCAGTGTTCACTAACTCAGTGTCACAGAGACTTTATGGGACATCGTAACCCACGAATGATGGGAACGGCTATACCACAGCAGGCTGCTCCCTCCAACTGCCCCAGCCTAGCCTCTTACCAGGATGTCACAAGCTGCCCTCCCTCGCTGGGTGCTTCCAAGAGAAGCTTGTCACCATGCTGTGGCCCTCACCCCCTTGAACGAGAGCACCTCAGGACAGGCTGCCTGCTCAAGGCATCCCTGTGTGCTCAGCCCGGCAGGGCACTGGACTGAGGGCTGACAGGCTTTGGGCGGGGGACGCAGGGCGGGCTCACACGGCCATCACAGACAGCTCTCCCTGCCCTGTCCCTGTCACCTGACACTGTGGGGCTGCCCCACCCAACACAAGTCCAGCCCCTGTAGACCACGGTTACAGGGAAAAAGGGTGGTAACAATGGGGCTGATGCTGCCATGAGGCTTCTGTGGACCTCAGAGACCGGGCCAGAGCATGCCAGCACTAGCAATTCAGCTCCAGCTAGCAGGCACTCAGCATCCCCCAGAAATGACATGAGCCCAGGAGAGCCTGATTCCCACACCACCCAGGCAGACAAGTGCAGGAGTAACGTGCCCCCTGGAACACAATAACAGTGACCTTGGTGCTAGCCACAGACATCTGCTTCCAGGAGTCTCTGCAAGCTCAGTGGCCCACAGACAGGTACTGTGGTTTTACCACTTTGGTTATCCTACATCTGGGTTGTACTAATCTGACAAAGAGCATATTGATTTTCTCTCCCAAATCAGGTCTGATTCTCCATTGACGGCTGAAAATGACTGAAGACCAGCATCTTAGAAACCTGGGAGAAGCCAAGCCCCTCTTTGAAATCAGTCTCCACCAGCTTCATTCAGCAAACAAGCCCACTCCCACCCCTTTCCTCCTTCACGACACTGTCGTGAGCCAAATGACCTATTCCGTGGGTGAACAGAGAATAGGTCTGGGAGATACGGACTCACAAAGCAGAGATCAAAATGATGCAGCCACAGAATCAGGACACTGGAGCCACAAGCCAACAGAAACAAAGAAAAAATATCTACTGCCCAGGGGCTGGGGGCTGCAGAATAGTCGGAAGGTTACCCACGATCACACACTTGGCCTTCCCTGTAAACAATCAGTAAGGGAGGGAGGGAAGAAGGTGGAAAACGGTCGCTGACCAAGAGCAGACATGACTCCCATCAGGGAGGCCCTGAAAGTCCTGCCCACTGGCCGCCCACCGGCCGCCCACCACCTGTCTGAGCTTTGTCCAAAGCCAGATCCCAATTCACCGTGCCCGGTTCTCATCAAGGCCCTCGAACCCACAGAGGTGTAAGCTCCGGACCTCAGAAACCCCAGGATCCCCAGCCTCTGAGCAGACTCTAACGACATGTGTGATCTAAACGTGAGCGGCCACCTCCCCCAGGCCCTTCTCTCCAGTAACTGACAAACTCACGAGACACACCTTCCCCATCGGCACTCAGGTTCTCGTAAGAGTCCCAGCGGATCAGCGGGTCGGCCGTGTTGAAGTCTATGATCACCCCATGGTTGTTGTGCAAATGTTCACAACCTGCGTGGGGGGGGGGAGGCGGTGCACAGGCATTAGTCCTGGCCGAGCCAGCGGCTCCAGTGTCCCCCCGTGATGAGGCAAGGGGCAGCTGTTAGTGCCCCAGAAGCCATGCCCACAGAGCCGCCCTGCCCTGAGCCTGACACTGATCGCAACCAGCATGCCCTCTTCTGAAGGAAGCAAACAGCAGTGAGACAGCTGGGCAGAAAGGCAAGGCAGATGTGGGTCCTCCAACCCCAGTGAGCTCACACAGGTGGACCTCAGGGGAGATGGACAGGACAGGCCAGTTTGGGCCAGGCTCTGGGCTCTAGACCCACACTCCCCATTCCAGTGGTCCTGAGAGGCCAAGGGGTTCCTAGCCCACCAGCCTTGCATTAACCTCTCCAGGCCTAAGTGGTGGCACCCAGCTCAGAAGTATCATGATTAAAACATGAAATATCAAGTGTCTGGCTCTCAGTGATGGAATGAACCATTTGCCTTGATGATAAAGGGGTGGTTTCTCTATCAAGGCATTTTTAGAAGGAGAATCTAAATATTTGCAGGCTATTATACCTCTAATCTTGTAAAACATTTGGTTGTTTGTCAAAGGGGGAGGTAATCAACCAGCAAAATCTTCCCAAGTCAGGAGAAACAAGGCTTCGGGGACTCAGCCGTGGCCCCAGTGGTTCTGGGCCCTTCCATGGGGTCTTCTCTGTGGTCTCACTGAACTATCTGGGCCCCTCTGTCTCCAACCCCCCAACATACACACTGTCTGGTATCTGATTACTTAAATAAATTTTTTATTGTGAAGATTTCCTGATGTTCGCCAGGGTGGGAGTTGGTTCAGTAACCCCAATGTGCCCATCGCCCAACCTGCTCCCCATTTTGCACTTTACCCACCTTGAATCTTCTCGGGGGTGGCTGAGAACAGTAACTCGATCTTCCCATTATCAGGGAAACGGTCGTCTGAAAAAGAAATCATATTTCAAAAAATTTGGAAAGCCGAGCCAGAAAATGAGGATGACTTTTGTCCTATTCCGGCAGCCCCCCTGGCAGAAAGTCACAGCCGCTCCACGGCATCTCAGAAGTTTCCTTTGCCAGGTAGGCTGTCCGTCTTCCCTGAGACTGGTAAGAATTTTGTCAGAGCTCAGTTTATGGGAGGGGGTGAGGAGGAGAGTGGGGAAAACAAACAGCAAGTCCCACAGCGCCCCCCTCGCCCCCAGCCCTGCAGGCGGGACCTCACCTTTGCTGGCGTTGTCCAAATCCTCCTTCCCAAACACGAGCCCATAGCCCTGAACAGCGCCTGTGTGAAACTGCAGGCGAAAAATGACGTCGCGGGTGGCCGAGCGGTACTTCTTGTGGTAGCATTTCACCTGGATGGGGGGGAACCACCGGCTGCAGGGGCCGCTCCATAGGAAGACCAGACCCCAACCCCCGGGGGACCCAACAGCAGCGGCAGGCTGCACACAGGCCACATGCTGTCCTGATGGCCCCTTGGAGTCCAGACACACAGTCCTGGCCCTTCAGACTGGCAAGGACGTGTTCTGCTTTGGAGGACGTATGCAGAATGGCACCCCGTGGCCCCTTTCTCCCAAACCTTACCAACCAACCATGAGGAAGTTTTTCTTTCACCTGAACTCTGTGTTTCACCTGAAAGCCTTTCTGTATTCACAAAAACAGTAGCTGGCTGTCACCACCCGTGATCCGCTAAATGGTTATTACAGCCTGTGACTTAGAGAGACAGAGAAAGGGGGAGACAGGAGAGAAGGACAGGGAGAGAGAGAAAGAGAAACAGGGGGGAGACAGAGACAGAGTCAGAGAGATAGAAGAAGGGAGACAGAGAGACAGAGACAGAGAGATGGGAGAGACAGAGGAAAGGAGAGGGAGAGAGACAAAGAAAGGGGGTAGAGGGAGCAGAGACCAGAGTTTGGGCTAGTGTAGAATTTAAATTCCTGTGCTGGGTCGTCCAGGTGTCCTGGTGGTCCGCTGAGACCACAATCACCTGAAGTTGCCTCAACCCAGGCTGCATTGCAGCCCCAGAGCTGGGGTGTACTGGGCCCTGGGGTGCAGCTCCAGCCTCAGGGGACGTGCTAATGTGCAGAGTGGAAGCACCCGTCAGCCCTCAGGGGCCTGGGGGTGGTGGAGCCCAGGGATGACCCATAGGTCTGCAAGAGCGGAACCCTCTCACCACTACTGCCACTGCTGCAGGCAGGGGCCCCCTTCCAGGGCCCTGGGGCTGGGGCCAGAAGCAGGCTGGTTTCTGCCCTCAACAGACAGAGCTAGGCAGGCCAGGCAGGCCCAGTGGGGCTTGAGGGGTTTTCCGACACAGCCATGCTCACAAAAGAGATGTTTCTTGCAGAAAGGTGGGTTTAAAATACCGGAGCATCACCAAGGTCAACGAGAGCACAGGTGGATGCTCTGTACCTAACCAGAGTTACGATCATGCAAGGAAAAGCACAACCCTGGGCCACAGCCAGCATGAGGGCTCCGTGGCCCTTTGGGCAGGGCCTGTGGTTTACCTCCTGTTGTCTGCCACGCAGCAGTCTGACAAACACAGGGTGAGGGAAGTATAAACAGGCCACCAGGGGAGGGTTTGGAATCGACAAGCACAGGCTGGGGACACTGGGCAGCTGTGGCAAATGCAGGGTCTCGATTCAGGCCCACAGTTGGGACATCTGGACGCAGCCAGAGAGTCCAGCAGCAAAAGTGTCTCAGCCACAGTGCCCTCCACCTCCACCCGGGGGCTCTGCCTCCTGCCGTTTAGGGGCCACCATCCTCCCTGCTCCAGGGGACCCTTGGGCACTAACCATCCCGATGCCAGCAGAGGCTCCAGCACAGACTGCAGGGCTGACCCACACACAGGCCCCCATGGTGCCCTGGGCAGGAGGATGGACCCACTGGGCTATCTGCCTTCTTCCTGCTGGGGCCCTGGAAGCTCCATCAAATGGGGATGAGAGTGGAGAAAGGAAAAGAAGCCCCGGTTCCTGCCAGCCTGGCTCTCAGAACGACAAACACGGAGGACCTGGCTGGAGAAGCTGACACCTGATCACAGCCTGGAGGCCCCAGGCAACCAGGACTGGGCACTGCAGGTGCTGCACAGAAAGCAGCCTCTGACAGCACCACGCCCTCGGCCACAGCCCCTCTCCCACCCTCAGTGCCTGTGGCCGGCTCCCACCCTTTGGAGCCCCCAGGCCCACCCGCCACCCCCAGGGGCTCCTTTAGCTCCCTTCCTGGACCCAGGACACGATCCCAGCCCTCCGTACAGCGGCAGGGCAGGCAGAGGTGGCCACATCCCAGGCCCAGGGAAGGACAGAACATGAGGATCATCGTCCCACATCTGCGAGCTCCCTGGCGGCTGAGGGGCCAAGGGCTGAATGACTCCCAGAGAAGGTTTAAGACTGTCCCAGGCTTAGGATGGAAAGAAACCAACCTGGTGCGAACACCCCTTCTCCCGGAGGTCTTCCTGGAACTCAGCTGAGACCTGAAGCCTCCCCACACACCTCCCGTTTCACACGGAACTTCTCTTCCCACTGATGGGTTGGGTGGCACCACCTCCCGGTCCAGCCCTCCTGACCTCAGGAACAGACGCTGGCAGTCTCCTGAACAGATAGCTACAGGTGTCTCCTCGCATGGGGTCCTGGTAGCCACCAGCTGCCCATGCCCAGGGCTCTCTCTGCCTTGGGGAACTCTGGTCCCCGTAGGATTCTTTGTCATCCACATCAACAGACCTTATTAGCATCGGTGACCAGATAGCAGAATCTTGCTCTTTACACTCAAAGGAGAGAACCATCAGCATTCTGCTTGATGTGAGCGCCCCAAATGTCCCTTTTTAAGATACAGAGTAATGAAAACATTTCATCAAGATCAGAGTGACTGAGGGCTGTCACTTCCTTCATGCCTTCGGTGTTAGTGAGTTTCTGCAACACACCAATCCTCTGCCTGCAGAGTTTAGAGTATCTGTATCTGAAACAACTCAGAGTCGCAGCCTCTCTTTTGTGCTATGGGAGAATAAGAAACAGTGAGGCTGCATCAGATGACATCTATGCATCATGGTCTGTCACCAGGCCTAAGGTGAGGCACACACGTGTGCAGGCTTACTCACAACTCACCGGAAACTTACAGTCCCACCAGAGACACGGAGATGAATGCAGCTTTCTCCGACTGCCCAGGGGATGTTACAGTGTCAACCTCATGATCATCTCACAAGGACTAATACACGTGTGCATGTGCTGTATTTACACATACGTTACTTAGGCTGTGGTCTCCAGAGAGAGCGTCCTTGCGTGTATTGATGAGAAAATATTCAGAAAGTTCTCAAATCCTTTCTCTCCGGCTTTAGTAGGAAGCCAAGGAAACCAAGGAGACAAAGTTTCTGTTAAGGCTTCAAAAATATAAAGGAATCACAAGGTGCTTGGGTGCTTGAGGTTAAAACAATGTAACGATGTATTCCCCCTCCCCACCAGGACTCAGTGGTAGGGAACAGCTTGTTAATCATAGTCATGGAAGCCCATTAGTTTATAATATGGTATCCGGGTAACCTTTACAGAAATGGATTAAAATATAACTAGCATCCTGAATACACCTATAGCGGCCTAATAGCTTCTATTGCAACAGTTTCTGGATGCTGACTCCCCCCTTAGCTTTGTAGTAAATGTATAAAAGGCATGGCCCTGCTGTACTCGGAGCTCAGACCTTTGGAGATAACTCTCCTCTGAGTCCACTGGCATAAAATAAACCTCCATCCTCCAAGACCTCTGAGTGCCACTTGGATCTGTCAGCGATTCAGTCCAGGTTTTCTGGTTTTCTGTGACAGTACAGTGGTCTCGGGGGAAGGTCTGTGTGCCCTCCTACTCTGGGTCTGATGAAACAACTCGGAAACCTTCGTCCAGCCTGTTCTCTCGCAGTTGCTTAAAAGCCTGCCTGTGCCCCCGTCTTCCCCAAAGGGACACCATGCCCATGGCTGGGGCCTGCATACGTGATAGAATTCCAAGTCAAAGTAGTTAATGATCAATCTGGTGTGTAAGGATGGCTGATAGGCTAAGAGGACCCCTTAATCCTTAGGTCTCGTGGATGTGTATTTACTTCAAACTCTCCATCAACAAGGCAAAGAGCACCTTGGATCAAGGCCCCAGGGTCAGAGGTCAGCCCACCGGTGTCTCCAATTCCTGCTCCCCCAACCATGCCAACCTCTGTCAGCAGCAGCTCCTGCCGGACCCAGCTTCCCCTGAATCATCTGAACTCCCATGTGGCTAAAAGAAATAGCACAAGAAGCAAGACCCTCAACACACCCCCTACAGGAAAAGAGAGTCAGCACTTCAACCCACTCTGCTGGTGGCCCTGGTGGCCATCTGGAATGGCCTCAGAATATGTGTCCTCAGAGAATGAGCTACAGCCACACATGAAAAGGATAAAAAACTATGACCACTAGCCCCCGTTAGTTAAAGTGCCCACACCATGCAGGGCCACGATTTTACTGGGACTGGAGGTGATTTCAGAGGGTCTCCACTGGAATCCATTTCACTTCTCAGTCAGCAGCATTGGCTGTGAATGCAAACGACCAGCCTGATGTGCTAAGACCATGGGATTGGGAGACTGTTGGTGCGGTGAGAAAGGAAGACACACACCGAACAGTTCAGTGGTGGGCAGGTAAAGGTTGGCATAAAGCATCTGTGCAGGGCTGGAGCCAAGATGTTCTCATTTCCCCGATCCTGCGTGTCCTCTGCAAGAAACAGTAAATGACGTGCTCTTAAGTTATGGCTCCTTGTTGAGAAGCTGGGTCACCAGAGCAAAGTCACAAGCCCCATAACCAGGAAGACAAAAAGTAAATGGCCACAGGGTTTGACAAGCTGAGGCAGCAAGATGAGGCGGGCCGGCCAGCTGAGAAAGTGTCTACAAGCCTCATGGGGCCCTGGACCCTGGCCAGGCTCCCGGAGGCCTGCGCCCACGTACATTCCTCAGCAGGTTACATAACCTGGCTGAGCTCAGCTCACAAAAGCTCTGCCCTCTGCCCTGAAGACAGTGTTTGCTGAGCACCCATGCCCTGCCCTTCTGAACGAACGGGTGGACTGCAGAATCTGACCTCCAGTGAAAGCACGTGGCAAGAATGGGTGGGTCAGTGTGCAGAGGGAGGGACAGCGAGTCTGGGTGGGCCATGTTCGGAAGTCAAGCAGGGGTGAGGGTCACCTCACCAGGAACAGTGTCACCCACTAGCCCCCAAAGCCAAGGAATGACAATGGGATTCCACCTTCCCAAGACATCTTCCCAACCTGTCAGAGCCGAGGCAGCCTGCCTTGTTCTAATGCTAGCCTCTGCTGCCTTTGCTAATGGGTCTCAACTTGGAGTCCCTTCTGAGTAAAGAGGCATATCTATCTTTGCACAAGGCTGACAGTTACCAAAATCAAAGCACAAGATGCCTCCTCTAAGGATGATGAACAAGGCCAGGGAGGCAGCCCTGGCTGCCACCTCCCACCTTCCAGAGCATGGAGGCATGCTCCACCAACACCTGACAAGGGACCTGGCCCAGACCTCTGCAGCTGCCCGTGGTAACCCTATAAAAGCAACTCTTTCCAACCCCAGGACCATTGCCAAATTCTTGATGAGGAGTAAAAATGTATGAGTACCCGAGCCTTTCCAGGGACAGGCCGTGTAGCTGATCCCCGTCTGCAGCTCTGTGGAAGGCATGCCCTCGGAACTCACTGAGGCACCCAAACGGCAGGGCAAAGCCACGCTATGAGTCTCCCACGACTCACCTGGAGATGGGGAGAGGCTGTAGTGGGCGATCTGCTGCTTCCCAGCCTCAGAGACTCAGGAAAGCCAACCTACACAGGCCAGAGGGAAGAGCTCTCTGGGGTGCTCTTCCACACCAAGGAACCTCTGCGGCATCTTTCTCCTTGTGCCCATCCTAGAGGCTGGCTTCCGGTAGGGCCGGAAACACGGGGATTTTGAGCTGCAGCACAACGTGGACCCCCAAGATGACCATCGGGGTGTCAGTGACACCTGGCCCAGCCTGCAGGCTGGCACCCTGGGCCTCTTCTCTGATGCTAGAATACCCCAGCCACCACGACCCCTAGCCCAACCCTCTGTGCCTGTGAACACATGAACTTTCCATGGAGGAGTTACTCTGGGACTAGCATCTACCCTCGGGAGTGGGGTTTGCATGTGATTCCCCTTCACGCCGCACGTGGCCTATGCTGTGGTGAACGAGGAGACGGCTCATTGCCAAAGGTGCCGGGTGACTGGCGGTACCTGATTTCAATACTAATCTCGTCAGAATAGGTTTATTTAAGGCACATAGGTGTGATGGGCTGGACTGTGTCCCCCAAAATCCATTTGTCAAGTCTAACCCCAAGGACCTCAGAAAGGACTATATATGGAGGTGGGTCTTTAAAGATGTGATCAAGGTAAATAAGGTCATAGGGTGGCCCTGACCCTGTGTGACTGGTGTCCTTATAAGAGGAGATCAAGAGACAGACACACAGAGGGGCGACCACATGAGGACACAGGAGGAGACGCCACCTACACACCCAGGAGACAGGCCCTAGGCGGCCCTGACCTGCGGTGCCAAGACCTCAGGGGTCCAGCCCCGGGCCCGGGAGCCATCCCTGTCTGTGCTGCTCTGTTACTGCAGTCCTGGGAAACCCATATATGAGGTGAAATGACTTTCAGGTTTCTTAGAGAGAGATAATGGAACAACGCCCCTTTGGTCGTTATTTCTGTGAACAGCATAAGGAAAATTTACCTTGTGTGATGGAAAAACACCACTTTCCAGCTGGAACCCACGCCCTCCCCACCCATCTGATAATGCTGCAGAAAATAAGTGCAGAGTGTACAAAAACGAATCGTAAACACAGGAAGAATAAATCAAACAATAATACAGCCCTAAAAATAAACTGGTTAGGAATGCAGTGCGGTGCAGGAAGGGGACTGTATTATCAAGGGAGCATGTCCTATGCAAAGATCGGGGCGAGCCTACTTGCCAGCATTTCTGATGAAAACACACATTCAGGGGGTGCCTCCAAGGCATGAAACACGCACCCCAAGAAACCCACAACTCCCTGACACCTGAACATCAGAACTCGCCTGACACCGGTTCTTCAGGCTGAACCACCTCTGCGCTGAGGCCGGCAGGATTGGGGCACCCATGGTGGCAGCATCCCCAACCCCCAGGGGCCAGCAGCTCCAGCAGGCTCCAGCTTTCAGTGGAGACCTGGCTTGGCCAGGAATTCCTGCCTCCACTGTAGGCTCTAGACTGTAAGGTGGGGACAGTGATGGCACGCTGGACACAGTGCCCACTCCTACAGGCAGATCCCACACGACAAGCATGGTGACCGGCTCTGGGGAGGCTACAGCAGGTTCACGGGCCTGCCTCAGGAGCTTGGCATTCTCTGGGGAAACAGAGGGAGACACCCATTGGATGGATGGTGGAACACAGGCTAAGGGAGGGCCTACCATGTGCCCCAGTCATGGCAGCAACGTCCCCAGCCTGCCAAGGTGGTGACCCAGAGGACGGGGACGTTGGGCCATGTGCAGAGCATGGCAGATCATACAGCCTCACAGGACACGATGGAAACCCAGAAACCAAGGGGCTCGCTGCTCAGTGTGAAGGGGCTTGGGTGCCCTTCCTCTCCTGCAGAGGGATACTGGGCCACAGCAGGGAAATGCCATACTCAGATAAGGGTTCCATCACGTGGGGTATGGCTGGGGACACACAGCAGCAGCCCTGGGAAGGAAATGGCAGGTCTCAGAGCTGGGATTTGGGCATGTCTGGGTGCAGACTTCCATGGCTGATGAGATTTGAGACAAGGAGGAAGTTCACATTTGGGGTCTAAGGCAGGCTGAGGGGCCTGGAATCCAGCTCGGTAGGCATATCGGTCTGCTCCAGCAGGCGGACACAGAAAAGAGGCAGCGTGGACCCAGAGAGCAGGGCAGAGGGCCAAGTGGAGCCAAGAGGAGACCCGGCTGAAAAGATGGGAACCCAGCGCCCAGGCAAGCAGACGTACAGCTGGCTGCGCCGGAGCTGGCGCAGCTGAGGGACACCCGGAGAGGCGGGGCTTAAGCCGACAGCCGGGGAAGAGGCTGCCCCAATGACAAGGAGAAGCCACCGGGAGGGCTGCAAGGGGAGGTCTGAGGGTGGGACCAGAGACGAGAGGACAGGAGAGAGGAGGACGCCCCAGATGGCAGGGACCAGGCGGGCGCAGGGCCAGGGGCGTGGGGGGCAGCATCAGCCCCTCCGTTGGAGGGCAGAGACCTTCTGGAAGCCTACGCACGCAGCCACTGCCCACGCCAGGCCCCTCGTCTGTTTCCCTGAACTCTCACCTCCCAGGAACTGAGAGAAGCAGAGCAGCGCGGGGCCTGGCCCTCCCACCTGTGCTCTCGGCACAGACAGCACCCAGGACCAGCCCCTGAGCACCCCCAGCCGCACCCCCATGCCCCTTCCTAAAATGTGGCCACAATCTTCCTACCACCTCTCATTGCGGGGCCACTATTCTGGCCACTCTGTTCTCCCCGTGTCCATGGAGTCCCCTTGATGAGGCCACACAGGACCTCAAGGGCCCAAAGCCCAGCTCAGGTCTCTAAAGGGGCCACACAGCATCCATGGCTCCAGGCTGTCAGCCGCAGACATGGGACTGTCCCAGCGTCCCCCCCAGCCCAGACCTGGCCTTGTGCCTGAGGGGCACCCGGCAGGCAGTGCCTGAGTCCTCACTGGTTGGCCCTCACTGCCTGGCACGTCACAGGGGGATGGTGGAGACGAAATGTCCCGAGAAGGGCCAAACAGCCATCCTTTCAGACTTCCTGCTGTCACAGAGAAGGCCCAGGGAAGAGCGAGACGCCAGAGTGAGCCCTGCCTGCCACTGGACCAGGGCGCTTACAAACACACCTGACAACCACGGACCGGCGGTGGCAGGCACCTTTCATGTGGCCGAGGGCGCCCAGAGGCACCACCTTTCATCTGAAGACAGCCCGGCCTTCTAGCTCGGCCGCCGCTGCAACGTGCTCACACGGGCCAGACCCCAGCATGCCAGGCCTCAGCACCCACCGGCCGCCTCCACCTGCCCCGCCCCAGTCCGGGACCTGCCTCCCAGTTCCAAGGCCAGCACAACCTCCCACCGGCCTCTGGAATGCTCCCCCATCCTCACTCAGACCGCAGGCCAGCCGACAGAGAGCCTGGTGGTGCTCGCTCAGCCCCTGTGCTCGGCCCCCGCAGGGGCCGTGGGGCGTAGCACGTGGGACAAGTGGGCGTGTGGGGCAGGGGCAGGGGGGTCCCCATGTGGAGCTGCAGGCCCATGCTCACATTCCTGTGGTTTCACCCCAGGCCACCTAGCTCATTTCATCGTCCAGACCCCACGCGGTCCTCACTGAGGGAGGGGGCTTCAGGCTCAGAGAGGCAGAAGGGCCTCTGAGGCCACCCAGACTGTAAGCTAAAAGCCCGGCTGGAGCCCAGACAGGGCACCCAGGGCCACTCCAGCCTGCTGCCACCCCAGGCACTGGGTCCGGCCATCTGCCACCTGCGCGTCCCTTCAGGGCACCCCCATCCCCGGAGACCAAGCCCGCACCCTCCCTTCACCCTGCTCCTCGAACTCCCACCTCTCCCCATGAGCAGCCCGAAGGGGTAATGAGTGTCTTTTCAGTGACACCCCATTTCCCAAGAGGGACTGGAGACATCCACGCCTGCAACATCTGGCTTCCACCTCAGGGCAAATGATTCCTGCAAGGCTGTCCCACCCCCACCCACCCAGGAAGGCTGTGCCCTTAGCCCCAGGGCCTGCACCCAACTCAGAGGTCACTTCTGCCCGAATCCTCCTGTGGGTCCCCGTCCCACAAATGCCCACCGCACTGGCAGGCTCCTCCAGGGCAAAGACGTCACTCTGTTCCTCCCTTCCTTCCTGTGCTGCGACCCAACAGAGACGCAGAAAGTTCCACACATTCCAGACAGGACTGTTGGTAAATAAACCGATGGTAAGGGAGGAAGGCGGGAGGGAGAAGACAGAAGGGGGAGAGAATGAGGAGGAGAGGGGAGGGGAGGGAGGGAGGGGGCAGGGGGCAGGAGGGAAGAGACAGTGAGAGGAGGGAGGAAGGTAGATAGCAGACAGAGGCCGGTCTACCTGTGGACCGGCTGTCCCTCCACCCCTGCTGTCACCAGCCCACAGTCACGTGAGGCTCCTAGAGTCTCTGGCCACCTCCCTTGGGTCATCACAAGGGAACTCAGCCATAACTCCTCTCCTGCGGTCGCAGAGAGCACCCAGCCTGAACACTCCCACTCAAAGCCCTCTCTCGTGCCAGATGCAAGGCCAGACAGTCAAGTCAGAGGGCCTGGAGCCAGACAGCTAGATGCCCATCCTAACAGCTTGGTCACCAGACTCTCTTGGTCTCTCTGGGTTCCTCAACCTCCTTTTACGGCTGAATGCTAGACCCTGTACCCAGAGCCAGTGGGCAGATGGAAGCCATAGCCACGTGAAGTTCTGGTCGTGCCAGCACACTGCAGGTTCACAACAACTGCTGGGCCCTCTGCCCAGCTACCCAGAAGATCCTGGGAAACTTGGGGGCACAGGAAGCAGGCACCCACTGCCCTCTCCTCTGATCCCAGGGAGCAGGCCAGAGCTGCCCTGCAGAACCAGAGAAGGAAACCCTGTCCCCAAGTCCCTCCTCCTGGGGGCAAGGCATGACACACCAGCTGAGCACATGGGCCTCAAATGCATGAACACCCTCACCTTGGCTTGTCACCTAGGACGTGGGCCACCAGCAACTTCCCTGGAGGCCATGGATGGAAGAATGTGTTTGCAAAGTGCATGTGGCACCCAGGAGTCTGCACAGCACGAGCCAGTGACTGACCTGCATGAGAGCCCAGAGAGGGCCACGCTGGGGAGTCACGACCACCACGGAAGGGCTTTAAAGCCTAAACTTTTAGGGAAAATAAGAGAATCCACACAGGCATGTACACTACCAAGAAGCAAAGCCAGCCCTCAAACTCCTCCATCCCTCCCGGCCCAGAGGACAGCACAGGAAAGCGACTCCCCACGTGGGGGGCCAAGTGCACCTTCAGGCTTCACTGTCTCAGACATGTTTCTCTGACATTATCTCAGATTTGTAGGGTTTTAGAACTTACTATATTCAAGAGAGATAAAAGGCAAGAGTGTGGCAGCAAGAACCAGCAGGCCCAAGAATCGAAGCCCTCTGGAGCGATCACCCCTCCAAGCTAACAGCAGAGCTAATGCTGTCACTACATTCTTCCCACGCCTTCATCTGCAAGCCTACGATCACGTGGAGAAAGCATTCACGGTCAGGAACGGGCACCCCAGAAAGACATGGGCTTAGTTAGAACTTTATTTTCCAGGGAGTATGTTTCAAGTGGCTCTAACAATCTGCTCTGCACCTTCTATTAAAGAAACTTTACTCATAAAATTAGCCAACTGCCCTTAGGGTAAAAGCTGCTTTTTATTCTTCCTACAGGCTTTTTCGGGGGAGAGGGTGGTGTCATGGCTTCAAGATGACTTGTTTTTCCCCTTCTGGGCTATGTTGGGGGGCGAGCAGGAAAGCTGCCCTGACAACTCACCATAATGTCCCCTTTCAGGAGCTGGGCCGGCTCTATGGCGATGTAGATCCTACTTTGGTTTTCTGAGCCAATGTTGCTTTAGGATAAACAGAAAAGTAGATCATTGTGCTATTTCATGATTATGTGGAAAGAATGCATTCTGAGAAAAGCAATCCCACAATTTAAAACTCAGAAATTATACAAAATATCCCACTTGGCCCAGGAATCCATCTCTGAGAATCTCTCCTTGTGGAAATCAATCAAAAAGGTGCCAAAAAGCTACCAGGCCAGAGACAGTCCTTACAGCAACATGGAGTCAGTGACCCACGTGAAGGCCCCACCCCAGGCCCGTGCATGGCAGGGCGTACAGCGTGGCACGGGCATGCTGCAGCCACAGACCCTGCAGTAAGTGAGGGTGTGGCAGCCAGAGTGTCGCCCCTGTGTCCATCCACAAGTCCACGAATGTGACAAAGCTCGTTTTGAGTGGTGGCACCATGGTGAGAACAATTTTTACCTTTACTTATTGTCCATGAATGTTCATAAAATGTTTATGCAAGCACACAGAAAAGCCCAAAAAGCCATTTAAGCTCTGACGCCAGGCGGGCCCTTTGCTTGCAATGCAAAGGGGAAAGAAACACAGAGCAGAATGGGCTGTCACATGCCTCCAGTGCGTGGGCCTGTGCCTCCTCCAGGCTCCAGCATCCATGCCCCTTCACGGAGCCAACTGATGTGACAGCGGCAAGACACCTCCTGAAAGGGATGAGGGGCACCTGCCTCTGACACTGGGGCTCATCCTCTGCTTTCCCCCATCCCCTTCCCACGAGCAGGGCAGCTCAGCCCATCTCCTGGGCTCTGCAGAAATCTCTCTCGAAGGCAACCACACTTACTAGATCCCCGACGTGTACACCGGCTGCATGGCTTGGTAGAGCTTCAGAAAGGGCCGGCATGCTGAAAGAGAGGCGGGGTCATCTGTAAAGAACCACACAGACCCACAGGAATTGGGGCCCTGGGACGGCTTTCGAGGTGTAGGGAAGCTGTAGTGTTTCCAGCTACAGCAAGAGGGATGCTGGGGCTCCCGTGTTCTCTCCCCTGCACCGGCCCTGCTGCACACCAGTGGCTTTGTTTAGTCTGTGACCAGGAGGGCCGAGGACTGAGCCCAGTGTGGGGCTGGCACATCTCAGAACACTGCTGTGGGCAGGACACTCACCTCCACCTGTGTCGAAGTTGGGGATGCCGTGCAGGATGACCAAGTGCAGGAACAGGGGCGAGGCATTCATTTTCACCGTCCCCGACAGGAGCCCACTGAGAAACTGCACGTACCTGTGAAGTATGCCAGCTGAGAGCTGCCCCGGAGCCCCTCTCTGCTACCCCAGGGAAACGAGGTCACAGCCTGCTTTTCCCAGGGTTCTAGGACTTCGGTGGCTCCCCAACTACTCCCAGCACAATAGGCCTGGGCACCCAAGCATTTGGTCCACATCTTGGAGAGAGAAGCCAGGCATGTGACTCTTGAAAATCTGTACACTTCCCGCTCCAGACATGGCAGGGCACCTGCTGCTCCAGCTCAGCCCTCAGAGAGCACCAGAGCCACCCAACCCAGAGCCAGGCAGGTCAGGCTGCAGGGCTGTCACGGCCTCTGGTCACTGTTGCATGCATCTGAAGGCAAACAACACTCAGCCCCAGCAATTCCACACGGTCCCTATGTATCTGCCGGGCACCGGGAAAGCCTGGCTTCCCTCCGACACCCTGCATGGCCCTGTGCTCCTGCCGGCTGCACATGCCCATGGCATGCACCTGTGCTCTACATGGAAGCTTCCACACCATGAGCATCACTGCCGGTCCCCAGAGGCCCAGGAGGCAGCCCTACTCTCTACCCAGAGACCTGAGTCCAGAACAAGACACATCATGATGGGGAAAGGCAGTACAGCAAGGAAAAGACAAGTAATGACTCTATAGCATCTTACTACACTGATGGACAGCGACTGCAATGGGGTGGCGGGGGGCACTTGATAATATGGGTGAATGGTGAAACCACTAAGCTGCTCATGTGAAACCTTCATAAGATTGTCTATCAATGATACCTTAATTAAAAAAAAAAACACACACCGTGATGCCCAACCACCTGCGTGACCCCCGATGCCTACACAGAGCCTAGCAGGCGCTGCAGGGCCATCACTGAATTCCATGCCTATGCCACCAGCACAGGTCCTCCAGCCTGCAGCCCAGCCCCTCCTCTGCCACAACCACCTGCTGGATCCAACCGGACCGCCACTGGCTCTGCCAAACTTACTGAGACTCTCTAACTGATGCCTGCAATTCAGACATGGTCCATTATTTCCAGCCGCTGAATTTGTGCACGAAGCCAATGGAACAATAGGCAATTTCTGGTAAACTTTAAAAACAAAGCTTAAACACCCTACTTACAGTCCATCCTTTTAGGAAAATTTTGGAGAGGAGCTCCTGCTTCCACCTAGGCACCTTTCAGTATGTCTGCACTTTCTGGGTGGCAGCCGGCTTCTGAACAAACCTCCCCAGGTGGGAGACTGAGGGAAACCTGGGGCCCCAGGGCAGGATGCACAGCTGCAGCAGGCCTGGCCACCAGGTGGCTCCATGCACCCATCCTGCTGTCTAGACACCCTGCTATCCAGGTGAACCACTTCAGTCACCAACATGTATGCCCACTTGGCTTTCCTGGGCCCTTCGGCTCCCTGGTTTTGAGCAAAGGGGAAGGAATCATGATACGTAGCTGGGGGTCTAAGTCCCGGCCGCTCTGAACAGTAGTACTTCCTGCCAGTGTCGGGTAGCCCTCGGCACCAGACCACCCATGTCCATGGTCACACAGCTCATGGGCAGCTCAGCCCAGTGTGTGCCCTCTGTGGGATCTGGCTGTTTGCTCAGGACTCTGCACTGGCCTCTCCAGGCCCCGTGGCCCCCCATTCTCTGGACACCCATGCTCCAGGAGCACATGGACCAGGCATCACGGTGGCCTGTTTGTTTCACATTTTCAGGCAAACATGGAGGTACTGGTCCAGCCTGGCTGGACTGCCGCCCAGTGGCCAGAGGAAGCACAGGAAGTTGCTTCTTTCAGGGGCAGAGGGTCAAGTTGGAAGGATGCTGTTTTCCTAAAGATCCCAAAGAAGGAGCCCGAACACCAGGGTCAGCCCCCACGAGGGCCAAGTTTGTGAAGGGAGGGGCGGCTAGCCACGGCCTGGGACCCAGACCCCTGCGCCTCCCTCCTGAGACCAGCTCCCAGCAGTCACCAACTCCCAGATGGGCCCACAGAGGCCTGGCCCATTCATATCTGAGACAATGCAAAAGGTACTCTCAAATAAGCTCTTGGGCCATGATTCTCATCTGCCCTTCCTAGACATCTGCTTCCTATCTTTAGGTAAATTAAAGGCAGAAAAGGATAATAAAGGCAGCTTATTTCTTATTACACATGCTTTCTTAATAGGAAAAAGTTAAATGTGTTTTCTGCTTCGGGGTGTCTTCTATTAATGAAATGCTACTCTGTAATTCTACGGCCTGACTTTGTGCAGCTCAAGTCATTTCTCAGCTACTTTTCACAGGATGCAATACACTCACAAATTGAGTCAAAGTTCCGGATTTTGTGACATGGCAATGGTTTAGCACAAAACTTTAAACAAGCATGACTGCAATCAGAAACATTAAAGAAAGCCTAGCCCTGAGCCCATCACCCCGCCATCCCACTCCTAAGATGGGGACAGGTGACAAAGGAGCCACCTGGTGACAAAGGCCATTCGTGCATTAATTTTTGTGAGGCATATGGATAGTGTGGAGACCGCACGCTTGCCCCCTCCCTATAGCCATTACAAATGTATGGTTAATGCTCTGCATAGATGAGTGGGAGGTCCCAGCTCTGTGTGCCCAGCCAGGCAGGGCCTGCGCACACCAGTCCGTGGCCCAGAATGCCAGCAAGGATGGCCCCTCACTGTCTCTGATGCCTTCCTCCGGAGCCTGCAGGCCACTAACCACAGGCATATCCAGATCTCCAGATGGTACAGCAGACAGCCGGCAGCCCTGGAGCCTGTGTGATGCTCAGCCCAGAGCACCCCCCGGGCCCTAGAGGCTCATGGCAGTGTGTTAGGAATGCTCAATACCACAAATTAAGCATATCTTCCTCTATGCACCAATTTTACTTTAGTGAGCAAGGTGGGGAGGTAACAAAAACCTTTGTACAGTAAAACAAATGTTGAAAAACAAATTTTCATTGGGGGGGGGGGCCTCATCCTGCTATTTCCAAAACCCTTTCCCACCTCATGGGTCCCTCAGACAAACAGGCTGAGCAGCGCCTCCTAAGGACCCTGAGTGTGGTCCTTAGCATTGTTCCAAGTACCAAAGAGATCAGTGCCCACGCAAACACTTTATGAAGACACCAAGTTCACTGCCATGTGAGCTACAGCTGCTGCTGGGGTCTGCGGCTGAGCTAGCCTGTGCCAGAGCAGAGGTGGGAGCCTGCAGACAGGTGGCCAGGCCACATGTGACAGGACCGAGTCTGCAGGTGACTGTCTGGGGACCACCAGCAGGACCAGAGCACAGAAAATTCAGACCATGGGAGTGTGAAATGACTCACAATTAGGGCACCCAGCAAATCGTGGTCAGGATCGGTTCCTACTTGGTACACACGGTACCCACCCCTGCACTGAAGGCAGGCTGAGTGGATGTCGGATGGGTGAAGGACGGCAGGGTGCCTAAGTCTCTCCCCACGGCCTGCCTGGCAGCTCTCAGAGCTGCACAGATTAAAAGCAGTTTTCAAACAGCTCTGTTATTTTCCCACACTTGTCCTTTTTTTCTTTTGAGGAAAATAATTCCCTGGGGATGATGTTCTCCATGCTTCCTCTCAACTAGGGAGTACACTTTAGAAACCTAGCATTTAGATGGTAGGGGGCTAACGGAGGAACACACACTTCAGTCATGTTACAGAGCAGTTTGAAATTTGCAGTATCCAGCCCAATTATTTACAACCACTTACCAAAGCAGAAATCCACATTTGGAATTTCCCTAAATCTCCCTAAACATGCACTTGGCAGAAGCTCAAATCTCCCTGAAAATCTGAGTATTTAAGAACTGGCCTGCATTACTTTCATGAGCAGAAGGAGCCACTGTAAATGTATATCTCTCCCTAAGGTTTCCAAATTTCACCCCCAGGCCTCACCAGGGCAGCTCAGAGGGCGGGGAGATGTGGGCTGGGCCCCTGGCCTGATTCTGCCTGTGAGACCCCAGCTCAGAGGCTGATGTTCCGCAGTGTTGCAAGGGGACAGCAGTGCTCTGCCCACCTCACAATCACACACGGAAGGGCATTGGGGAGGGGAAAGCAAGCTCTCAGTGACGACCACAGCAGGCACACCAAGCAGAGCACCTCCTGCTTCCTCACATCCACCTGCCTCATGTGCAGTGTTCTTCCAGACACCCAAGTCACCCAGTCAAAAACTACAGAAATATCAAAAACCCAATAATGCCATGTTAGGACATGGCCAGCTATTAGAAACGCCCAGGGCATCCTGCATGCTCTCTCTTCACCTCACAGGACACAGAATGATGCCCACATGGATTCCTAGGGTCTGCTTTTCCCCATGTTTCCAGAGAGGCCTACTGTCCCCACCATCTTCCCGAATAACCTCAAAGGATGGGGGGGCCAAGAAATACGTGCTGCCATCTCAACTCCTTCTTGGCAAGAAAGGGAAAGTGGAGAGAAAAAGGAGGCTGGTAACTCTGATCATTTAATTCGTTACTCCCATGATGCAGGTGATAAACTAAGACCATAGAAGGACTTGTTTTTTAATGATTTATCAAAGCGAAAGGACCCCCAAGTTCATCAGCACCTCCAGGACACCATACAAAGAGAACTGGAAAGCACAAAAAGAGAAGTGGCCCTGGCCACAGCAGCTCTGCTGGAAACAGGCAACGTGGCATGGGCATTGCTGGCTGGGCCACCACAGGCTGACTGCTCTGATTTTAAAAGTAAGAAACAAAGTGACAGAGGATTCACCTCCCATCAGACAGGACTTATGCCTCGCGAGCTCTAAACCCAGTATTAATTACGTGAAGGCTCAGAAGAGGCTCCCAATTTTCCAGGCCACAAACTCCAAACATTAATTTGCTCTTACTGAAAGATTGGTTTTGAAATGATTTCTTGACTCTGGTCCTAAGAGAGCCTGCAGCACTCCCCCTCAGGGTGTTTGTGACCACAGTGATGGCTCCCATTACAGGGTCTGCCCCCACAAACACACTCATGGCAAGTTCTTCTGGTCTCAAATACTCCTCCAGACTCCCTTACGCATTTGCTCAGCCATTCACCCACGCAGCACTAATTTGGTGAGCATATTCCGATGCACGTGCCTGGCAGGGTAACATTCCCCTAACCTGTGGGTGCACTGAGATGAGCCTTGGAATCCACACCATTGTCACAAAATATAAATGATACAGCTTCAAGTGTGCAGTGACAGGAAGGATACATGAAAACCGTGGGCATGCCAACATAAGAAGATTTTTTTCCCTTTTCCTCACACTTGCAATGCTAGTAAGAAGCTGCAGTAAGTAGTAGGATAAAAAGAAGAAAATTAGGCATTCTTCCCTGGTGTGTACTGAGAATTGTTAGGCGATGAGAAGAAAAAAGTCATTGATCATCTCAATAGATGCAGAAAAAGCATTTGATAAAATTCTGCATCCATTTATGATAAAAACTCTCAACAAAGCAGGTATAGAGGAAAAGTACCTCAACACAATAAAGGTCATGTATGACAAACCCATAGCCAACATCATACTCAATAACAAAAAACTGAAAGCTTTCCCTCTAAGATCAGGACAAGACAGGGATGCCTACTCTCACCAATTTTATTTAGTACTGGAAGCCACAGCAATCAGACAAGAAAAAGATATAAAAGGCATCCAATTGGTGAAGAAGTAAAACTGTCTTTATTTGCAGAGGATATGATACTATATATAGAAAACCTAAAGATTCCACCAAAAAATATTAGAGCTGATAAATGAACTCAGTAGAGTGTCAGGACACAAAATCAATAGATAAAAATCTGATGCATTTCTATATACTAATAATGAGCTATCAGAAAGACAAATTAAGAAAATAACCCTATTTACAAATGCATCAAAAAGAATAAAATACCTAGAACTAAATCTAGCCAAGATGGTGAGAGATCTAATACTCTGAAAATTTTAAGACATTAATTTTAAAAATTGAGGATGACACAAATAAATGAAAAGATGTGCTATGTATAGGAAGAGTTAATCTTGGTAAAGTGTCCATACCACATTTCAGCAATCTACAGATTAAATGCAGTCCCTATCAAAATTTTTCACAGATATAGAAATTCTAAAAATCCTAAAATTTGTATGGAACTATGAAAGACCCTGGCTAGCCAAAGCAATCTTGAGAAAAAAGAATAAAGCTGGAGGCATGCTCCCTGATTTTGAACTGTATTGAAAATCTATAGGAATTAAAACAGTATGGCACTGTCCTAAAAATCATACACATAGATCAGTGGGATAAAACAGTCCAGAAATCAAACCACACATACACAGTCAATTAATCTGTGACAAACATGGCAAGAATATACAATGGGGAAAGAACAATGTCTTCAATAAATGGTTTTGGGAAACCGGACAGCCACATGAAAAAGAATGAAACTGGACCACTGTTTTGCCCCTTTAATAAAAATAAACTCAAAAGGAGTAAAGATTTGAATATAAGATCTGAAATCATAGAACTCCTCGAAGAAAACATAGGCAGTAAGCTCCTTGACCTTGGTCTTGGCAATGATTTTGGGGGGGATTTTACACCAAAAGCAAAAGAAACAATAAGTAAGTGAGACTACATCAAACTGAAAAGCTTCTGCACAGCAAAGGAAACCATTAACAAATGAAAAGGCAACCTAGAGAATGGGAAAAAACACATGCAAACCAAATGTTTAATATCCAAAATATATAAAGAACTAACACAACTCAAAAGCAAAAAAACAAAAAGTCCAATTAAGAAAAAAAAATCTGAACTGACATGTTCCCAAAGAAGACATACAGATGGCCAACAAGTACATGAAATATGCTCAACCTCACTAAACATCAGGGAAATGCAAATTAAAACCAGAATGAGATACTTCATACCTGGTTAGAACGATTATCATCAAAAATATAGCAATTACTAGCAAGGATGTAGAGAAAAGGGAACTCTTGTGCACTCTGCTAGGAATGTAAACTCGTACAGCCACAATGAGGAACAATATGAGTGTTCCTCATCAAAGTAAAAGTAAAACTACCACATGACCCAGCAATTCCACTTCTGAGAATATATCTGAAGAAAACAAAATCTCTAATTTAAAAAGACACCTGCATCCCCATGTACATAGCAGCATTATTTATAATAGCCAAGATATGTAAACAACCTAAGTGTCCATCAATAGATGAATGGATAAAGACGATGGTGTGTGTGTGTGTGTGTGTGTGTGTGTGTGTGTGTGTGTATGAGAGAGAGAGAGAGAGAGAGAGAGAGAGATAGTGAGTGAAGTGGACTCAGCCATGAAAAAGAATGAGCTCTTCCATTTGCAATAACGTAGATGGACCTAGAGGGCATTGTTCTAAATGAAATAAGCCAGAGAAAGACAAATACCATATGATCTTTCATATGTGGGATCTAAAAATAAGATAAAACAAGCTCATGGAAGAGAGAACAGAGAGCAAGAGGTGGGGGTGGTTGGATGTATGATTGTGAAAGAGGGTTAAAATGTTCCAAAGAAGAGAAGGCTCTACCCTGGCCTGAGCTGAGTGTTGGACGCATCTCTCCTGCATGGCTTCCCTTCACACAGAAGAATCTATGAATGTTGCCGATTGGGAAACTGCTCAACAAAGCATTGACACTTAATGGCTCAAACAGAACAGAGGGTAGCTTAACTGTACTACTAATGAAACACTGGTTTTCTCACAAGCAACTCTTGCTCTCTGTGAGGTCTGCTCAGAGCAGGCTCAGCCTCACAGCCAGATCTATACACAAACAGACTTGGCCACGGGAAACACCAGCGCAAAAGGAGGTGCCTTTGGTGGTCCTTGAAATCCTTTCCCAAATCAATCTATCCAGGCTGGCCCTGATGAAATACATCTCTGACTCCACCTCTTAGATACACTCAGAACCTTCCTTCCATCTGCTGCGTCTGCCGCCAAGCTCTCTGGCATGAGAGCAACAGCTGTGAGTTGGGAGTTAGAGGCACAAGACAGAAAACCATATTGGCAACTGCCTGCAATTCTTGTGCAAATTCCCCACTGTTTACTGTAAAATGAAAATGCAATGAGTGTGCTTGGCTCCATCTTCAGAGAAGCTGTCTGTATGGCCCTTCTTGCTGCATGCACCCTGACCCTGCTCCTGCATGAGGACGTGGGCTCACCTTGGGGCAGGCAGCAAAAACGGAAATCTGCTCCCCAGGGCTCTTCAGAGGCACAAGCTGAGCATCTTAACGGGGGGCCACCACAGCAGGAGGAAAAGGAAGGTGGGCCAGGGGAAGCCAACACAGAGAAAGATCACCTGGCCTCTGGAGCTGATGGTCTATTCAGGAGCCAGCCAACTACAAATGTGTGATGTCAATAAAGTTTTACTGGAACACAGCCACATTCGCTCATTTCCTATTGTGTAGAGCTGCTCTCATGTTAGAATAGCTGTAACAAGAGACCACATAGCCTGCTACCCCCAGAAATCCACCGCGCAGCCCGATACAGACACAGTTCACTGGTGCAACAGATAGAAACCAGTCCAATATAACAATGAGAATCAATACGTGCCACAAGCCTAATGGACCCAATGGCTGAGCACATGGGGAAGGGAGTCCTGGGTCCACTTCGTGGAGCCAGCCAGGGTGAGGGGCTCCCCACCACCCACACGCAGGGGGCTTTTGGTTACTGTTGGGCACCAATAAGCCACCCTTCACCTCTTCTTGGCGGTCAGAAGGAGGTGCCTCTTCTGTCACATTTTTAATGTAAAATCCCATTTACCTTTCCATTCTGGCTCAGGGACATATACATACCGCTTCTGGGAAGGCTGCATTAAATCTGAAACTTTATCATCATAAAACTTCTTCATTGCAAATCTGTCGAGGGCCTGGTCAGCACTGGGGAAGCAGAGAGAGATAGTGCGTTAGCACTGGTACCCATCAGCTTTAGAACGTCCTCTGCGGCCCTGATTCCCCCACAGGGATATGTTCAGGCCAGAAGGGAAGCCGGCCTGCAGGGTCTGAAGTGCCCTCTCTCAGGGGTGGCACTTAGCTGTGCCACGTACACGGCCCATAGGAGTCACCTGACTGCCCTTGCTCACCTGTGGGCACAGGGCTGGCCTCCTGAACTGTCTAAACAAAGCAGGTGGGTTTCAGCAGGCTCTGCATGAGACCAGCTGGCAGACCCAACTCTGAGGACCAGGTGGGTACCACAGCTCAGCCTGAGACCTGCAGTTAGCAAGTCGTCACATCAAGCCCCAAGAGGCAACTCTGAGACCTGCAGGGGGCACCCTGAGTGCCCCTCCGGGAGTCGGGAGGCCTCAGCCCATTGCAGGAGGACTGTGAGAGGCCTTGGGGCTGCACAATTAAGTTCCTGATGTCACTGCCCCAGGCAGTGCTTTCATTCAGCACCACCATGCCCGCAGGTGCATTCAGCAGAAGCCTCCAGAAACCCCATAATGGAGCTTTCATGGAGTTCCTGTTCTGACATCACATAATTTGTGGACTGTAAGTGCAGTGAGTCTTAACAGCTATGTCCCATTTGAGCCAAAGGCTTCCTTGAAAATCTGATCTAAGCGGGGGCCCTCTCCTTGGAATGCTAATGAAATTTGTACATAAAATGGCTATTCACTGCTTGCATCTGTCCAAATAGGGGCTGGGCTGGTTGGGGCTGGAACAAACAGAAGGGCCCCCCCTAAGCATTGAATATTTAATGTATTGAGAGCAGATACTGTTTAAGCTGAAAATAGAGCTACATAGCCACCCATTCACTCCTAAGTGCCCCTGTTTGGAGTTCACTTGTATTATTAACACTGACAGGCATTGGGCCCATGTTTATACATTAATATCATAATTAGTGTTGGTAACATCAGCACTGACTTGATCTTCATGAATTCTCATCTTTACAGTGCTGGACAAGAACATTCTTGCTACTTTTGACATAAAAGTTTCTGATCTGATCTTGAGCATGGTCTGTGGCAAAGACCTTAAGAATGTGTGCCCCCTGTGATTTCTTTGGGGGATATCATCTAACGGGAAAACAGCAGAAGTGATCGAAGACAAGAACATGCCTGTCAGCAGGCTTCAGAGCACTGAACCATTAGAAGCAACCAAAATTCTGAAGAAACACGGAAAGCAACCTGGATTTAAGCAAATGCTTACACACGTAACGTTCTGTTCACTGAGTGGCGAGCTGTGTGGTCACTTAAATGATGTGAGGGAGCACACTGCAGCAAAGAGCATGAACACAGAAAACCAGGTTACATAAAGTACGGGGTCACTCCACTTTAACGGGAAGTACCTAATACCATTACTCCCATGAGGACCCGCAGCACCAACAGTGGCTGCGACCAGAGCACTGGTGCTGTTCTGCAATGACACGTGTGGAACAACACGCTGAAGTATCACAAACACCCCACAAGGCACTGCTGGACACACAGGTAAGGACCTGAGGCTCAGAGGTTCACGAGAACTGCCTGGCAGGTGCTGGTGAGCTATGCATAGACTGCAGAAAAAGCAGGGCTTTTAGAAAGCATGTCACACGCTTTCAGTAACTAAATCTTAGTGTCCATGTTTTCTCAAAATGCTAGGACGGCCCACAGCACCCAGGGCTTTGGTTCCAGACAGAGCCGCAGTGTTGCGGTGACTCCATCCAGAACCCACCAGCTGAAATCTGGTCTCTATGCAAACGTCCTTGGATTAGTCAATGCAATGTGACCAGGACTCTCAATTTGTCTGGCACACACACAGATGCTTATTATTACCAAGAAGGGACCTGATATTCACTGGGCATTGGGTTTCCTCCTTGGCAGGCATGAGCCCCCCAACTTATTTCCAGAGAAAACATTCACGAAGTCAAATTTCACCCATTAATGCCAAAAAGGAAAGGGTTGATTGGCTAGCATGGACTGGCTTCTACTTCCTAAGAAGGGAGTTGGTCATGCTTCACAAAGTGGCCATTGACCATTGACGAGACGGCAAACGCAGGTGCAAACCCACCAAGAACGGTATGGCCTGAACTGGGTATCGGCACATGTGGGGTCCACCACACACCACCCCCAGCTGGAGGGCCAAGGCGTCACCTGTTGTGGGTGGCCCCCAACTTCCACAGTGGCAGCCGTAAGTCCTGTGACCCTTCCCCTCCTGAGACCCTTCCCACTTGCAGCCAGGAGATCATGGGCAAGCTGCCTGCTCTGCTGAGCCTCGATGTCCTCATTGGTAAAGGAGGAGCTTAGCCCACCCTCTGTTCCCCGTTCGTTGGGAGGATCAAGGGAGAAATGGAAAGTGTGTGAGGTACTTTCAGGAGGCCCAGGACTCACAAAGCACAGCGGCCAAGCCATACTTTTCGCAGGGTAGGAGGCATCTGGCAAGGACGCACTGCCCTTGTGTTCCAGCGTCAGCCCGATGGTTTGCTAGAGAATGGCTCATTAGTGCACCCGCCTTACTCTTGCTGCCTCCGCAGTCACCGGCATGAATTACACAGAGCAGCACACCGAGGAAAGGTCCTCCTCAGGCGCAACGTGGTGGTGGCAGAGGACTCGGGCCAGCTGAGCTCCCCCTGCCCGTCCACAGCTTTCCAACACCCACAGTGCGACGTGTCCCTCCTACCTGGCTGAGACGTTCGTGAAGTGCATGTAGGACGATATGACCACTCCAATGCGTCCCTTTCCACCCTGAAGGAGACAAAAGAGGAAAGAATTTTCTCTCGAATCCCATGGCAGAATACAATTAGAAGAGAAAGGCTGGCTTGTTCTCAGGATAGCAAAGAGCTTGCTTTGGAGGGAAAGCCAGTGTGAGCCTCCTCTGGTCCCTGTTCTAGGACGGCAGCATCCAGTGTGGCAAGAGGCATATATACACCCTCGGTGCCAACAGCAGGACATCCGGGGACACTCCAAGGGCAGATGTGCACAGAAGTGGCCAGACACCATTTCCCAATGAGACCAGAAGACCCCGTGCCGGAAGGAAGCAATTCATGTGACTTAATTACCCAAGTGGGAGAGACCTGAGGGCCCCCTCCCAGGCTGAGGGTTTTGAGGGCTGCACACATAGCTCAGAGAAGTCCAGAAAGCAGAAAAGACTCCAGCTGTCTGTTAGACAGCCTGCCCAGCCATTCCTGGTTACACCAGGGAACGACTGTCCAAAAATGCGTCACTCGGTCCATAACCATAAACACACACAGCCCAGACAGGGCAGCCCACCAGAACCGCAGGCCAACACTACTAATAGGCAAGGGTATCCAAAACCAGCAAGCTACATGGCAGGCCTCCTCAGCCGGAACCATGGACTGCCACCTGCTGGAACATTCCACCACAACTCAGAACAGCACCACCCATGGGCCAAGTCTGCCCCCCACCTGTGTGCCTACAACCTATGAGGTATTTTTTACGTCTTTAAACAGTTGAAGAAAAAAACAAAGAATGATATTCCATGACACATGAAAATCGTATGGCGTTCAAATTTCAGCATCCACAAATAAAGTTTAATTGGAACACGGCCATGCCATTTGTTTAGGTACATCAGGGGCGATGTCCACGGGCAGCAGCAGGTATGAGATATTAAGGTGAGACCACGCAGCCCCAAGGACCTAAAATATTTCTATGTTAGCCATTGCCTATCTCAGATCACATAAAGGGCACTGTATGCAGATCCCTGAGTCTGTCCTCAAAAAGAAACAATGGAGGAAATTCAACTCGAAATTCTGATAGACCCACAGCTGTGTATGAACATCACCCTGGACCATCCTGCTCTGTCCCCTGAAAGGCAAGTGCATGCCTTGTAGACACAGTGTGGATGCAACATGGGTCCCTTACAGCTGAGCCCTCCTAACTGCACAGCTGCTAGTATGACTCTCGTATAAATTCACCTGCAAGGACACAGCACCTCAGCCAAACTGGGCACGCATGGCGACATTCACCACTGCTGTCTGCAACAGATGCTTTTTTTGGGTGCTTGTCACGGATCTGAAGTCTTTTAGTGCAAGCGACAATCTTTAGGACTTGAAGTTTTTGTCTCTTCTTAAGAAAAATCAGAATCCCTGATTATACAGTTCGCTGCGGGTATCCTTCACCAATGACTCAAGATCAAATGGGG
Source organism: Smutsia gigantea (assembly GCA_032199065.1). Classification (NCBI taxonomy): domain Eukaryota; kingdom Metazoa; phylum Chordata; class Mammalia; order Pholidota; family Manidae; genus Smutsia; species Smutsia gigantea. Next base: position 5,971 of record JAVSCE010009490.1, on the reverse strand, counting down.
AGGCGGGGTGGGTGAAACTTTTCAGAAGAACAGCAGGTTATTTCTGCTCCACCACGATCAGTGGCGGGAAGACAGGGAGGGAGAGATGGAGGTGAACCCCCCTTGGCCTCCGATAGAGATGCGGGTGTGGCAGTCTGGCCCTGGACCTCCCCAGGCTGAGAGGGCCAGCTCTGCATTCATTCCCGGCATGTGTGGAAGGAAACCCACCTCTTGGGGAGCACACAGGTTTTGGCAAATGTCTGCAATCTCACCCCACAGAGACTCATGATCTTCTTTTAACATCAACAGTGTAAGATCAGATTAAAGGAGGGCGTATCTCTCATGCCACATTTTCTAGAACATCTCAGAAATGATCTGCACAACACCAAACAGTGCAAGAGATGAGATCATTCAAGAAGTCTCAACATGTTGTTGGTTAATCCCACCAACAAGACTTGTCCAGAGAGCCAAGCACTAATTAGGAAAACGACTCGTTCTGAAGATCTCCAAGCAGTCAGCTCATCACTTGTGACCCAGATGTTGTCAATAACATTATAGTTTAGTTTGTCAAAAATATGAAGAAACAACAAACGGAATTAATGACTATGGTGTGCTTCTCAAGGGCCAGCATGCCAGAATCCTCTGGGCACGCGGCAGGCAGCAGGTGTGGGTGAGTTGGACGTGCAGTGCTGACCAGCGCCAGGCCCTGATGTGCCCCGGCCCCGAGTCAGGGAAGGCTGCTCGGAAAGGCTGGGGCAGCAGTCTTAGGCAGCAGTGGCCTTCAGTGCAGGCTTCACTGCTTCGGAACCACCAGGTCAAGCCTGATGAAAAACAGAGCTTGTTTTAACTGACAAGAATAGGAATAGGAAAAAAATCTCTCTTCTTTTTAAATCGGCACCAAAATAAATCTGGAGAGAAGTTCCTGAATACAATGCAACCCTGAAAAGGCTCCCGTAAACTTTAACAATTTGATAACAGAACTAACAGGAGTTGTTTATCAGCTATACTTCAAAAAAATGTAAAAAAAAAGAACTAATGGGAGTGCCTGGCTGTTTGCCAGAGAATGTAATTGAGTGAGACGCGAGAGAAGGCAATAAAAACGGAGGAAACAAATGCCATTTGTTGTACCCATGCCAAGTGACTGGCAAACAGCAGGAGTCAGCAGTCCTGCACATGGCCGGCAGCTGTCTTCTATCCACCCTACAGGCAGATCTTACTGCCCTCGTAGGAAAGTAACTTGCAAAGTCTGCTACAACTCGAGGAGGAGTTTCTTTTAAACTAAATTTCATAATGCAATGGATTTTTGTGCAGCTTTTGAGTGCAAAAGGTCTGAGAAAATAGACATTTCAAGATGGAAATGTCAATATTTTCGAGACGTTTGATGGTCTTAAGAATAAGGTTTGCAGTTGGCTCTTGAACACAGGAGTTGGGGGTACCATCCCACAGTGTAGCCAAAAATCTGTGTATAACTTTTGACTCCCCCAAAACTTAAACTACTACTGACCTACTGTTAGCCATAAGCCTACTGATAACACAGTCAATTAACATGTATTTGGTATGTCATATGTATTATATACTATATTCTCACAATAAAGAAAGCTACAGAAATGTTTTTTCAAATTGCTACAAATCTCCAAAAAATTTCCAATATATTTCTCAAAAAGAAATCCATGTATACTTCGATCTAAACAGCTCAGACCTATATTGTTGAAGGGTCAGCTGTATAATGTACAAAGTGGGGAGCAGCCCCTTCCTTTGGGGACTGAAGCCATCCATAGTGAAGTCTGTTCTCAGGGTACCTGGCCATGCACTACCAGGCCCACGGTGCAGCTGGGAAAATGACTCTCCCCATATCTCCTGGAGGGTGAAGCCCGCTGGCTTTATCCCTCAATAAATCTGCCTTTGGCTTAGCCCCTGTCAACACCATCAGATTTGAGGAGTCTGGGGCAGCGTGGGGAGATCTACCAACAACTCAAGGCAGCTGAGAAACTGGAGAAGTGAGAGAAAAGGTCCAGGAGGTCAGAGGAGGGAGCAAAGGAAGTGAAGGATGATGGCTCTGCATTCCCACCATCGGCCCCTGATCCTGCACGGATGTGCACATCATGCCTGTCGGGCAGTCAGCTTGGAAAGGACCATAGGTTTGGAGCAACAGCATCCTGCCCACCAGCTCAGACCAATTACCTTAATGCAAACGGCATCAACAGCCCGATGCTGAGTATTCTATCAGTGCCCTTGTCTTTCAAAAAGGACTTTCCGTGACAAACGAAAATGCATGCAGACGAAAGGATTTGTGCTCATTAGTATCCCTTGTTACTTTCAGAATGTCCAGGTACGCACTCAGGGACCTAAACCCGGTAAACTCAGAGTCAAATTCTAGGAGGTTGGATGACTTTTTTTTTTAAGGGCAAGTGAAACCTTCACCGCAAACCTTATGAGTCTGGATGTCACAGTGAAAAGGTGGCCCCTGAGCCCCACGTGGTGGCGGGCACTCACCCTGCAATGGATGACCACCACATGCTGGGGGTCGCTGTTCAGCCAGGACTCCTGTGCCTTGCAGATGGTGCACACCTTGTCCAGGGGTGGTGCATGCAGCTCTGGCCATCCCACGTCCAGAATCTGCAACGAGAAGGGGCTTCCTCAACTGTCGTCTCCGGAGGCCCTCCAGGGGCATTGTGTGGTGGCTTATTTATTTGCCAGAATATATCATCTGGGAGTAAAGAACGATGCTGCATACTCCTTTTCTATAATTTAATAGGAATCGTGGCCAGGCTCCTCTACTGCAAAGAAAACTAGGAAGGACTGGGTTGCCCCCGTGAGACATCTGTTCCTGGGTCTTATCTGCTCTTCTGCAGCTGGAATGACAATTCTGGAAAGGGCTTTAGAAGCTAGTAATGGCACAAGGCTCAGGAGGGGCCGAGGCCTGGCAAGATCTAAAACAGGAGTTCTTGGCCTGAGCTGCTGCCAAAATTCCTCCATTAAGACTAAAAACACAGTTTGGGAAAATGCAGCAGGCTATTCCCCCACGCATCGCACAACAGATAAGGTCTAGAGAGAGACATCTACCCACGCATGAGGAATAAGCACACACCACAAGGAGATGAATGTGTCCAGAAGGGAGGAACCGCCTTCAAGCCTTGATTCTCATTCCTGCGCAAACAAGCAAGTCGTCCCCATGAGGGACACAGCGGGTCTCTGCACAGAAACAGCCACTCTGCGCACCCTGGACACAGCCTGAGTATTAACGTTTGCAGCAGCCACCCAGCATGGTTGCTTCCCATTTGACCTTCCTTTTTTGAAGGCCAGAGGGGAGGCAGAGCACTGCTGTATCATTAAAGCAATAGAAAAGGTATAAAATGATGGGGAAACTCAGAAAACTGCCAGGAAGCAGGAAAAGTCACACACCCCTTCCACCACTCAGATGTAATGGCTCTAACCTTTCGAAAAAAATACTTTGGACTTTTTCTCCACGTATTTAGCATAAGTTGAGATGCTTTATGCACACACACACACACACACACACACGCACACACACACACATATAATATACGTTTTGCTTTTGTTAACCAGCATTAAAACAGGCAATTCACCAATTTACACTTTTTTTTATTCTAATGCCCGTAAGATGTTCCAGCATATGCAATATATATATATGTATGTGTGTGTGTATATCTCATGTATCGAGTAACTTACACTTAATGCAGTCTTAAAACTCTCCCCCTAAATCTTTACTATTAAGATAATGGATGGAGGGAGGGAGGTCGTGACTGTACAGAGGTCGCAGGAAGGAGATCCAGGACGGAAACGTTCATAGTGGTGGTGGCCTGGGATGATACGACAGAGAACCAGGGCTGCGTGCAAGCCCAGGGGAGCTGAATGCAGTCTGTAGCTGCACCAATATCAACCTCCAGGCATTAATATTTTACTGTTAGTTATACATGATGTTGCCACTGCAGAAGAGTGGGTCAGGAATACGTGGGGTCTATTATTTTTGCACCTTTCCATGAATATTTGATTATTTCAATCTAAAACATTAATTTTAAGAAATTGCCCATGGATATGAACAGTTCTTAGTACCCCTCACCAAGTCACATCCCACAAAGACTTGAAATAAGCTATTTTTGCATGAGCAAGATGTGCATTGTGGACATTTTACAAAACACAGCATACAAGGTTTTAAGGTCCGTACCTTCGGGTTAAGCTTTGTAAGGTCATATCTCTTCTCCGAAAGGTTTAATACCTACACAGGGGAAATAAAAAGCAATTAGGCAAATCAGTGTGCTGGGGGTTCAAAGAGGAAACACACTGCGTTTTCACGGCACACTTGGCTTCCTGGTGCTGAGGATTGCAAAGGATGGGAAAGAGTATGGATGTGTACCTGTCACCAATAAACAACAAATGAAATATGCAGACACGAGGATGGCATACGGCACCCTGGGCCCAGCTGCCCAGGAAGTGGGGCCTGGCGTGCAGGAGCCTGACCACTCAGCCCAGGAGAGAAGGGCAGTGGGGAGCAGGGCCCCATGCAAACCAGTGCCCAGAGAGGACCCTAAGGGGGGCTGGGGACAGGTTCATGACCACTGCATCCTAAGGGGCCACTTCACCCTGACCTGTCCTAGGGCCCTTTCCTGGACAAACTGCCTCAGGACTCTGTCCTGCCAGGACATGTCCGGGTCAGTGGGCTGCAATCCCAGAGCTGTCTGTCCCCACAGCCAGGACGAAATTGGGAGCTGTACAGAGTAGAGAAGCTCACTGCAGGATCGAAACTCAGGAGCCACACAAGACACACATTTCTTCAGGTTTTCCAGAAAGGTCCTTGTCCTAAAATAAAGCAAGGATTCCCACCCTCGTCATTTTGCAAGGGGCTCTGGCCCCTTGAGGCCCTACTCAGCATGAAGGAAAGAGCCACCCCAGGCCCCTGCCATCCAGGGCCCAGGCCCTTGGGGTCTGGAGATAGTGAGCAAGGTGAGCAGTGGGGACCGCAGAGGGGGCGCAGAGGGCTGACCCCCAGGCCAGGCGTCAAGAGACAGAGACAGACGGGTGTGGGCTGAGCAGCCGGCCCTCTGAGGAGGGCGGAGTCCTGGAGGTAAGGAGCCCCCAGCCAGGAGAGACCACCTCAGGGCGTGGACACTGCTGTCCCCACCTCTGACCAGGCCATGCCACGCTGAGCACTGGAGCAGGTGGGCAGCAGTGGTCTGGGATGGGACCAGGAGGGGCTCTACACTCTGCACTGGCCAGCCAGGCCTCTGCACTTAAAGTCAGACAGGGTTCACCTCCCACTTGGCTGTGCCCCAGGGCCACTCTCCCACCTGCTTAGTCATCTGAGAGGACTGATAATGGTGACAATAACTGCCTTGTCCCTTTAGGGTAAAGATTAGCTGCTTTAATGGAGACAAAGAGGCCTCGCAGGGGCAGAGCCAGAGGAGGAGCAGGGGCTGTAATTGCACTCTAATAGCAATCACCCACAAGCACAGGGTCTCACAGACAAGCGCAGGGCTGTGGCCACCCCAGGACACACTAAGGGCAAAGCTGGAGGACAATCACGAAGACCCTGGTCTCCTGCATTTCTCCTCACAGGGTCACAGGCGTTGTAAGATGGAGCCCCTGCAGGCATCCAGGAAGACCTCGTCTCAGGAGGGACAGAGCCACCGGACGCCAGCCATGCCAAACCCACAGCTGGGGGTGGCCTGCTTGTCCTGAGAGCCAGCAACACAGGCCACAGGCCCAGGGCTGCACCCCCTCAGTGCACACAAGGCAGCGGCCACAGATGGGGACAGCTGCATTTCCTGAGACACACGTGACCGTCCACCCCACAGCGGGGCTGTCCAGGAGGACAAGTCACTGCGCTGCGTGTGTCTCCCTGCCAGGAACCTCCTGCCTGTAAACCCAGGATCCACGCACCTGCCCTGAGAGGGTCCCCAGCAAGGCGCATGAAGCCCCAGGTCACATGGGACTGCCATTTGGGGGAACTCAGTGTCTTCCCAGCTAACCCTCC
>JAVSCE010009489.1:0-354584 GCA_032199065.1 Smutsia gigantea | reverse complement strand
GGTATTTTATTCTTTTTGATGCAGTTGTGAATGGAATTGTTTTTCTGATTTCTCTTTCTGTTAGTTTATCATTAGTGTATAGGAAAGCAACCGATTTTTGTGTGTTAATTTTGTATCATGTAACTTTGCTGAATTCAGATACTAGTTCTAGTAGTTTGGGAGTGGAGTCTTTAGGGTGTTTTATGTACAGTATCATGTCATCTGCAAATAGTAACAGTTTGACTTCTTCTTTACCAATCTGGATGCCTTGTATTTCTTTGTTTTGTCTGATTGCCATGGCTAGGACCTCCAGTACTATGTTGAATAACAGTGGAGAGAGTGGGCATCCCTGTATTGTTCCCGATCTTAGATGAAAAGCTTTCAGGTTCTCGCTGTTAAGTATGTTAGCTGTGGGTTTGTCATATATAGCCTTTATGATGTTGAAGTACTTGCCCTCTATACCCATTTTGTTGAGAGTTTTAATCATGATTGGATGCTGAATACTGTCAAATGCTTTTTCAGCATCTATGGAGATGATCATGTGGTTTTTGTTCTTCTTTTTATTGATGTGGTGGATGACGTTGATGGATTTTCTAATGTTGTACCATCCTTGCATAGCTGGGATGAATCCCACTTGATCACAGTGTATGATCCTCTTGATGTATTTTTGAATTTGGTTTTCTAATTTTTTCTTGAGTATTTTTGCATCTATGTTCATCAGGGATATTGGTCTGTAATTTTCTTTTTTGGTGAGGTCTTTGCCTCGTTTTGGTATTAGAGTGATGCTGGCTTCATAGAATGAGTTTGAAGTATTCCCTTCTCTTCTATTTTTGGAAAAATCCTTAAGGAGAATCGGTGTTATTTCTTCTATATGTCTGGTAGAATTAGAGGTGGATCCATCAGGCCCAGGGGTTTTGTTCTTGATTACCGACAATCTGCCGGTGATTGGTCTGTTTAGTTTTTCTGTTTCTTTGTTTGGCCAGTTTTGAAGGTTGTATTTTTCTAAGAAGTTGTCCATTTCTTCTATGTTTTCCAGCTTGTTAGCATATAGATTCTCATAATATTCTCTTATAATTCTTTGTATTTCTGTGGGGTTCTGTTGTTATTTTTCCTTTTCTCACTTCTGACTCTGTTTATCTGTAGATTCTCTTTTCTCTTAATAAATCTAGCTAGAGGTTTATCTATTTTGTTTATTTTTTCAAAGAACCAGCTATTGTTTTCATTGATTTTTCCTATTGTTTTATTCTTCTCAATATAGTTTATTTCTTCTCTGATCTTATTATGTCCCTCCTTCTGGTGACTTTGGGCCTCATTTGTTCTTCTTTTTCCAATTTCAGTAATTGTGTCTTTAGACTATTCATTTGGGAATGTTCTTCCTTCTTTAAATAGCCTGGATTGCAATATACTTTCCTCTTAGAACTGCCTTTGCTGCGTCCCACAGAAGTTGTGGCTTTGTGTTGTTGTTGTCATTAGTCTCCATATATTCTTTGATTTCTGTTTTGATTTGGTCGTTAACCCATTGATTAATTAGGAGAATGCTGTTAAGTCTCCATGTATTTGTGAGCCTTTTTGATTTCTTTCTAAAATATTGAAATTCTACCAACCAACTTCTCAGATCATAAAGGTATAAAACTAGAATTAAATTTTAGAAAGAAAACAAAAAGGCTCACAAACACATGGAGACTTAACAACATTCTCCTAATTAATCAATGGGTCAATGACCAAATGAAAAAGAAATCAAAGAGTATATGGAGAGAAATGACAACAACAACACAAAGCCACAACTTCTATGGGATGCAGCAAAGGCAGTTCTAAGAGGAAAGTATATTGCAATCCAGGCCTACCTAAAGAAGGAACAACATTCCCAAATGAATAGTCTACAGACACAATTACTGAAATTCGAAAAAGAAGAACAAATGAGGCCCAAAGTCTCCAGAAAGAGGGACATAATAAAGATCAGAGACGAAATAAATAAAATTGAGAAGAAAAAAACAATAGAAAAAATCAATGAAGCCAATAGCTGGTTCTTTGAAAAAATAAACAAAATAGATAAACCCCTAGCCAGACTTATTAAGAGAAAAAGAGAATCTACACAGATAAACAGAGTCAGAAGTGAGAAAGGAAAAATAACAACAGACCCCACAGAAATACAAAGAATTATAAGAGAATATTATGAGAATCTATATGCTAACAAGCTGGAAAACATAGAAGAAATGGACAACTTCTTAGAAAAATACAACCTTCCAAAACTGGCCAAACAAGAAACAGAAAAACTAAACAGACCAATCACCGGCAACGAGATTTAATCGGTAATCAACAAACTACCCAAGAACAAAACCCCTGGGCCTGATGGATTCACCTCTGAATTCTACCAGACATATAGAGAAGAAATAACACCGATTCTCCTTAAAGTTTTCCAAAAAATAGAAGAGAAGGGAATACTTCCAAACTCATTCTATGAAGCCAGCATCACTCTAATACCAAAACGAGGCAAAGACCTCACCAAAAAAGAAAATTACAGACCAATATCCCTGATGAACATAGATGCAAAAATACTCAAGAAAAAATTAGAAAACCAAATTCAAAAATACATCAAGAGGATCATACACTGTGATCAAGTGGGATTCATCCCAGCTATGCAAGGATGGTACAACATTAGAAAATCCATCAACGTCATCCACCACATCAATAAAAAGAAGAACAAAAACCACATGATCATCTCCATAGATGCTGAAAAAGCATTTGACAGTATTCAGCATCCAATCATGATTAAAACTCTCAACAAAATGGGTATAGAGGGCAAGTACTTCAACATCATAAAGGCTATATATGACAAACCCACAGCTAACATACTTAACAGCGAGAACCTGAAAGCTTTTCATCTAAGATCGGGAACAATACAGGGATGCCCACTCTCTCCACTGTTATTCAACATAGTACTGGAGGTCCTAGCCATGGCAATCAGACAAAACAAAGAAATACAAGGCATCCAGATTGGTAAAGAAGAAGTCAAACTGTTACTATTTGCAGATGACATGATACTGTACATAAAACACCCTAAAGACTCCACTCCCAAACTACTAGAACTAGTATCTGAATTCAGCAAAGTTACATGATACAAAATTAACACACAAAAATCGGTTGCTTTCCTATACACTAATGATAAACTAACAGAAAGAGAAATCAGAAAAACAATTCCATTCACAACTGCATCAAAAAGAATAAAATACCTAGGAATAAACCTAACAAAGGAAGTGGAAGACCTGCACTCTGAAAACTACAAGACACTCCTAAGAGAAATTAAAGGGACACTAACAAATGGAAATTCATCCCATGCTCTTGGCTAGGAAGAATAAATATTGTCAAAATGGCTATACTACCTAAAGCAATCTACAGATTCAACGCAATCCCTATCAAACTACCAACAGCTTTCTTCAATGAACTCGAACAAATAATTCTAAAATTTATATGGAACCACAAAAGACCCTGAATAGCCAAAGCAATCCTGAGAAGGACGAATCAAACAGGGGGAATTATGCTCCCTGACTTCAAGCTCTACTACAAAGCCACAGTAATCAAGACAATTTGGTATTGGCACAAAAACAGACCCACAGACCAGTGGAAGAGAACAGAAAATCCAAACATTAACCCAAACATATACCGTCAATTAATATTTGATAAAGGAGCCTTGGATATACAATGGGGAGATGACAGCCTCTTCAGCAGCTGGTGTTGGCAAAACTGGACAGCTACATGTGAGAGAATGAAACTGGACTACTTTGTAACCCCATACACAAAAGTCAACTCAAAATGGATCAAAGAGCTGAATGTAAGTCATGAAACCATAAAACTCTTAGAAAAAAATATAGGCAAAATTTCTTAGACATAAACATGAGGGACTTCTTTATGAACATATCTCCCCGAGCAAGGGAAACAAAAGCCAAAATGAACAAGTGGGACTATATTAATCTGAAAAGCTTTTGTACGGCAAAGGACACCATCAGTAGAACAAAAAGACATCCTACAGTATGGGAGAATATATTCATAAATGACGTATCTGATAAGGGGTTGACATCCAAAATATATAAAGAACTCACGCACCTCAATAAACATAAAGTAAATAATCCAATTAAGAAATGGTCACAGGACATGAATAGACACTTCTCCAAAGAAGAAACTCAGATGGCCAACAGGCACATGAAAAGATGCTCCACATCACTAATCATCAGAGAAATGCAAGTTAAAACCACAATGAGGTATCACCTCACACCAGTGAGGATGGCCAACATCCAAGACACAAACAACAACAAATGTTGGCGAGGATGGGGAGAAAAGGGAACCCTCCTACATTGCTGGTGGGAATGCAAATTAGTTCAACCATTGTGGAAAGCAGTATGGAGGTTCCTCCAAAACCTCAAATTAGAAATACCATTTGACCCAGGAATCCCACTCCTAGGAATTTACCCTAAGAATGCAGCAGCCCAGTTTGAAAAAGACATATGCACCCCCATGTTTACCACAGCACTATTTAAAATAGCCAAGAAATGGAAGCAACCTAAATGTCCATCAGTAGATGAATGGATAAAGAAGAAGTGGTACATATACACAATGGAATATTATTCAGCCAGAAGAAGAAAACAAATCCTACCATTTGCAACAACATGGATGGAGCTAGAGGGTATTATGCTCAGTGAAATAAGCCAAGCCATAGAAGACAAGTACCAAATGATTTCACTCATATGTGGAGTATAAGAAGAAAGAAAAAAACTGAAGGAGCAAAAAGCAGCAGACTCACAGAACCCAAGAATGGACTAATAGTTACCAAAGGGAAAGGGACTGGGGAGGATGGGTGGGAAGGGAGCAACAAGGGGGAAAAAGGGGCATTACAATTAGCAGATGTACTGTTGGGGGGCACATGGGGAGGGCTGTACAACTCAGAGAAGACAAGTAGTGACTCTATAGCATCTCACTACACTGAAGGACAGTGACTGTAATGGGGTTGGTGGGGGGGACCTGATGAAAGGTGTAGTTTAATCACCATAATATTGAACATGTAATTGTAGATTAATGATACCAAAATAAACTATTAAAAAAACCAATCAGAGATGAAGAATTCAACAAATGAAATAAAAACTACCCAGTAGAGAATGAACAGCAAGCTAGAGGATGAAGAAAAAAATCAGTGACTTGGAAGATAGAGTAATGTAAAGTAGTCAAGCTGAACAACCGAAGGGAGAAAGAATGAAAAGAAATGAGGATAGTGTAAGAGAGCTGTGGGACATCATCAAATGTCCTAATAGGAGTCCCAGAAGGAGAAGAGAAAGATAAAGAAGTAGAAAAATTATTTGGAGGTAATAGGTGAAAAATTCCCTAACTTTGGGAAGGAAACAGCTTACCAGGTTCAGGAAGCAAAGAGAGCTCCAAACAATATGAACCCAAGGGGGTCCACTCCAAGACACATTGTAATTAAAATGTTAAAAGTGAAAGACAAAGAGAGAATTTTAAAAGCTGCAAGAGAAAAGCACTAAGTTACAGGTAAGGAAAACCCTATAAGGTTATCAGCTGATTTGTTTTTCAGCAGAAACACGACAGGCCAGAGGGGAATGACATTGTATATTTAGAGGGTTGAAAGGAAAAAAAACCTTCAAACAAGAATCCTCTACCCAGCAAGGTTATCATTCAGAATTGAAGGAGAGATACAGAACTTCACAGATATACATAAGTTAAATGTCACTACTACTAAACAATCCTTACAATACATATTAAAGAAATTCTTTAAGAGGAAAATAAAAGACCATAATTAGAAGCAAGAAACTTAATAAAGAGAAAAACTGGCACTGGTAAAGCAAACATATAGTAGAGTAGTAGATAAATTACTTAAGAGCTAGTATGAAGGTCAAAAAGACAAAAGTAACAAATCAATTACATCTAAAAATTAGTTAAGGGTATCAATAAAAAGTGTAGAAGAAAATATTATATACATAAAATAGGGAGAGGAAGAGTAAGAAATGTAGTGCTGTTAGAATGCATTCAAACATAAGTGATCATCAGCTTATTATAGGTTGCTATATTCATAGGATAGCATATAAAATCTCCATGATAGCCACAAACCAAAAACATATACACAAAAAAGAAAGAAAAGGGAACTCGATAATAAACTTAAGAAAGTCATAAAACACAAGAGAAGAGAGCAAGAAAGGAAGAAAAGATCAGAGAAGAGCAAGAAAAAAATATTTAACAAAATTGTAATAAGTACATATATATTGATAATTAAATTTAAATGGGCTAAATCTACTCCAGTCAGGAGACATAGGAAGACTGAATGGATAAAAAAAACGACCCTTCTATTTGCTGATTACAAGAGACTCACTTGAGACCTAAAGAAACACACAGACTGAAACTGAAGGAATGGAAAAAGATATACTACACATATAGGGACCAAAAAAAAAAAAAAAAGAAAAGAAAAGAAAAATAAAGTGGAGTTGCAATACTTAAATCAGACAAAATGGACTTAAAAACAAAGAAAGTAACAAGAGACAAAGGACATTATATAATGACAAGGGGTCAGTCCAACAAGAGGGTAGATATATCATGAACATCTGTGCACCCAACATAGGAGCACGTAAATATGTAAGCCAATACTAACAGACCTAAAGGTAGAAATTGACAGTAATGCAATAATAGGGCACTTTAATAACCCATTTACATCCATGGATACATCATCCTGACAGAAAGTATATACAGTAACAGAGGTATTGAATGACACATTAGACCAGATAAACTTAACAGATATGTACAGACATTCTACTTAAAAGCAGCAGAATACACATTTTTCTCTGTGCACATGGAACATTCTCTGAAATAGACCACATATTAGGACACAAAACAAGTCTCAACAAATTTAATAAGGTGGAAATTATATCAAGCATCTTCTCAGACCACAATGGTATGAAACTAGAAATCAATTACAAAGGAAAAACTGGAAAAAACACAAACATGTGGAGGCTAAAAAACATGCTTCTCAATAATTAATGGATCAAAGAACAAATAAAGAGGAAATCAAGCAATACATGGAGAAAAATGAAAACAGAAATGCAATGGTCCAATATATATTGGATGCAGCAAAAACAGTTCAAGAAGGAAGTTCATAGTAATACAATCCTACCATAAGAAACAACAACAATCTCCAATAAACAATCTAACCTTATAACTAGGGGAAATAGAAAAAGAACAAACAAAGCCCAAAGTTAGTAGAAGGAAGGACACAATAAAGACCAGAGCAGAAATAAATAAAATTGAGAAGAATAAAACAATACAAAAAAATCAATGAAACCAGGAGCTCATTCTTTGAGGATATAAACAAAATAGATACACCCTTAGCCAGACTTATCAAGAAAAAGAGAGAGTGTACACACATAAACAGAATCAGAAATAAGAAAGGAATATTCACTACAAACACCACAGAAATACAAAGAATTATTAGAGAATACTATAAAAATTGTACGCTAAGAAATTGGATAACCTAGAAGAAATAGACAACTTTCTAGAAAAATACAACCTTCCAACACTGACCCAGGAGGAAAAGTAAAATCGGAACAGACCAATTACCAGCAATGAAATTGAATTAGTAATAAAAATCTACCTAAGAACAAAACCCCTGGACCAGATGTCTTCGACACTGAATTTTATCAAACATTCAGTGGAGACATAATACCCGTCCTCCTTAAAGTTTTCCAAAAAATAGAAGAGCAGGAATACTTTCAAACTCATTCTATGGAGCCAAGAGGAGTCTAATAATACCAAAAGCCGGCAAAGACACCACAAAAAAAGAAAATCACAGACCAATAACCCCAATGAACATAGATGCAAAAATACTCAACAAAATTTAGACAACCGAATTCAAAAATACATCAAAAAGACCATCCATCATGATCAAGTAGGATTTATTCCAGGGATGCAAGGATGGCACAATATTTGAAAATGCATCAACATCATCCACCACATCAACAAAAAGAAGGACAAAAATCACATGATAATCTCAATAGATGTTGAAAAAGCATTAGACAAAATTCAACAACTATTCATGATAAAAACTCTCAACAAAATGGGTATAGAGGGCAAGTACCTCAATATAATAAAGGCCATTATGTCAAAGCCACAGCCAATATCATACTTAACAGTGAAAACTTTTCCTCTAAGATCGGGAAGAAGAAAAGGATGCTCACTCTCACTCCTTTTATTCAACATAGTACTAGAGGTGCTAGCCATGGCAAGCAGACAATGCAAAGAAATAAAAGGTATTCAGATTGGAAGGAACAAGTTAAATTGTCACTGTTTGCAGGTAACACGATGTGGTACATAAAAACCCCTAAAGAATCCACCCTAAGACTACTAGATCTAATAACTGAATTCAGCAAAGTTGAAGGATAGAAAATTAATACACAGAAATTTGTTGCATTCATATATACTAACAATGAATTAGCAGAAAGAGAAATTAGGAGAACAATTCCATTAACAATTGCATCAAAAAGAATAAAATGTCTAGGAATAACCTAAAAAAGGAGGCAAAAGACCTATATCCTGAAAACTACAAGGCACTCATGAAAGAAATTAAAGAAGACACCAATAAATGGAAATACATCCATGCTCATGGGTAGGAAGAATTCATATTGTCAAATAGCCATCCTGCCTAAAGCAATCTACAGATTTAATGCAATCCCTATTAAAGTACTAAGAGCATTCCTTAATGAACTACAACAAATAGTTCTAAAATTAATATGGAACCACAAAAGACCCCAAATAGCCAAAGCAATCCTCAGATGGAAGAATAAAGCTCGGGGAATTATGCTCCCTAACTTCAAGATCTACTACAAAGCCACAGTAATCATAACAATTTGGTACTGGCACAAGAACAGACCCTTGGATCAATGGAGCAGAATAGAGAACCCTGATATAAACCCAAACATATATGTGCAATTAATATACAATGAAGGAACCATGGATATACAATGGGGAAATAACAGCCTCTTCAACAACTGGTGTTGGCAAAACTGGACAACTGCATGTAAAAGAATAAAACTGGATTATTGTATAACTCTATATACAAATGTAAACTCAAATATATCTAAGACCTGAATGTAAGTCATGAAACCATAAAACTCTTAGAAAAAAACATAGGCAAGAATACCTTGAATACAAACATGAGCAATTTTTTTCCTGAATACATCTCCTTGGGGAAGGGAAACAAAAGCAAAAATGAGCAAATAGGACTACGTCAAACTAAAAAACTTCTGTACAGCAATGGATACCTTCAGTATAACAAAAAGGCGTTGCACACTATGGGAAAATATATTCATAAGTGACCTATCTGATAAGGGGTTAACATCCAAAATATATTAAGAACTCACACGCATCCACACCCAAAAAAGGAAATAACCCTATTAAAAATATGGACAGACGGACTTCTGGGAAGACGGCGGCATGAGCAGGGCAGCGGAAACTCCTCCCAAAACCATATACATTTATGAAAATACAACAAATACAACTATTCCTAAAAGAGAAACCAGAAGATACAGCACAGCACCCAGCCAGCATCTACACCTGAGAGGACTCGGCACCTCGCGAAGCAGGTAAGATACGGAGCCGCGTCCCGGCACCTGAGCACTCCGCCACCCCAGCGCACTGGTGGGAAGAGAGGAATCAGAGCAGGGAGGGAGTGGAAGCACAGGCCCGCCAAACAACCAGCCCTGGTGATCTGCGAGGGAACACTTACACACATCACGCAGTGTATCGGAGATTGGAGAGACAGAGGTGCAGGATCTGAGATGCAAGTAGGCCCTCTCAGCTAGCTCCCTGGGACAAAAGAACAATGCGTGCTTTTTTTTTAGGGGTCTTAAAGAAACAGGGGCCCAACAGAGGAGCAGGATTGTCCCAGCGCACTAAGCCAAGCAGGCTGGGAGTCCTGGGGAATTTCTGACCCTTGGCAGGAGGCTGGGAAAAAGCAGTGGCCTCCCATTCATGCCCTCCCCAGCCAGAGTCTCAAAGGGCCCAGGGGAGTGGCCGCAGTTGTGAAATAGTGGAGCAGCAGCACCTACAGCATCCTCACAGAATCTACACCTGGCAGGCTCTATTGCGATGAAAAGACAGAGGAATATGGTACAAACAAAACGTAGCCAAACAACCCCAGAGAGGGAGCCTGATGGGATGGACATGCACAATCTTCCTGAAAAAGATTTCAGAATAAAAGTCCTACCCATACTGATGGATCTACAGAGAAATATGCAAGAGCTAAGGGAGGAAGTGAGGGAAGTGAGGAAAGACAATGCAGAAATGAGACAAGCGATCAATGGGCATAACAGCAGACTGGACGAGATGCAAGACAGTTAATGGAATAGAAATAAGAAAACAGAAATGCAGAGAAGCTGAGGTAGAGAGAGATAAAAGGATCTCTAGGAATGAAAGAATATTAAGAGAACAGTGTGACCAATACAAACTGAACAATATTCACATTATAGGAGTACCAGAGGAAGAAGAGAGAGAAAAAGGGATAGAAAATGTCTTTGAAGAAATAATTGCTGAAAAATTCCCCAAGCCGGGGAACGAAATAGTCTCTCAGACCATGGAAGTCTACAGGTCTCCCAACACAAGGAACCCAAGGAAGAACACAACAAGACACATAATAATAAAAATGGCAAAGACCAAAGATAAGGAGAGAGTAAAATAAGTAAAGACACAGAGGCACTGAACAACACACTAGAACAGATGGACCTAACAGACATCTACAGAACTCTACATCCAAAAGCAAACGGATACACATTCTTCTCAAGTGCACATGGAACATTTTCCAGAATAGACCACATACTAGGCCACAAAAAGAACCACAGTAAAGTCAAAAATATTGAAATTCTACCAACCAACTTCTCAGATCACAAAGGTATACAACTAGAATTAAACTTTAGAAAGAAATCAAAAAGGCTCACAAATACATGGAGACTTAACAACATTCTCCTAAATAATCAATGGGTCAACGACCAAATTAAAAGTAGATCAAAGAATATATGGAGACCAATGACAACAACAACACAAAGCCACAACTTCTGTGGGATGCAGCAAAGGCAGTTCTAAGAGGAAAGTATATAGCAATCCAGGCCTATTTAAAAAAGGAAGAACAATCCCAAATGAATAGTCTACAGACACAATTACTGAAATGTGAAAAAGAAGAACAAATGAGGTCCAAAGTCACCAGAAGGAGGGACATAATAAATATCAGAGAAGAAATAAATAAAATTGAGAAGAATAAAACAATAGAAAAAAATCAATGAAACCAAGAGTTGGGCCTTTGAAAAAATAAACAAAATAGATAAACTCCTAGCCAGACTTATTAAGAGAAAAAGAGAATCTACACACATAAACAGAATCAGAAATGAGAAAGGAAAAATAATGATGGACCCAGAGAAATACAAATAATTGTAAGAGAATACTATAAGAATCTATATGCTAACAAGCTGGAAAACCTAGAAGAAATGTACAATTTCTTGGAAAAATACAACCTTCCAAGCCTCACCAAGCAAGAAACAGAAAAACTAAACAGACCAATCACCAGCAACGAGATTTAATCGGTAATCAAAAAACTACCCAAGAACAAAACCCCCGGAGCACATGGATTCACCTCTGAATTCTACCAGACATATAGAGAAGAAATAACACCCATTCTCCTTAAAGTTTTCCAAAAAATAGAAGAGGAGGGAATACTTCCAAACTCATTCTATGAAGCCAACATCACTCTAATATCAAAACCTGGCAAAGACCTCATCAAAAAAGAAAATTACAGACCAATATCCCTGATGAACATAGATGCAAAAATACTCAAGAAAAAATTAGAAAACCGAATTCAAAAATACATCAAGAGGATCATACACCATGATCAAGTAGAATTAATCCCAGGGATGCAAGGATGGTACAACATTCGAAAATCTATCAACATCATCCACCACAACAACAAAAAGAAGAAAAAATCACATGATCACCTCCATAGATGCTGAAAAAGCATTTGACAAAATTCAACACCCATTCATGATTAAAACTCTCAACAAAATGGGTATAGAGGGCAATTACCTCAACATCATAAAGGCCATATATGACAAACACACAGCTAACATCATATTTAAGAGAAAGAAGCTCTAAGATATTCATCTAAGATCGGGAACAAGACAAGGATGCCCACTCTCTCCACTGTTATTCAACATAGTACTGGAGGTCCTAGCCACGGCAATCAGACAAGACAAAGAAATACAAGGCATCCAGATTGGTAAAGAAGAAGTCAAATTGTCACTATTTGCAGATGACATGATATTGTACATAAAAAACCCTAAAGACTCGACTCCAAAACTACTTGAACTAATATCTGAATTCAGCAAAGTTGCAGGATACAAAATTAACACACAGAAATCTGTTGCTTTCCTATACACTAACGATGAGCTAACAGAGAAATCAGGAAAAGAATTCCATTCACAATTGCATCAAAAAGAATAAAATACCTAGGAATAAACCTAACGAAGGAAGTGAAAGACCCATACCATGAAAAGTACAAGACACTCCTATGAGTAAGAGGACACTAACAAATAGAAATTCATCCCATGCTCTTGGCTAGGAAGAATAAATATTGTCAAAATGGCTATACTACCTAAAGCAATCTACAGATTCAATGCAATCCCTATCAAACTACCAACAGCTTTCTTCAATGAACTCGAACAAATAATTCTAAAATTTATATGGAACCACAAAAGACCCCGAATAGCCAAAGGAATCCTGAGAAGGAGGAATCAAACAGGGGGAATTATGCTCCCTGACTTCAAGCTCTACTACAAAGCCACAGTAATCAAGACAATTTGGTATTGGCACAAAAACCGACCCACAGACTAGTGGAACAGAATAGAAAATCCAAACATTAACCCAAACATATATAGTTAACTAATATTTGGTAAAGGAGCCTAGGATACACAATGGGGAGATGACAGCCTCTTCAGCAGCTTGTGTTGGCAAAACTGGACTGCTACAAGTAAGAGAATGAAACTGGACTACTGTTTAACCCCATACACAAAAGTCAACTCAAAATGGATCAAGGACCTGAATGTAAGTCATAAAACCATAAAACTCTTAGAAAAAAATATAGGCAAAAATTTCTTAGACATAAACCTGAGCGACTTCTTTATGAACATATCTCCCGAGCAAGGGAAACAACAGCGAAAATGAACAAGTGGGACTATATCAAGCTGAAAAGCATCTGTAGGGAAAGGACACCATCAGTAGATCAAAAAGACATCCTACCGTATGGGAGAATATATTCATAAATGACGTATCCGATAAGGGGTTGACATCCAAAAAATATAAAGAACTTACATACCTCAAGAAACAAAAAGCAAATAATCCAATTAAGAATTGGGCAGAGGACATGAATAGACACTTCTCCAAAGAATAAATTCAGATGGCCAACAGGCACATGAAAAGATGCTCCACATCGCTAATTATCAAAGAAATGCAAATTAAAAGCACAATGAGATATCACCTAACACCATTGAGGATGGCCAACATTCAAAACACAAACAACAACAAATGTTGGCGAGGATGTAGAGAAAAGGGAACCCTCCTACACTGCTGGTGGGAATGCAAATTAGTTCAACCATTGTGGAAAGCAGCATGGAGGTTCCTCAAATAACTCAAAATAGAAATACCATTTGACCCAAGAATCCCACTCCTAGGAATTTACCCTAAGAATGCAGCAGCCCAGTTTGAAAAAGACATATGCACCCCTATGTTTATCACAGCACTTTTTACAATAGCGAAGAAATGGAAGCAACCTAAGTGTCCATCAGTAGGTGAATGGACAAAGAAGATGTGGTACATATACACAATGGAATATTATTCAGCCATAAGAAGAAAACAAATCCTACCATTTGCAACAACATGGATGGAGCTAGAGTTTATTATGCTTAGTGAAATAAGCCTAGCAGAAAAAGACAAATATCAAATGATCTCACTCATATGCGGTGTATAAGAACAAACAAAAAAACTGAAGGAAAAAAACAGCAGCAGACTCACAGAACCCAGGAATGGACTAATAGTTACCAAAGGGAAAGGAACTGAGGAGGATGAGTGGGAAGGGAGGGTAAAGGGGGAAAAAAGGGCATTACAATTAACAGATGTAATGTTGGGGGGGCACAGGAGGGCTGTACAACTCAGAGAAGACAAGTAATGATTCCATAGCATCTCAATACGCTGATAGACAGTGACTGTAATGGGGTTGGTGGGGGGGACCTGATGAAGGGGGTATTTTAATAACCATAATATTGCACATGTAATTGTAGATTAATGATACCAAAATAAATTATATAAAGAAAAGACATTTGCACCCCTATGTTTATTATAGGACTTTTTACAATAGCTAAGACATGGAAGCAACCTAAGTGTCCATCAGTCAATGAATGGATAAAGAAGATGTGGTACATATACACAATAGAATACTATTCAGCCATAACAAGGAAACCAATCCTGCCATTTGCAACAACATGATGGAGCTGAAGGATATTATGCTCAGTGAAATAAGCCAGGTGGAGAAAGACAAGTGCCAAATGATTTCCCTCATTTGTAGAGTATAACAATGAAGCAAAACTGAAGGAACAAAATAGCAGCACACTCAGAGACACCAAGAAGGAACCAGTGGTTACCAAAGGGAAGGGATGTGGAAGGGTTGATGGGGAGGGTGGGAGAAGGAGTTTGTAGGATATTATGTTTAGTACACGTGGTGTGGGGAACCTTGGGGAAAACAGTGCAGCACAGAGAAGGCAAACTGTGAATCTGTGTCATCTTACTACACTGATGGACAGTGACTGAATTGGGGTTTGAGTGGGGACTTGATAATATGGGTAAATGTAGTAACCACACTGTTTTTTCATGTGTAACCTTCATAAGAGTGTATATCAATAACACCTTAATTAAAAAAAAAGAAATGAGAAAGGAAAAATCACGATGGACCCACATAAATACAAAGAATTATTAGAGAATACTATGAAAATATATATGCTAACAAGCTGGATAACCTAGAAGAAATGGACAGCTATCTAGGAAAATACAACCTTCCAAGACTGACCCTGGAAGAAACAGAAAATCTAAACAGACCAAATACCAACAACAAAATTGAATCTGTAATAAAAAAACAGCCCAAGAACAAAAACCCCAGTCCAGATGGATTCACCCCTGAATTTTATCATACATTTAGAGAAGACATAAGACCCATTCTGCTTAAAGTTTTCCAAAAAATAGAAGAGGAGGGTATAATTCCAAACTCATTTTATGAAGCCAGCATCACTCTAATACCAAAACCAGGCAAAAACACCTCAAAAAAAAAAAAAAGGAAATTACAGACCAATATCCCTGATGAACATAGATGCAAAAATACTCAACAAAATATTAGCAAACTGAATTAAAAAACACATCAAGAGGATCATACACCATGATCAAGTGGGATTCATCTCAGCTATGTATGGATGGTACAACATTCAAAAATCCATCAACATCATCCACCACATCAATAAAAAGAAGAAGAAAAACCACATGATCATCTCCATAGATGCTGAAAAGCATTTGACAAAATTCAACATCCATTCATGATAAAAACTCTCACCAAAATGGGTATAGAGGGCAAGTACCTCAACATAATAAAGGCCATATATGACAAACCCACAGCCAACATCATACATAACAGCGAGAAGCTGTAAGCTTTTCCTTTAAGATTGGGAACAAGACAGGGATGCCCACTCTCTCCGCTTCTATTCAACATAGTCCTGGAGGTCCTAGCCATGGCAATCAGACAAAACAAAGAAATATAGGGCATCCACATTGGTAAGGAAGACGTCAAACTGTCAGTATTCGCAGTTGACATGATATTGTACATAAAAAACCTAATGAGTTCACTCCAAAGCTACTAGAACTAATTCTGAATTCACGGAGGGCAGGATACAGAATTAAAACACAGAAATATGTTGCTTTCCTATACACTAACGATGAACCAGCAGAAAGAGAAATCAGGAAAACAATTCCATTTACAATTGCATCCAAAGGAATAAAATACCTAGGAATAAACCTAACCAAGGAAAAGAAAGACCTATACCCAGAAAATTACAAGACACTCTTTTTATAATTAAATTATTATTGATATACACTCTTATGAAGGTTTCACATGAAAAAACAATGTGGTTACTACATTTACCCATATTATCAAGTCCCCACTGATACTCCAATTCATTCACTGTCCATCAGTGTAGTAAGATGACACAGATTCAATGTTTCCTTTTCTGTGCTACACTGTTTTCCTCGTGATCCCCCACATCATGTGTACTAAATATAATACCGCACAATCCCCTCTCCCTCCCTCCCCACCCACCCTCCCACACCCCAAACCTTTGGTAACCACTAGTTCCTTCTTGAAGTTTCTGAGTCTGCTGCTATTTTGTTCATTCAGTTTTGCTGCGTTGTTATATTCCACAAATGAGGGAAATCATTTGGCACTTGTCTTTCTCCACCTGGCTTATTTCACTGAGCATAATATCCTCCAGCTCCATCCATGTTGTTGCAAATGGCAGGATTTGTTTCCTTCTTATGGCTGAACAGTATTCCATTGTGTATATGTACCACATCTTCTTTATCCATTCATCTACTGATGGACACTTAGGTTGCTTCCATATCTTGGCTATTGGAAAAAGTGCTGCGATACACATAGGGATGTATATGTCTTTTTGAATCTGAGAAGTTATATTCTTTGGGTAATTCCAAGGAGTGGGATTCCCGGGTCAAATGGTATTTCTACTTTTAGTTTATTGAGGAACCTCCATATTGCTTTCCACAATGGTTGAACTAGCTTACATTCCCACCAGCAGTGTAGAAGGGTTCCCTTTTCTCCACATCCTCACCATCATTTGTTGTTCTTAGTCTTTTTGATGCTGGCCATCCTTACTGGTGTGAGGTGATATCTCATTGCGGTTTTAATTTGCATTTCCCTGATGATTAGTGATATGGAGCATCTTTTCATGTGTCTGTTAGCCATCTGAATTTCTTCTTTGGAGAACTGTCTCTTCATATGTTTGGCCCATTTTTTAATTGAGTCATTTGCTTTTTGGGTGTTGAGGAGTGTGAGATCTTTATATATTTCGGATGTTAACCCCTTGTCGGATATGTCATTTACAAATATATTCTCCCATACTGTAGGATGCATTTTTGTTCTGTTGATGGTGTCCTTTGCCGTACAGAAGCTTTTTAGTTTGATGTACTCCCACGTGTCAATTTATGCTTTTCTTTCTCTTGATCAAGGAGATGCATTCAGGAAGAAGTTGCTCATGCTTATATTCAGGAGGTTTTTGCCTATGTTGTCTTTTAAGAGTTTTATGGCTTCATGACTTACATTCAGGTCTTCAATCCATTTCGAGTTTACTTTTGTGTATGGGGTGAAACAATAATCCAGTTTCATTCTCTTCATGTAGCTGTCCAGTTTTGCCAACAGCAGCTGTTGAGAGGCTGTCATTTCCCCATTGTATGTCCATGGCTCCTTTATGGTATATTAATTGACCATGCATGGTTAGGTTTATATCAGGGCTCTCTAGTCTGTTCCATTGGTCTATGGATCTGTTCCTGTGCCAGTATCACATCGTCTTGATTACTGTGGCTTTGTAGTAGAGTTTGAAGTTGGGGAGCATAATTCCCCCAGCTTTATTTTTCCATCTCAGCATTGCTTGGCTATTTGGGATCTTTTGTGGTTCCATATGAATTTTAGAATGATTTTCTTTAATTCACTGGAGAATGCTGTTGATATTTTGATAGGAATTGCATTAAATCTGTATATTGCTTTAGGCAGGATGGCCATTGTGACAATATTATTTCATCCTATCCATGAGAACCGGATGTGTTTCCATTTATTGGTATCTAATTTCTTTCATGAGTGTCTTCTGGTTTTCAGAGTATAGGTCTTTCACTTCCTTGGTTAGGTTTATTCCTAGGTATTTTATTCTTTTTGATGCAATTGTTAATGGAATTGTTTTCCTGATTTCTCTCTCTGCTAGTTCATTGCTAGTATATATTAATGTCACAGATTTCTGCATATTAATTTTGTATCCTGCAACTTTGCTGAATTCAGACATTAGATCTAGTAGTTTTGGAGTGGATTCTTTAGGGTTTTTATGTAAAATATCATGTCATCTGCAAACACTGACAGTTTAACTTCTTCCTTGCCAATCTGGATGCCTTTTATTTCTTTGTGTTCTCTGATTGCCTTGGATAGGACCTCCAGTAGTATGTTGAATAGATGTGGGGAGAGTGGGCATCCTTGTCTTGTTCCTGATCTTAAAGGAAAAGCTTTCAACTTCTCACTGTTGAGCATAATGTTGGCTGTGGTTTTGTCATATATGGCCTTTATTATGTTGAGGTACTTGCCCTCTGTATCCATTTTGCTGAGAGTTTTTATCATGAATGGGTGTTGAATGCTTTTTCAGCATCTATGAGATGATCATGTGGTTTTTGCCCTTCTTTTCGTTGCTGTGGTGTATGATGTTGATGGATTTTTGAATGTTCCACCATCCTTGCATCCCTGGAATAAATCCTACTCGATCATGATGGAATATCTTTTAATTTTTACTTTTTTATAATTTATTTTGGTATCATTAATCTACAATTAAATGTGCAATATTACGGTTATTAAACTACCCCCTTCATCAGGTCCCCCCCACCAACCCCATTACAGTCACTGTCCATCAGCGTAGTGAGATGCTATAGAATCTCTACTTGTCTTCTCTGAGTTGTCCAGCCCTCCCCATGCCCCCCTAACATTACATCTGCTAATCGTAATGCTCCTTTTTCCCTCATATCCCACCCTTCCCACTCATCTTCCCCAGTCCCTTTCCCTTTGGTAACTATTAGTCCGTTCCTGGGTTCTGTGAGTCTGCTGCTATTTTGTTCCTTCAGTTTGTTTCTTTGTTCTTATACTCCACATATGAGTAAAATCATTTGATACTTGCCTTTTTCGGCTTGGCTTATTTCACTAAGCATAATACCCTCTAGCTCCATCCATGTTGTTGCAAATGGTAGGATTTGTTTTCTTCTTATGGCTGAATAATATTCCTTTGTGTGTATGTACCACATCTTCTATATCCATTTATCAACTGATGGACACTTAAGTTGCTTCCATATCTTCGCTATTGTAAAAAGGGCTGCGATAAACATAGGAGTGCATATGTCTTTTTCAAACTGGGCTGCTGCATTCTTAGGGTAAATTCCTAGGAGTGGAATTCCTGGGTCAAATGGTATTTCTATTTTGAGTTTCTTGAGGAACCTCCATACTGCTTTCCACAGTGGTTGAACTAATTTGCACTCCCACCAGCAGTGTAGGAGGGTTCCCTTTTCTCCCCATCCTCGCCAACATTTGTTGTTGTTTGTGTCTTGGATGTTGGCCATCGTCACTGGTGTGAGTTGATATCTCATTGTGGTTTTAATCTGCATTTCTCTGATGATTAACGATGTGGAGCATCTTTTCATGTGCCTGTTGGCCATCTGAATTTCTTCTTTGGAGAAGTGTCTATTCATGTCCTCTGCCCATTTCTTAATTGCATTATTTGCTTTTTGTTTGTTAAGGTGTGTGATTTCTTTATATATTTTGAATGTCAACCCCTTATCAGATACGTCAATTATGAATATATTCTCCCTTACTATAGGATGTCTTTTTGTTCTACTGAATGGTGTCCATTGCTGTACAGAAGTTTTTCAGCTTGATATAGTCCCACTTTTTCATTTTTGCTTTTGTTTCCCTTGCCCAGGGAGATATGTTCATGAAGAAGTCGCTCATGTGTATGTCCAAGAGATTTTTGCCTACGTTTTTTTCTAAGAGTTTTATGGTTTCATGACTTACATTCAGGTCTTTGATCCACCTTGAGTTTACCTTTGTGTATGGGGCTAGACAGTAGTCCAGTTTCATTCTCTTACATGTAGCTGTCCAGTTTTTCCAACACCAGCTGCTGAAGAGGCTGTCATCTCCCCATTGTATATCCAAGGCTCCTTTATCAAATATTAATTGACTGTATCTGTTTGGGCTAATGTTTGGATTTTCTATTCTGTTCTACTGGTCTGTGGGTCTGTTTTTGTGCCAATATCAAATTGTCTAGATTACTGTGGCTTTGTAGTAGAACTTGAAGTCAGGGAGCGTAATTTCCCCTCTTTTATTCCTCCTTCTCAGAATTGCTTTGGCTATTCGGGGTCTTTTGTGGTTCCATATGAATTTTAAAATTATTTGTTCCAGTTAATTGAAGAAAGCTGTTGGTAGTTTGATATGGATTGCGTTGAATCTGTAGATTGCTTTAGGTAGCATAGACATTTTGACAATATTTATTTTTCCTAGCCAAGAGCATGGGGTGCATTTCCATTTGTTAGTGTCCTCTTTAATTTTTCTTAGGAGTGTCTTGTAGTTTTCAGAGTATAGGTCTTTCACTTCCTTCGTTAGGTTCATTCCTAGGTATTTTATTCTTTTTGATGCAATGGTGAATGGAATTGTTTTTCTGATTTCTCTTTCTGTTAGTTCATCGTTATTGTATAGGAAAGCAACAGATTTCTGTGTGTTGATTTTGTATCCTGCAACTTTGCTGAATTCAGATATTAGTTCTAGTAGTTTTGGAGTCGAGTCTTTAGGGTTTTTTATGTACACTATCATCTCATCTGAAAATAGTGCAATTTGACTTCTTCTTTACCAATCTGGATGCCTTGTATGTCTTTGTTTTGTCTGATTGCCGTGGCTAGGACCTCCAGTACTATGTTGAATAACAGTGGAGAGAGTGGACATCCCTGTCTTGTTCCCAATCTTAGATGAAAAGCTTTCAGCTTCTCGCTGTTAAGTATGATGTTAGCTGTGTGTTTGTCATATATGGCCTTTATGATGTTGAGGTACTTGCCCTCTATACACATTTTGTTGAGAGTTTTAATCATGAATGGATGCTGAATTTTGTCAAGTGCTTTTTCAGCATGTATGCAGATGATCGTGTGTTTTTTTTCTTATTTTTGTTGATGTGCTGGATGATGATGATGGATTTTCGAATGTTGTACCATCCTTGCATCCCTGGGATGAATCCCACATGATCATGTTGTATGATCCTCTTGAAGTATTTTTGAATTCGGTTTGCTAATATTCTGTTGAGTGTTTTTCCATTATGATGGAATATCTTTTCGATGTATTTTTAAATTTTATTTCCTAATATTTTGTTGAGTATTTTTGCATCTACATTCATCAGGGATATTGGTCTGTAATTTTCTTTTTTGTAGTGACTTTCCCTAGTTTGGGTATTAGAGTGATGCTGGCTTCATAGGATGAGTTTGGAAGTATTCCCTCTTCTTCTTTTGTTCGGAAAACTTTGAGGAGGAGGGGTATTAGATCTTCACTAAATGTTAGATAAAATTCAGCAGAAAGGGAGGTTCTGGGAAGATGGCGGCATGGGCAAGGCAGCGGAAATCTCCTCCCAAAACCATAAATGTCTATGAAAATACAGCAAATACAACTATTCCTAAAATAGAGAGCAGAATACAAAGGACAGCACACAGCCTGCATCTCCACCTGAGAGGACTCGGCACCCCGTGAGGCGGGTAAGATATGGAGCTGCATTGTGGCGGGACCTGAGCACTCCGGCTCCCCAGCACACTGGCTGGAGGAGAGGATTCTTATCCAGGAGGGAGTGGAAGGACAGGCCTGCAAAATTACCAGCCCTGGTAATCTGTGCCAGGAGCGCTGACTCACATCGCACAGTTTAGCGTAGACTGGAGAGGCAGAAGGTGCAGGTTTTGAGCAGGGAATGCGCCCGGGTCCTTGCAGCTCGCTCCCCAGACAAAAGAAAAGCGCCAACTTTTTTCAGCGGTCTTACAACTCAGCCCAGCAGGCTGGGAATCCTGAGTAATTTCAGACCCTTGACTGGCGACTGAGAAAATGTAGCCCCACTGAAACGTCACGCAGAGAACAATAGCCTCCCATTCGTTCCCGCCCTGGTAAGAGGTGCAAAAGGCCCAGTGGGGCGGCACAGCCGCTGTTGTGGAATAGTGGAGGAACAACACCACCTACAGCATCCTTACAGAATCTACTCCCAATGGGCTTTTTCTTTTTCTTCCTTTTCTTCTCTTTTCTTTCTCTGCCAATGATCACTTCTATCGCCATGAAAAGACAGAGGAATATGGTACAGACAAAGATCACCCAGATGCAGACAACAACTGAGAGGGAACTAGAAGGGATGGAAATGCACAATCTTCTTGGAAAACAATTCAGAATAAAAGTCACAAGCATACTGATGGATCTACAGAGAAATATGCAAGAGCTGATGGAAGAAGTGAGGGAAGTCAGGAAAGACAATGCAGAAATGAGACAAGCCATCAACGGGCTTAGCAGCAGACTGGATGAGATGCAAGACACTGTTAATGGAATAGAAATCAGAGAACAGGAATACAGAGCAGCTGAGGCAGACAGAGATAAAAGGATCTCTGGGAATGAAAGAATATTAAGAGAACTGTGTGACCAATCCAAACTGAACAATATTCGCATTATAGGAGTACCAGAAGAAGAACAGAGAAAAAAAGGGACAGAAAGTGTCTTTGAAGAAATAATTGCTGAAAACATCCCATGCTGGGGAAAGAAATAGTCTCAGAGTTCACAGAAGCCCACAGATCTCCCAACACAAGGGACCCAAGGAAGACAACACCAAGACATATAATAATTAAAATGGCAAAGATCAAAGATAAGGACAGAGTATTAAAGAGAGCTAGAGAGAAGAAAAAAGATCACCTACAAAGGAAAACCCACCAGACTATCATAAGACTTCTCAATAGAAACCTTACAGGCCAGAAGAGAATGGCATGATATATTTAACATACTGAAACAGAAGGGCCTCGAACCAAGAATATTGTATCCAGCACGATTATCATTGAAATATGATGGAGGAATTAAACAATTTCCAGACAAGCGAAAGCTGAGAGAGTTTGCTTCCCATAAACCACCTCTACAGGACATCTTAAAGGAACTGCTCTAGAGGGAAGCACCCCTAAGGCTAAAAACATATCACCAGAGAAAATAAAATCATAGCAAAGAAAGCAGACCATCCAAATACTAACTAAAGGCAAAGAATAAAACACCTAGTATATAAAGAATGGAGGAAGAAGAATAAGAAGGGAGAAAAATAAAGAAATATCAGACTGTGCTTACAATAACTTAACAAGAAAGTTACGTTAGATTGTTAGATAATAAAGAAGCAACCCTTGAACATTTGGTAACCACGAATCTAAAGCCAGCAATGGCAAAAAGTACATATCTATCAATAATCACCCTAAATGTAAATGGATTGAATGCACCAAACAAAAGACACAGAGTAACAGAATGGATAAAAAAGCAAGACCCATCTATATGCTGCTTACAAGAAACTCACCTCAAACCCAAAGATATACACAGACTAAAAGTGAAGTGATGGAAAAAGATATTTCATGCAAACAACAAGGAGAAAAAAGCAGGAGTTGCAGTACTTGTATCAGGCAAAATAGACTTCAAAACGAAGAGAGTAGCAAGAGATAAAGAAGGACATTACATAATGATAAGGGGGTCAATCCAACAAGAGGATATAACCATTATAAATATATATGCACCCAACACGGGAGCACCGGCATATGTGAAACAAATACTAACAGAATTAAAGGAGGAAATATACAGCAATGCATTCATTTTAAGTGACTTCAACACAGCACTCACTCCAAAGGACAGATCAACCAGACAGAAAATAAGTAAAGACACAGAGGTACTGAACAAGACACTAGAACAGTGGGACCTAACAGACATCTACGGAACTCTACACCCCAAAGCAACAGGATACACATTCTTCTCAAGTGCACATGGAATATTTTCGCGAATAGACCACATATTGGTCACAAGAAGAACCTCAGTAAAGTTGAAAATATTGAAATTCTACCAACCAACTTCTCAGATCATAAAGGTATTAAACTAGAATGAAATTTTAGAAAGAAAACATAAAGGCTCACAAATACATGGAGACTTAACAACATTCTCCTAATTAATCAATGGGTCAATGACCAAATCAAAACAGAAATCAAAAAGTATATGGAGACAAATGACAAAAACAACACAAAGCCACAACTTCTGTGCGACGCAGCAAAGGCAGTTCTAAGAGGAAAGTATAATGCAATCCAGGCCTATCTAAAGAAAGGAGATCATTCCCAAATGAATAGTCTAAAGACCCAATTACTCAAATTGGAAAAAGAAGAACAAATGAGACCCAAAGTCACCAGAAGGAGGGCATAATAAAGATCAGAAAAGAAATAAATAAAATTGAGAAGAAGAAAACAATAGAAGAAATCAATGAAAGCAAGAGCTGGTTCTTTGGAAAAATAAACAAAATAGACAAAACCCTAGCCAGACTCATTAAGAGAAAAAAAATCTACGCACATAAACAGAATCAGAAATGAGAAAGGAAAAATCATGACGGATCCCATAGAAATACAAAGAATTACAAGAGAATATTATGAGAATCTACATGCTAACAAGTTGGAAAACCTAGAAGAAATGGACAACTTCTTAGAAAAATACAACCTTCCAAAACTGAACAAACAAGAAAGAGAAAAGGTAAACAGACCAATCACCAGCAACAAAATTGAAGTGTTAATCAAAAAACTACCCAAGAACAAAACACCTGGGCCTGACGGATTCACCTCTGAATTCTACCAGACATATAGAGAAGAAATAACACCCATTCTCTTTAAAGTTTTCCAAAAAATAGAAGAGGAGGGAACACTTCCAAACTAATTCTATGAAGCCAGCATCAGTCTAATACCAAAACCTGGCAAAGACCTCACCAAAAAAGAAAACTACAGACCAATATCCCTGATGAACATGGATGCAAAAATACTGAACAAAATATTAGCAAACCGAATTCAAAAATACATCAAGAGGATCATACACCATGATCACGTGGGATTCATCCCAGGGATGCAAGGATGGTACAACATTCGAAAATCCATCAACATCATCCACCACATCAACAAAAAGAAGAACAAAAACCACATGATCATCTCCATAGATCCTGAAAAAGCATTTGACAAAATTCAGCATCCATTCATGATTAAAACTCTCAACAAAATGGGTATAGAGGGCAAGTACCTCAACATCATAAAGGCCATATATGACAAACCCAGAGCTAACATCATAGTTAACAGCAAGAAGCTAAAAGCTTTTCATCTAAGATCGGGAACAAGACAGGGATGTCCACTCTCTCCACTGTTATTCAACATCGTACTGGAGGTCCTAGCCATGGCAGTCAGACAAAACAAAGACATACAAGGCATCCAGATTGGTAAAGAAGAAGTCAAATTGTCACTATTTGCAGATGACACGATATTGTACATAAAAAGCCCTATAGTCTTCACTCCAAAACTACTAGAACTAATATCTGAATTCAGCAAAGTTACAGGATACAAAATTAACACACAGAAATGTGTTCCTTTCCTATACACTAACAATGAACTTACAGAAAGAGAAATCAGAAAAACAATTCCATTCACAATTGCATCAAAAAGAATAAAATACCTAGGAATGAACCTAATGAAGGAAGTGAAAGACCTGTACTCTGAAAACTACAAGACACTCTTAATAGAAATTAAAGAGGACACTACCAAATGGAAATTCATTCCATGCTCTTGGCTAGGAAGAATAAATATTGTCAAAATGGCTATACTACCTAAAGCAATCTACAGATTCAATGCAATCCCGATCAAAATACCAACAGCTTTCTTCAATGAACTGGAACAAATAATTCTAAAATTCATATGGAACCACAAAAGACCCCGAATAGCCAAAGCAGTCCTGAGAATGAGGAATAAAATAGGGGGAATTACGCTCCCTGACTTCAAGCCCTACTACAAAGCCACAGTAATCAAGACAATTTGGTATTGGCA
This sequence comes from Smutsia gigantea, assembly GCA_032199065.1. Classification (NCBI taxonomy): domain Eukaryota; kingdom Metazoa; phylum Chordata; class Mammalia; order Pholidota; family Manidae; genus Smutsia; species Smutsia gigantea. The sequence goes on along the minus strand of JAVSCE010009489.1, from coordinate 328,589 downwards.
CAAAAACAAACCCACAGACCAGTGGAATAGAATAGAAAATCCAAACATCAACCCAAACATATACAGTCAATTAGTATTTGATAAGGGAACCTTGGATATACATTGGGGAGATGACAGCCTCTTCAGCAGCTGGTGCTGGAAAAACTGGACAGCTACATGTAAGAGAATGAAACTGGACTACTGTCTAGACCCATACACAAAGGTAAACTCAAGGTGGATCAAAGACCCGAATTAAGTCATGAAACCATAAAACTCTTAGAAAAAAATATAGGCAAAAATCTCTTGGACATAAACATGGGCGACTTCTTCATGAACATATCTCCCTGGGCAAGGGAAACAAAAGCAAAAATGAACAAGTGGGACTATATCAAGCTGAAAAGCTTCTGTACAGCAAAGACACCATCAGTAGAAGAAAAAGACACCCTACAGTGTGGGAGAATATATTCATAAATGACGTATCCGATAAGGGGTTGACATCCAAAATATATAAAGAACTCACGCACCTTAACAAACAAAAAGCAAATAATCCAATTAAGAAATGGGCAGAGGACGTCAATAGACACTTCTCCAAAGAAGAAATTCAGATGGCCAACAGGCACATGAAAAGATGCTCCACATCACTAATCATCAGAGAAATGCAGATTAAAACCAGAATGAGATACCACCTCACACCAGTGAGGATAGCCAACACCCAAAACACAAACAACAGCAAATGTTGGTGAGGATGTGGAGAAAAGGGCTGGTGGGAGTGCAAATTAGTTCAACCATTGTGGAAAGCAGTATGGAGGTTCCTCAAGAAACTCAAAATAGAAATACCATTTGACCCAGGAATTCCACTCCTAGGAATTTACCCTAAGAATGCAGCAGCCCAGTTTGAAAAAGACAGATGCACCCCTATGTTTATCGCATTACTATTTACAATAGCCAAGAAATGGAAGCAACCTAAGTGTCCATCAGTAGATGACTGGATAAAGAAGATGTGGTACATACACACAAAGGAATATTATACAGCCATAAGAAGAAAACAAATCCTACCATTTGCAACAACATGGATGGAGGCAGTTTATTATGCTCAGTGTAATAAGCCAAGCCGAAAAAGACAAGTACTAAATGATTTCACTCATATATGTGGAGTATAAGAACTAAGAAAAAAACTGAAGGAACAAAACAGCAGCAGACCCACAGAACCCAGGAACGGACTAATAGTTACCAAAGGGAAAGGGACTGGGGAGGATGGGTCGAAAGGGAGGTACAAGGGGGAAAGGGGACATTATGATTAGCAGATGTAATGTTAGAGGGGCACGGGGAGGGCTGTCCAACTCAGAGAAGACAAGTAGTGACTCTTTAGCATCTCACTATGCTGAGGAACAGTGACTGTAATGGGGTTGGTGGGGGTGACCTGATGAAGGGGGTAGTTTAATCACCATAATATTGCACATGTAATTGTAGATTTATGATACCAAAATAAACTTAAAAATAAATAAATTGCTTGATGCATGTCAAGTATGGCAATTAAAGGGGAGAGAGAACCATGTATTTAACTTTTTAGGTTCTTTGTTTCTGTTACTTATTTGATTGTTGCCTGATTTTTCAACAATAAAATTAACAAGATGATAGATTGTTTTGTGTAAGATCTCATAAAAATTTTAAGATCAATTCAAGTATAATTGTTCAGAACACTAGAATTAAGGAGATGTCTAGAATTAACTAAATATAAGTGGAATAAAGTTTTGCAAATTAACTTTTTAACTGTGATCATGTTTTATCATGTGTTTAATTATTTTTGAGAACTGGAAACCTTAAAGCTATACTAAGGTAAATTATGGATATTCATTGAATATCTATATTCTTTACAAATAAGTTGAGACATCAGAACTTTAGTTGCTGACCATCAGTTTATTTACTTTTAGCACCTTGTTTTTGTATGGTAGAAAGAAGCTAAACATATCAAGATTTCTTCAACATTAGGAGTTGTACTATGAAAGACACATGACTCAAAAATTACAAAATGATGGAAGAGGTAGCAAAAAGATAATGGAGTGAGATGGCAAGGTGAAAACCTCCTCCATGTATACACTGAGTAAACAACTACAGCAAATACAACCAACCCTGAAAATGACCTGAAGACTGCAGAACAGACCATCTAGACATGGTGAAGATGAGATGACCACATAGAGCAGTGATTGACTTGGACACAAGACCTTCCCCTATTCCAGCCCATAAGCAGGAGGAAGAAGAATGAAGCAGGAAGGCACTAAGCCCTCAGGAACTCTCCAAATGTAGCCTTGGAGATCTGATATGGGAGCATGAGTCTACATCACATTGGGCTTTGGTGATTAATGAGGCTCAACACCAGGGAGATTTGGAGGATACTGGGTGTCTAGAACTCTTGTTGCCTGTGGAGGACAGGCATGCTCTGTAGGTACTGCTGAGACCCATCACAGAGGCAGTACTTTGAAATATTTTCCAGTAGCAGGAAGTGTGTCAGAGGGTCTAGGGTCAGAGGGATCTCTCTCCAGAGGAGAAATGGCAGGCAGACAACACTTTTCCAGCCCTCTCTCAGCCAAATGGTTGGAAACTTGGGGGACTTAGCTCCAAAATATTTCATCCTCCTTGCTGGAAGCTCAACCCCATGGAGATGCTTCCGTGCATACATGCCCCACCTCGCCTGATTGGCCTAGCAATAGTCCAACATTCCTGACTGGCAGGTGGAGCGTGGGCAATACTTTCCCGGCTTTCTTGGCCCTCCCTCAGCCTAACTGGTCAGGGGCTCCTATACTATGGAAAATCCTAAAGACTCCAACAAAAAAAAAATTAGAATTAATAACTAGATTCAGTTCAGTTGCAGAAAACAAAATTAATAAACAGAAATCTGTTGCATTCTTATGCACAAACAATGAACTAGCAGAAATAGGAAATCAAGAAAATGATTCCATTTACAATTGCATCAAAAAGGATAAAATACCTAGGAATAAACTAACTGAGGAGGTGAAAGACCTGTACTCTGAAATCAGTAAGACACTGAAGAAATAAATTGAAGAAGACACAGATAAATGGAAATCTATCCCATGCTCATGGATAGGAAGAATTTAATATTGTCAAAATAGCCACCCTGTCCAAAGCAACCTACAGATTCAATGCAATCACCATCAAAATACCAATGACATTTTTCAATGAACTAGAGCAAATAATCCTAAAATTCATATGAAGCCACAAAAGACCACAAATAACCAAAGAAATCCCGAGAAAGAAGAACTAAACAGGGTATCACACTCCCTGACTTCAAGCTATACTACAAAAGTGTAGTAATCAAAACAGTATGGAAGTGGCCCATGATTAGACAAAGATATAATTGGAATAGAGAGCCAAGAAATAAACACACATACATATGGTCAGTTAATACATGACAAAAGAGACAAGAATATATTAAGTGGAAAATACAGTCTCTTCAATAACTTGTGCTGGGAAACTGGAGAACTACAAGAAAAAGAATGAAACTAGATTTCTCCTTAACCCACACAAAAAAGTAAATTCAAAATGGTTGAAAGACTGAAATCTAAGACATAAAACTCTTAGAAGAAAACAGGGAAAATCTCTTGAATGTAAGCATGAGTGATTATTTTCTGACCTATCTCCACAGGGAAGACAAACAAAAGCAAAAGCAAATAGTGGGATTACCTGAAACTAAACTGCCTCTGTAAAGCAAAGGAAACCATCAACAAAACAAAAAAGCAACCTACAGTATGGGAGAGTATATTCATAATCAACTCATCTGATAATATCCAAAATATATAAAGAACTCATATGATTCAAAACCTAAAAAAAATAATCTGATTAAAAAATGGTCAGAAGACCTGAATAGATATTTGTTCAAAGAAGATATACAAAGGCCAACAGGCACACAAAAAGATATTCTACATCACTAGTCCTCAGGGAAAAACAAATCAAAACCAAAAAGACATGTTACCTCACATCAGTTAGAATGGCCACTATACAAAAGACAAGAAATAAGAAGTGCTAGCAAGGATGTGGATAAAAGGGAACCATCACATACTGTTGGTGGGAATGTAAATTGATACAGCCACTTTGGAAAGCAGTATGGTGGTTTTTAAAGAAAAGCTGAAAATAGAAAAACTATACGACACAGTAATTCCACTTCTAGGATTTTACCCGAAGAAAACAAAACCTGTTTCAAAAAGGTATATAGTATCTCTATTACAACATTATTTACAACAGCTAAGATATGGAGGGAACCTAAGTGTCCATCAATAGACGAATGGATAAAGATGCGATACATATACCAAAGGAATATTATTCAGCCATGAAAAATAGAAATCCTGCCATTTGTGACAACATGGATGCACTTAGAGGATATTATGCTAAGTGAAAAAAGCTAGATGGAGAATGACAAATACCATATGATTTCACTTATATGTGTAATCTAAAATCAAAACAAAACAAAATGAACAAAACTGTAATATCATAGACACTGAGAAATGACTGGTGGTTACCATGGGAGAGGGTTTGGGTTAGGTGAGTGAAATAGATGAAGGGCATAAAGAGGCTCAAAATATCAATCATAATATCAGCCATGGGTATGGAAATACAACATAGAAAATAAAGTCAGCAGTTTTGTGACATCTTTCTGTGTTGACAGATAGTAACTACATTGTTGGAGTGAACATTTAATAAGGAATTTAACTGTCAAATTACTAAGTTTTATACTGGAAACCAACATAATATTGTATATCAACTATTTTTCAATAGAAAAAACATTTTATAATCTTAATTTAAAAATGAAATTAGGGGCACTCAAGATGGCAGTGTGAGTAGGGCAGTGGAAATCTCCTCCGAAAACCATATATATTTTGAAAATACAGCAGATACAACTATTCCTAAAAGAGAGACCATAAGATACAGTACAACATCCAGGCTACATCTACATCTACAAGAACTCAGCATCTCACAAAAAGGGTAAGATACAAAGCTGTGACCCAGAGGGACTGGAGCACCTGCCCACACCAGCTCACAGGTGGGAGGAAAAGAATCAGAGTAGGGAGGGAGTGGAAGCACAGGACTGCTAAAAAAACAGCCCTAGTAATCTACACCGGGACCACAGACACACATTGCATTGTGGATATTAGAGAAATGGAAAAGTAAAATCCGAGATGGAGACTGGAGCAGTTTCCCACAGTGGGCTCCCCTGAGACAAAAGAAAAGTGGACACTTTAGGAGAGGGATTAAAGATGGTGGTGGGGGAGGTGAGACAGAGGCTTCCTCCTAAAACCGCATATAATACGAAAATATAATTAATACAACTAATCCTGAAAGAGCAACAGGAAAGAGGACTGTGCCAAACTGCATAAACCTGGAGAAAAGAGCAGCCCTCATAGAACAGGGTAACATACCAAAGCTGTGGCCAGGTGGGACCCAAGCCCTTCTCCCATCCCAGCTCACTGGCGGGAGGAAGAGAAACAGATTAGGGAGGGAGTGGAGGCCTGAGAATGCTGAATACCTAACTCGGGAGATCTGCTCTGGGAGCACAAAACTACAATTCATGGTGCTCGCATGATACTCTCATGATTATGGGGTTCGAAAGCTAAGACAGGCAGAATTCCTGGAGAGACAGATTCCAGCCACTTGTGGAAAGCAGGGACCATATCCGGCTGCTCTGGGACAAAAGAAAGGCGGGCACCCTGAGAGACTTCCTAACAAGGAAGTCCTTAGCAAGAGGGCTGCTAAAGGGGCAAGGACTGCAGAGAGCTTACTGCTCAGGAGAGAGGACAGGTAGATAAAATTGTCCGGGTGCACTCTGTCCAGCAGGTTGGGAGCTTTGCCATATAGACTCTCATATTTAAGGAGGATAAAGAAATCTTCGTCCTTAGATGATCTTCAGGTACCCTAGCTCCCTGGCTGGGTACACAGCTCCAAGGACACCGTCCATGATATGCAGCCTACTGTGCCTTCCCCCCGGCCAGCCCCACCTGGCTCGCAAACCAGCAAACCCTACCCTGGTGTTAGGCCAGCCAGAAGGAAGATCTGTCTACAGCAACTACAAATGTAAAGCATAGAGGCTTATACCTGTGTGTTCGGCCCACTGGTTCAGGCAGTGGAGACAGGAATAGCAGTCAGGAAGCAGGAAACAGCTCTTTCCTCCCCCAAGCACCAATACCACTCCCCTGCGACACCTGACATTGCTTCAGGGGCTGAGCAGCCCCAGAGAGTAGAGCTTCTGGGCACTAGAGGGTGACATATACAAATATGAAACGCCAAAGGAACCTGGTTCAGAGGAAAATTATTAATACAACTCCTGAAAAAGATTTAAATGACATTGACCTCATGACTCTTCCTGAAAGGGAGTTCAACATAAAAGTCATTAACATGCTCATGGAGGTACAGAAAAATATTCAAGAACACAGGAATGAATTCCAGTTGGAGATACAATCTTTGAAGAGCACAATGGAGGGTATTAAAAGCAGATTGGATATGGTGGAGGAGAGAATAAATGAAATATAAACTACAGAAGGGGAATACAAAGAAGCTGAGGCACAGAGAGAAAAAAGGATCTCTAAGAATAAAAGAATATTGACAGAACTGTGTGACCAATCCAAATGGAACAATATTCGCATTATAGGGGTACCAGAAGAAGAAGAGAAAGAAAAAGGGATAGAAAACGTCTCTGAGGAAGTAATTGCTGAAAACTTCCCCAATCTGGGGAAGGAGTAGTCTCTCAGGCCATGGAAATGCAAAGATCTCCCAACATAAGGGACCCAAGGAAGACAACAGCAAGACATATAGTAATTAAAATGGCAAAGATCAAAGATAAGGACAGACTATTAAAGGCAGACAGAGAGAGAGATAAGATCACATATAAGGAAAGCCCATCAGGCTATCATCAGACTTCTCAACAAAAACCTTACAGGCCAGAAGGGAATGTATTTAATGCATGATGTATTTAATGCAATGAAGCAGAAGGGCCTTGAAACAAGAATACTTTATCCAGCAAGATTATCATTTAAATTTGAAGGAGGGATTAAACAATCTCAAGATAAGAAAAGCTGAGAGAATTTACCTCCCACAAACCATCTCTACAGTGTATTTTAGAGGGACTGCTATAGATGGAAGTGTTCCTAAGGTTTAATAGCTGTCACCAGAGGTAATAAAAACACAGTAGTAGAACAGCTAATTACTCAGCAAGTGCAAAATTAAATCAACTATCCCCAAAGTCAATCAAGGGATACAAAAAGAGTACAGATTATGATGCCTAATATATAAAGAATAGAGGAGGAAGAAAAAGGAAGAAGAAGAAAAAAAGAACCTTTAGATTGTGTGTGTAATAGCATATTAACTGAGTTAAGTTAGACTCTTAGATAGTAAGGAAGTTAACCTTGACCCTTTGGTAACCACAAATCTAAAGCCTGCAATGCCAATAAATACATACCTATCCATAATCACCCTAAATATAAATGGAATGAAGGCACCAATCAAAAGACACAGAGTCACTGAAGGGATAAAAAATCAAGACCCATCTATATGCTGCCTTCAAGAGACTCACTTTAAACCCAAAGACATACACAGACTAAAAGAGAAAGGATGGAAAAAACATTTCATGCAACTAATAGGGAAAAAAAATCAGGACTTGCAGTACTTGTATCAGACAATACAGACTTCAAAACAAAGAAAGTCACAAGAGACAAAGAAGGACATTACATAATGATAAAAGGGTCAATCCAACAAGAAGATATAACCATTATAAATATCTATGCACCCAACACAGGAGCACCTACATATGTGAAACAAATACTAACAGAATTAAATGGGGAAATAGACTGCAATGCATTCATTCTAGGAGACTTCAGCACACCACTCACTCTGAAGGACAGATCAACCAGACAGAAAATAAGTAATGAGACAGAGGCAGTGACCAACACATTAGAACAGATGGATCTAACAGACATCTACAGAACTTTACACCCAAAAGCAGCAGAATACACATTCTTCTCAAGTGCCCATGGAACATTTTCAGAAATAGATCATATACTAGGGCAGAAAAAGAGCCTCGGTAAATTCAAAAAGTTTGAAATTGTACCAACCAGTTTCTCAGACCACAAAGGTATGAAACTAGAAATCAATTACACAAAGTAAATGAAAAATCCCACAAACACATGGAGGCTTCACAACATGCTTCTAAATAATCAATGAATCAATGACCAAATAAAAGCAGAAATCAAGCAATATATGGAGACAAATGACAACAATAATTCAGCACCACAAAATCTGTGGGATACAGAGAAGGCTGTGCTAAGAGGAATGTATATTGCAATACAGGCCTACCTCAGGAAAGAACAATTCCATATGAGCAGTCTAACCTCACAATTAACAAAACTGGGAAAAGAAGAACAAATGAGACCCACAGTCAGTAGAGGGAGGGACATAATAAAGATTAGAGCAGAAATAAATAAAATTGAGAAGAATAAAACAATAGAAAGGATCAACGAAAGCAAGAGCGGGTTCTTCAAGAAAAAAAAAAAACAAAATAGATAAACCCCTAGCAAGACTTATCAAGAAAAAAAGAGAGTCTACTCACATAAACAGAATCAGAAATGAGAAAGGAAAAATCATTACAGACAGCACAGAAATACAAAGAACTATTAGAGAATACTATGAAAAATTATATGCTAACAAACCGGATAACCTATAAGAATGGACAACTTTCTAGAAAAATACAACCTTCCAAGGCTGACACAGAAAGAAACAGAAAATCTGAATAGACCAATTACCATTAACGAAATTGAACTGGTAATCAAAAACCTACCTGTACCAGATGGCTTCACCACTGAATTTTATCAAACATATAGTGAAGAACTAATATCCTTCCTCCTTAAAGTTTTCCAAATAGTAGAAGAGGAGGGAATACGTCCAAACTTATTCTATGAGGCCAGTCTCACTCTAATACCGAAACCAGGCAAAGACACCACAAAAAAAGAAAATTACAGACCAAATATCCCTGATGAACATAGATGCAAAAATACTCAACATAATATTAGCCTACCGAATTCAAAAATACATCAAAAGATCATCCATCATGATGAAGTAGGACTTATTCCAGGGATGCACGGATGGTACAACATTCGAAAATACACCAACATCATCCACTACATCAACAAAAGGAAGGACAAAAACCACATGATCATCTCCATAGATGCTGAAAAAGCATTTGACAAAATTCAACACCCATTCACGATAAAAACTCTCAACAAAATGGGTATAGAGGGCAAGTACCCCAACATAGTAAAGGCCATGTATGACAAACCCACGGAAAACATTATACTAAGCAGCAAGAATCTTAAAGCTTTTCCTTTAAGATCAGGAACAAGAAAGGATGCCCACTCTCCCCACTTCTATTCAACATAGTACTGGAGGTCCGAGCCACAGCAATCAGACAAAACAAAGAAATAAAAGACATCCAGATTGGCAAAGAAGAAGTTAAACTGTCACTGTTTACAGCCACAGTAATCAAGACAATTTGGTTCTGGCACTGTTACAGATTGTACAAAAAGAACCCTAAAGAATCCACTCCCAAACTACTAGATCTAATATCTGAATTCAGCAAAGTTGCAGGATACAAAATTAATATGCAGAAAGCTGTGGCAATCCTATAGACTAACAATGAGCTAGCAGAGAGAGAAATCAGGAAAACAGTTCCATTCACAGTTGCATCAAAAAGAATAAAATACCTAGTAATGAACCTAACCAAGGAAGTGAAAGACCTATAGTCTGAAAAACACAGACACTCATGAGAAAAATTAAAGAAGATACCAATAAATGGAAACACATCTCATGCTCATGGATAGGAAGAATTAATATTGTCAAAATGGCCATCCGGCAATCTACAGATTCAATGCAATTCCTATGAAAATGCCAGCGGCATTCTCCAATGAACTCGAGGAAATTATTCCAAAATTCATATAGAAACACAAGAGACCTCGAATAGCCAAAGCAATCCTGCAAAGGAAAAATTAAGCTGTGGGGATTATGCTACCCAACTTCAAGCTCTACTACGAAGCCACAGTAATCAAGAAAATTTGGTACTGGCACAGAACAGACCCATAGACAAATGGAACAGACTAGAGAGCCCTGATATGAATCCAACCATATATGGTCAATTAATATACCATAAAGGAGCCATGTACATACAATGGGGAAATGACAGCCTCTTCAACAGCTGGTGTTGGCAAAACTGGGTAGCTACATGCAAGAGAGTAAAACTGGATTATTGTTTAACCCCACACATAAAAGTAAACTAGAAATGGATTAAGGACTTGAATGTAAGTCGTGAAATCATAAAACTCTTAGATGACAACAAAGGCAAAATTTTCCTGAATATAAGCATGAGTAACTTCTTCCTGAACGCATTTCCTTGAGCAAGGGAAACAAAAGCAAAAATGAACACATGGGACTACATCAAACTAAAAAGGTTTTGTACGGCAAAGGACACCATCAACAGAACAAAAAGGCATCCAGTAATATGGGAGAATATATTTGTAAATGACATATCCAACAAGGGGTTATCAACCAAAATATATAAAGAACTTACATGCCTCAACACCCAAAAAGCAAATAACCCAATTAAAAAACGGGCTGAGGATATGAAGAGACAGTTCTCCAAAGAAGAAATTCAGATGGCCAACAGACACATGAAAAGATGCTCCACATCTCCAATCATCAGGGAAATGCAAATTAAAACCACAATGAGATATCACCTCACACCAGTAAGGATGGCCAGCATCAAAAAGACTAAGAACAACAAATGCTGGTGAGGATGCAGAGAAGGGGGTACCCTCTTACACTGCTGGTGGGAATGTAAGCTAATTCAACCATTGTGGAAAGCAATAGGGAGGTTCCTCAAAAAAGTAAAAATACAAATACCATTTGACCCGGGAATCCCACTCCTTGGAATTTACCCAAAGAATACAACTTCTCGGATACAAAAAGACACATGAATCCCTATGTTTATCGCAGCACTTTTTACAATAGCCAAGATATGGAAGCAACCTAAGTGTCCATCAATAGATGAATGGATAAAGAAGATGTGGTACATATACACAATAGAATACTATTCAGCCATATGAAAGAAACAAATCCTTTCATTTTCAACAACCTGGATGGAGCTGGAGGATATTATGCTCAGTGAAATAAGCCAGGTGGCGAAAGAGAAGTGCCAAATGATTTCTCTCATTTGTGGAGTATAACAACGAAGCAAAACTGAAGGAACAAATTAGTAGCAGACTCAGAGACTCCAAGAAGGAACTACTGGTTACCAAAGGGGAGAGGTAAGGAAAGGTGGTGGGGAGGGTGGGAGAAGGAGATTGAGGAGTATTATGTTTAGTACACATGGTGTGGGTGATCAAGGGAAAAGCAGTGTAGCACAGAGAAGGCAAATAGTGAATCTGTGGCATCTTAGTACACTGATGGACAGTGACTGCATTGGGTCTGGTTGGAGACTGAATAATATGGGTAAATGTAGTAACCACATTGTTTTTTCATGTGAAACCTTCACAAGAATGTATATCAATAATACATTAATAAAAATAAAAATAAATAAATAAATAAATCAAAAGAAAAGCGGGCACTTTAAAAGCCTCAAAGGGGAGACTTCCGGGAAGATGGCGGTGTGAGCAGGGCGGCAGAAATCTCCTCCCAACACTATATTTATCTACGAAAATACAGCAAATACAACTATTCCTAAAAGAGAGACCAGAATACACAGGAAAGCGCACAGCATGCAGCTACACCCGAGAGGACTCGGCACCCCAAGCGGCAGGTAAGATACAGAGCTGCGACCCGGCGGGACCCGAGCACTCACCCACCCCAGCCACCAGCGGAAGGAGAGGATTCAGAGCCAGGAGGGAGTGGAAGTACACCCCGTGAAATAACCAGCCCCAGTGATCTGCGCGGGGAGTGCTGACACACATAGCACAGTGTAGGGGAGATTGGAGAGACAGAGGTGCAGGATCTGAGCAGGGAACACACAAGGGTGCTTGCAGCCAGCTCCCAGGAAGGAAAAAAGAAAAGAAAAGCACGCACTTTCTTCAGCGGTCTTAAAGACAAGAGCCCAGTGGAGGAGCCAGATCACCCTGGCACACTCAGCCCAGCAGGCTGGGAGTCCGGGGGGGGGTTTCGGACCCCTTAGCTGGCGACTGGGAAAGGGTCACCGCACATCGAATTCCCAAAGAGATCAACAGCCTCCCAATCGTTTCCACCCCAGCCAGAGCTATAAAGGGCCCTGCGGAGTGGCGGGGCCACCACTGCAGAATAGTGGGGCAACAGCGCCACCTACAGCATCCCCACAGAAGGTACTCCTGGTGGGCGTTTTTTTTGTTGTTTTGTTTTCTGTTTTTTCTTTTCTTTTCTTTCTTTCTTATTTTCTCTTTTTAAAGTCTTAAAGAGCCCAGCTGACATAAGTGGCAACTACCAGCGAGCAACCACTTCTATAGCTATGAAAAGACAGAGGAATATGGTCCAGACTAAAATCAACCAGACTACCCCAGAGAGGGAGCCTGAAGGGATGGAAATTCAAAGTCTTCCTGAAAAAGAATTCAGAATAAAAGTCATAACCATGCTGATGGATCTACAGAGAAATGTGCAAGAGCTGAGGGAGGAAGTGAGGGAAGTGAAGAAGGACAATGCAGAAATCAGACAAGCGATCGACGGGCTTAATAGCAGACTGGATGAGATGCATGAGACTGTTAATGGAACAGAAATCAGAGAACAGGAATACAGAGAAGCTAAGGCAGAGAGAGATAAAAGAATTTCTAGGAATGAAAGAATATTAAGAGAACTGTGTGACCAATACAAACGGAACAATATTCGCATTATAGGAGTACCAGAGGAAGAAGAGAAAGAAAAAGGGATAGAAACTGTCTTTGAAGAAATAATTGCTGAAAACTTTCCCTCGCTGGGGAAGGAAATACTCTCGCAGTCCACAGAAGCCCACAGATCTCCCAGCACAAGGGACTCAAGGAAGACAACACCAAGACACATAATAATTAAAATGGCAAAGATAAAAGATAAAGACAGAGTATTGAAGGCAGCTAGAGAGAGAAAAAAGATCACCTACAAAGGAAAACCCATCAGACTATCATCAGACATCTCAACAGAAACCTAACAGGCCAGAAGAGAATGGCATGATATATTTAACATACTGAAACAGAAGGGCCTCGAACCAAGAATATTGTATCCAGCACGATTCTCATTTAAATTTGAGGCAGGGATTAAACAATTTCCAGACAAGCGAAAGCTGAGGGAATTTGCCTCCCATAAACCACTTCTTCAAGATACCTTAAAGGGACTGCTCTAGATGAAGCACACCTAAGGCTAAAAAGATGTCACCAGAGAAAATAAAATCATAGCAAAATAAGCAGAACATCCAAATACTAACTAAAGGCAAAGAATAAAATACCTAGTATATAAAGAATGGAGGAGGAAGAATAAGAAGGGAGAGAAAAAAAGAATCATCAGACTGTGTTTACAATAACTTAACAAGAAAGTTAAGTTAGACTGTTAGATAGTAGAGAAGCTACCCTTGAACCTTTGGTAACCATGAATCTAAAGCCAGCAATGGCAATAAATGCATATCTATCAATAATCACCCTAAATGTAAATGGATTGAATGCACCAATCAAAAGACACAGAGTAACAGAATGGATAAAAAAGCAAGACCAATCTACATGCATCTTACAAGAGACTCATCTCAAACCCAAAGTTACACACAGACTAAAAGTGAAGGGATGGAAAAAGATATTTCATGGAAACAACAAAGAGAAAAAAGCAGGTGTTGCAGTACTTGTACCAGACAAAATACACTTCAAAACGAAGAAAGTAGCAAGAGATAAAGAAGGACATTACATAATGATAAAGGGGTCAGTCCAACAAGAAGATATAACCATTATAAATATATATGCACCCAACACAGGAGCGCCAGCATATGTAAAACACATACTAACAGAATTAAAGGAGGAAATAGACAGCAATGCATTCATTTTAGGAGACTTCCAAAGGACAGATCAACCAGACAGAAAATAAGTAAAGACACAGAGGTACTGAACAACACACTTGAACAGATGGACCTAACAGACATCTACACAACTCTGCACCCAAAATCAACAGGATACACATTCTTCTCAAGTGCACATGGAACATTTTCCAGAATAGACCACATACTAGGCCACAAAAAGGACCTCAGTAAATTCAAAAATATTGAAATCCTACCAACCAACTTCTCAGATCACAAAGGTATAAAACAAGAAATAAAATTTAGAAAGAAATCAAAAAGGCTCACAAATACATGGACACTTAAAAACATTCTCCTAATTAATCAATGGGTCAATGACCAAATCAAAACAAAAATCAAAGAGTATATGGAGACATATGACAACAACAACACAAAGCCACAACTTTTGTGCGACACAGCAAAGGCAATTCTAAGAGGAAAGTATATTGCAATACAGGCCTATTTAAAGAAGGAAGAACATTCCCAAATGAATAGTCTAAAGACACAATTACTGAAATTGGAAAAAGAAGAACAAAGGAGACCCAAAGTCACCATAAGGAGGGCATAATAAAGATCAGAAAAGAAATAAATAAAATTGAGAAAAATAAAACAATAGAAAAATCAATGAAAGCAAGAGCTGGTTCTTTGAAAAAATAAACAAAATAGATAAACCCCTAGCCAGACTCATTAAGAGAAAAAGAGAATCTACACAAATAAACAGAATCAGAAATGAGAAAGGAAAAATAATGACGGACCCCACAGAAATACAAAGAATTATAAGAGAATATTATGAGAATCTATATGCTAACAAGCTGGAAAACATAGAAGAAATGGACAACTTCTTAGAAAAATACAACCTCCCAAGACTGACCAAGCAAGAAACAGAAAAACTAAACAGACCTATCACCAGCAATGAAATTGAATCAGTAATCAAAAAACTACCCAAGAACAAAACCTCTGGACCAGATGGATTCACCTCTGAATTCTACCAGACATATAGAGAAGAAATAACACCCATTCTCCTTAAAGTTTTCCAAAAAATAGAAGAGAAGGGAATACTTTCAAACTCATTCTATGAAGCCAGCGTTAATGTTATGTTAGGGGGGCACGGGGAGAGCTGTACAACTCAGAGAAGACAAGTAGTGACTCTAGCATCTCACTATGCTGATGGACAGTGACTGTAATGGGGTTGGTGGGGGGGACCTGATGAAGGGGGTAGTTTAATCACCATAATATTGCACATGTAATTGTAGATCAATGATACCAAAATACACTTAAAAAAAAAGAAAGTGTCTTTGAAGAAATAATTGCTGAAAAAAATTCCCAGAGCTGGGGAATGAAATAGTCTCTCAGACCATGGAAGCCCACAGATCTCCCAACACAAGGGACACAAGGAGGACAACACCAAGACATATTGTAATTAAAATGGCAAAGATTAAAGACAAGGACAGGTTATTAAAGGCAGCCAAATAGAGAAAAAAACCACCTACAAAGGAAAACCCATCAGGCTATCATCAGACTTCTCAACAGAAACCTTACAGGCCAAAAGAGAATGGCATGATATATTTAATGCAATGAAACAGAAGGGCTTTGAACCAAGAATACTGTATCCAGCAAGATTATCATTTAAATTTTAAGGAGAGATTAAACAATTTCCACATAAGCAAAAGTTGAAAGAATTTGCCTCCCACAAACTACCTGTACAGGGTATTTTAAAGGGATTTCTCAAAATGGAAGTACTCCTAGGCCAAATAGATGTCTCCAGGGAAAATAAAGTCACAGCAAAGAAAGCAGACCAACCAAATAGTAACTAAAGGCAAAAAATAAAATCAGCTATACACAATAGTAGTCAAGGCAAACACAAAAGGGTACAGAATAAAAGACCTAACATATAAAGAGTGGAGGAGGAAGAATTAAAAGGGAGAGAAATAAAGAATAATCAGACTGTTTATAATGGCATAATAAGTTAAAGTTAGATGGTTAGACAGTAAAAAAGCCACACTTGAAGCTTTGGTAACCACGAATCCAACGCCTGCAATGGCAATAAGTACGTATCTATCAAAATCACCCTATATGTAAATGGACTGAATGCACGAATCAAAAGACACAGAGTAATAGAATGGATAAAAAAGCAAGACCCATCTATATGCTGCCTACAAGAGACTCACCTCAAACCCAAAGACATACACAGACTAAAAGTGAAGGGATTGAAAATGATATTTCACGCAAAAAATAGGGAGAAAAGAGAAGGTGCTGCAGTACTTGTACCAGACAAAATAGACTTCAGAACAAAGAAAGTAACAAGAGATAAAGAAGGACATTACATAATGATTAAGGGGGGCAGTCCAACAGGAGGAAATAACCATTATAAATATCGGTGCACCCAACACAGGAGCACCGGCATATGTGAAACAAATACTAAGAGAATTAAAGGAGGAAATAGAATGCAATGCATTCATTTTAGGAGAATACAACACACCACTCACTCCAAAGGACAAATCAACCAGCCAGGAAATAAGTAAGGATACAGAGGCACTGAACAACACACTAGAACAGATGGACCTAACAGACATCTACAGAACTGTACACCCAAAAGCAAAAGGATACACGTTCTTCTCAACTGAACATGGAACATTTTCCAGAATAGACCACATTCTAGGCCACAAAAAGAGCCTCAGTAAATTCAAAAAGATTGAAATTCTAACAAACAACTTATCAGATCACAAAGGTAGAAATAAATTGTACAAAGAAAACAGAAAGGCTCACAAACACATGGAGGCTTAACAACATGCTCCTAAATAATCAATGGATCAATGACCAAATTAAAACAGAGATCAAGCAATATATGGAGACAAATGACAACAACAGCACAATGCCCCAACGTCTGTGGGACGCAGCAAAGGCAGTTCTAAGAGGAAAGTATATAGCAATCCAGGCCTACTTAAAGAAGGAAGAACAATCCCAAATGAATAGTCTAAAGTCACAATTATTGAAACTGATAAAAGAACAAATGAGGCCCAAAGATAGAAGCAGGAGGGATGTAATAAAGGTCAGAGAAGAAAGAAATAAAATTGAGAAGAGTCAAACAATAGAAAAATATCAATTGCATAAAACAACAGAAAAAAACAAGAGCTGTATCTTTGACAAAAGAAACAAAGTAGATAAACCCCTAGCCAGATTCATTATGAGAAAAAGAGAATCTACACAAATAAACAGAATCAGAAATGAGAAAGGAAAAATAATGACGGACCCCACAGAAATACAAAGAATTATAAGAGAATATTATGAGAATCTATATGCTAACAAGCTGGAAAACATAGAAGAAATGGACAACTTCTTAGAAAAATACAACCTCCCAAGACTGACCAAGCAAGAAACAGAAAAACTAAACAGACCTATCACCAGCAATGAAATTGAACCAGTAATCAAAAAACTACCCAAGAACAAAACCTCTGGACCAGAAGGATTCACCTCTGAATTCTACCAGACATATAGAGAAGAAATAACACCCATTCTCCTTAAAGTTTTCCAAAAAATAGAAGAGAAGGGAATATTTCCAAACTCATTTTATGAAGCCAGCATCAATCTAATACCAAAACCAGTCAAAGACACCACAGAAAAATAAAATTACAAACCAATATCTCTGATGAACATAGATACAAAAATACTCAACAAAATATTAGCAAGCCAAATTCAAAAATACATCAAGAGGATCATACCCCATGATCAAGTGGGATTCATCTCAGGGATGCAAGGATGGTACAACATTCGAAAATCCATCATCATCATCCACCACATCAACAAAAAGAAGGCCAAAAACCACATGATCATCTCCATAGTTGCTGAAAAAGCATACGACAAAATTCAACATCCATTCATGATAAAAACTCTCAACAAAATGGGTATAGATGGCCAGTAGCTCAACATCATAAAGTCCATATATGACAAACCCACAGCCAACATCATACTTAACAGCGAGAACCTGAATTCTCACCTAAGACCAGTAACAAGACAGGGATGCCCACTCTCCTCACTGTTATTCAACATAGTACTGGAGGTCCTAGCCACGGCAATCAGACAAAACAAAGAAATACAAGGCATCCAGATGGATAAGGAAAGAGTCAAACTGTCACTATTTGCAGATGACATGATATTGTACATAAAAAACCCTAAAGACTCCATTCCAAAACTACTAGAACTAATATCTGAATTCAGCAAAGTGGCAGGATACAAAATTAATACACAGAAATCTGTTTCTCTCCTATACACTAACAATGAGCTAACAGAAAGAGAAATCAGGAAAACAGTTCCATTCACAATTGCATCAAAAAGAATAAAATACCTAGGAATAAACCTAACCAAGGAAATGAAAGACCTATATCCTGAAAACTACAAGACACTCTTAAGAGAAATTAAAGAGGACACTAACAAATGGAAATTCATCCCATGCTCTTGGGTAGGAAGAATTAATATTGTCAAATGGCCATCCTGCCTAAAACAATATAGAGATTCAAGGCAATCCCTATCAAAATACCAACAGCTTTCTTCAATGAACTGGAACAAATAGTTCTAAAATTCATATGGAAACACAAAAGACCCCAAATAGCCAAAGCAATCCTGAGAAGGAAGAATAAAGCAGTGGGGACCTTGCTTCCCAACTTCAAACTCTACTACAAAGCCACAGTACTCAAGACAATTTGGCACTGGCACAAGAACAGACCCATAGTCCAGTGGAACAGAATAGAGATATTAACCCAAACATATATGGTCAATTAATATACGATAAAGGAGCCATGGATATACAATAGGGAAATGACAGCCTGTTCAACAGCTTGTGTTAGCAAAATTGGACAGCTGCATGTAAGAGAATGAAACTGGATCGTTGTCTAACCCTGTACACAAAAGTAAACTCGAAATGGATCAAAGACCTGAATGTAAGTTATGAAATCATAAAACTCTTAGAAAAAAGCATAGGCAAAAATCTCTTGGACATAAACATGAACAACTTCTTCATGAACATATCTCCCCAGGCAAGGGAAACAAAAGCAAAAATGAGCAAGTGAGACTATATGAAGATGAAAGCTTCTTTACAGCAAAGGACACCATCAATAGAACAAAAAGGCATCCTACAGTATTGGAGAATATATTCATAAATACATATCCAATAAACGGTTGACATTCAAAATATATAAAGAGCTCATGCCCCTCAACAAACAAAAAGCAAATAATCCATTTAAAAAATGGGCAGAGAATCTGAATAGACACTTCTCCAAAGAAGAAATTCAGATTGGCAACAGGCACATGAAAAGATGCTTCACATCACTAATCACCAGAGAAATGCAAATTAAAACCACAGTAAGATATCACCTCACACCAGTTAGGATGCCCAGCATCCAAAAGACAAATGACAAATGTTAGCGAGGATGTTGAGAAAGGGGAACCCTCCTACACTACTGGTGGGAATGTAAACTAGTTCAACCATTGTGGAAAGCATTGTGGAGGTTCCTCAAATAACTCAAAATAGAAATACCATTTGACCCAGGAATGCCACTCCTAGGAATTTACCCTAAGAATGCAGCAGCCCAGTTTGAAGAAGACGCAGGCACCCCTATGTTTATCACACCACTATTTATAATAGCCAAGAAATGGAAGCAACCTAAGTGTCCATCAGTAGATGAATGGATAAAGAAGATGTGGTATATATACACAATGGAATATTATTCAGCCATAAGAAGAAAACAAATCCTACCATTTGCAACAACATAGATGGAGCTAGAGGGTATTATGCTCAGTGAAATAAGCCAGGTGGAGAAAGATAAGTATCAGATTATTTCATTCATCTGTGGAGTATAAGAACAAAGAAAAAACTGAAGGAACAAAACAGCAGCAGACTCACAGAACCCAAGAATGGACTAACAGTTACCAAAGGGAAAGGGACTGGGGAGGATGGGTGGGAAGGGAGGGATAAGGGAAAAAAGGGGCATTACGATTAGCATACATAATGTAGGGGGCGGGTACAGGGAGGGCTGTACGATCAGAGAAGACAAGTAGTGATTTTATAGCATCTTACTACGCTGATGATGGACAGTGACTCTAATGGGGTATGTGGTGGGGACTTGATAATGGGTCAGTCTAGTAGCCATAGTGTTGCTCATGTAATTGTACATTAATGATACCAAAAAAAAAAAAAAAAACGAATGCAGGGCGAGCAAAAGAAACAAAAGAAAAGAAAAAGAAAAATCATATATTCACAAATTTCATATAGAAAATTGCTACTTTTCATAAGGAAAAGTATGAAAGATGTATACTTTACCTTTTAAGTAATCTGCCTAGGAGACCAAGTTTTTTTTTGTCTTAGAAAAATTTCCTGTTTCGTGTTGTCTTTAACAGGTCTTTGATTAGTTAAGAAACCAAGTCTTCTCAATTGTAAAAAATGTGAGTATTGTTTATAATTATATAACCTCCTATACCTTTGAAATCTTTTGTCACTTTGGTTAAACAAATAATCAAGATCCTATTTAATTAAATGTTCAAATCTTTTCACATTTTTTACAACTTTTCCAAAATCAACTTCTTAATGGAGTCTTTTTGACCTTAAACTAACTTTAAATCTCCCAGAGGGCCATGGAAAATCTCAAATTATTTGTCCCCTGCTTTGTAAATCAGATGTTAAATTAGCTGGGTTTATTTGGTATTTTAAATTATGTGGAGAGTGTTGTTAAAGAATAAAAATCTTCTTAGTTTATAAATATATGATTATGTTACCGTAGTTGGTAGAAATAGGTCAATACCCCCATTGTCTAGTTATGTTAAAATGTTACACACCACATAAATAATTTTCTTTACCAAATGAACTCTCTTCAGATCTCCAACTGTAAGTATTTAAGTATTTATTTATTTTACTTTCATTCTTCTATTATTACAGTTAGCTATGACAAGAATGCTTCATGATTGTGTCACTTAAATATCTTTCAGACCATGACTCCACAGTGTCTCCAGAACTAATGAAGCAGCTGATGGGTTTATAAAACTGCTAATGCAAGATCAAGCAGAACAAAATTTAATTACATGGGACTGAATGAACTGCTGAGGGTGACTCTAAACTATTATGACTCTTTGTTGGAAACACTGATGATTCTTTAAATGTTTTGTTTCCCAGATTTAAGGAACCCCCTTTTTTTCTTTTCCAGAAAGCTATATATAACATAGCAATTTGGTGAGACATACCTTTGTGAAGAAAGATGAAACAATCATTATTTTTTACCTACTTGATGCCTCCAGAATTCAAACTCTCATCGAGTATTCTTGTTTTCATGGAAATATAGTTATTTGAATAAATTCAATAAGAATCTAGTCTCCTTTTTACAGGGACACATTTGGAAACATTGATTATATTACCAAGGTTTTGACTGGAATGTAATATTTGAGAATGATGTGCATGGAATCAAATATGACCAGAGAGCTTTAAGGACCTAGGGCTGACATTATGGAGCCAATGGTTGTAAATCTTCCCTTGGAAAAAAGCACCTGTTATCTTGCTTACAGGGTCCCCATCAGCCTTATCTGGTAAGCAAGGCCAATTTCCTGGCAGGCCCAGCAACCTCAGGATACTTGGTGGATGTTGTTCCAGGAGGAGAGGGTTCTGCACCAGGGATAAGTTACCTATGAATCCAAAGAGACCAAATAAAGGCAAGAGCAAGAAGTTGGGGGCTTAAGAGGGGGTTTATTCTCATGGCAGTAGGTCTCAGTCTCCTTGGACCTGCTCTCCCCAGCCACTTGCTACCAAATCTCTCCTGAATTTCCCACCCCTAGCACCCAGAGGAGCTCTGTAGGTGGGTCCCTGGTGACCGGTGGATGCCTGACCAGTTATATACCAGGAACTGAGGGGAGGAGACCTGCCCTGGGCTCGTACTCCCATTACTGACCACTGGCTCTGTCACTGGTAAACATCCCACAAATGTGAAAACAGGTTTTTATTATATACGCAATGGGTGCTATTAAGTCCAGGCAGGAAACCTAGTCAGAAAGTTCCATTTTCCCCACACTCTACCCCTCCAGGATTCTTGCCTCACAATATGCATGCCCACAGTCTTGTGCAATGGCACCTATGTGAGAAAGCTAGAGCACTTTAACGAGATTCCACAACAGCAACAGAAGTTAATAACAACATACAAATAACAACAGAAAATATGATACCAATAACAACAAAACTATGACAATCCACAAGCCTGAGGATCCAGCTGTGTTCAAACCAGCCCTACTCAGATGAGTCCATAATGCACACTTACCATGGAAGGCCAGTAGCTGAGCCAGTAAGGAGCTCCACACACCTGCACACTCAGCAAGCAGCAGCTAGAGGGTGTGCCCAATCCTCTATAGAGGAGATTAACAGTAAGGACAATAAGAAACATTTTTTAATGACACCGGCATAGGTAAATCTTGTCCATCAGGTAGGATGCATACAAGAGAGTGGTCCTGTGATAGGACTGTGGCTGGAATGGGGTCCAGTCCTGGTCTACTATACCAGACCTTCACCCTTCTTCATGTGGGAGCTACGGAGGGGTCTATATATGGTGCTCCTGGAGGCACAGCGCTGGCCACAGTGATAACATAAAACTCCCTGGTAAGATGATCTTATCATCCAGCCATTTAAGATACACTACCATAATCTTTGGGGGCCACTCTGCTGTTACTCCAAGAACACACAGGAGACCAGCTTCCAACCCTTGTCCCCAAGGTGCCAGAAGGGCCAGCCATCACTGGTCCTCGTGTCAAAATGTCCAATGCCTTGTAGTCTCTAGGTTGCTTCGGGACTCAGTCAGTAAATACACTTCCGCTGGGCTCTGCTGACTTCTTCAGAGGTCAAAAGCAGGCCCCACTGAGAGGCTACAGCACACATTGTCTTCTGCCCCAAGGCAGGCTGGCCTGCTAGCTAACAGACCTGGGCCAATGCTTCTGCTTCATCATTCCCTGGAGATGCCAACAGCAAATAACCTGCAAGCCTCTGCCAGACACCACAGCTACAGCTATCTTCAGTCACATGGACACCCAGTTCACAGGGCCTGGACAGGCCTCTCTCACTCACAGCCTTCATGGCCTTAACTGTCCATTTTGCAATGAAGAAGGTAAATGCACACATTTCATCCCAGACCCACCTGATGCCCTTTTGTATTAAATGGCATAAGGGCCCTAGAATTTGTATAAAGCATGGGATAAACACTCTCCAGTAGCCTATGAGACCCAAAACCTCTTGCAGTAATGCCACATTTATCTGTAAGAGAATCAGAGGTGAACGTAACATCCCACACAGTATTAGATACCATGTTCCCAAGGGGATTTGGTCTTGTTCCACTTTGAAAGCCCCACCCCTACAAATAGGGGCAGGTCCCAGGAAACCACTCAAGGTCTCAATAAATCAGGGAGCATTCAGCTTCTGTGTTCCACCAGAGCCAGGATGCAGAGCACACTGGGTACTAATAAACTGATCAACATATGGCCTCTGGCGCCAGAGGCCCCAGCCAGTACCCCGACGTGGGTGCCTGGACCCTCTCCTCAGTCAAAGTGGAACCCCCAGTTATCTTCTGCTAAGGGTCCCGGTGTGGTCTGCACACTCTTTCCTGAGAAGTCCTGCAGACACACAGGCCAGACATGTGGCTTTGTCTCTGAATTCCATTTCTTGGTCCTCAGTGGCTGGAATCTCAGCTCTGGCTTCAACTTTTGCCACAGCTCCAGTGAGATCTTATCGGGCTGCCCATCCAGTTTCTCTTTTACTGCCCTTCCCTCTATCAAATCAATCACATCTGGGTCCTCAAGACCTACACGAGGCCCTTTAAACTCTTACTCTCAGTAGCAGATCACACTGTCTTCCACCCCCCCCTTGCTTCTGCCTCTCCAGATCTGCTGCAGTATGAGTAACCTCATTTATGGATTGTACTGAGGGGCAAGAATAGCCTCTAGGGATACAAAGGGGGGCCTGTTTGAAGCACCAGATTTCTCATTCCCAGTTTTAAAAACTCCTCATCTGGGTCTTGATTTTCTGGGTTATAAATGGCATTCTTCATTGGCAACTCGTTGTGGCTCAGCATACATCTGCCACCTAGTGGGGAAAGATGGCAAATCACCCTGATTAGGCCATACAGCCCAGAGTGTGGCCATTAGCCAATCAGGAAGGACATGGTTTCCTGGGGTCTGATGAGCATTTTGTAGTATCTGCTCGAGAGTGGGGTGAGTTGTTAGGAAAGCCAACTTCCCCATTTCTGACCAAGCAAAATAATTTCATCCCTAGGTCCCAAAGGCACAAAAGCCAGGCTGACGTAGGTACCAAGGGCTTCTGCCAGAACTTGGAGCTCAAATCCACCAGCTCAGCCTGGGTATAGGGGTGGAACATGGAGGGCTCCCCAGCCTGGGGAGGGGGCTGCATCTCACCCTGCAGAACCTGCTGTTGCTGTGTCTTTACTTTCTTAACTACAACTGGGAGGGCTTTCAGTAGGGGAGGGGCTGGTGCCTCCAACAGCACTTGCAGCATCTCCACCCTTGCCCCCCCACCCCGACCCCATACTTCCCCGGCTCTCCTCCCTCCCTGACATGTCTCCTACCATTTCCAGAGCTGAAGGCACCACTACTTCCTTCATCTCCTCCATGGCATCTGCAGCCTGCATTCTCCTGTTGACCCTTCCCGTGTCACTGTCACATCTTTAGACAGTGCAATCTCAGTCTAACAACTTTCCTTCCTCATGCCATCCCACAACTCGCTTTCCTGTTCTACCACTTCCCACAGAAGCACATCTCTCTCCGCAGTAACCCTAATGCCGTGAGAAACGGCAAACCCACAGTTCCCACTACCTCATGGGCATTCAGTTCCCCTAAGGAGTCCCCTATTTTGTGGAGGGCCAACTCTGCTGCCTCAGGCATCCAGAGGGGCCCAATCCTCTAGGAGGCAAGCCACCCCCAACCATATCTCCATTAGGGAGTATCCAGGTGTCTCCCCATCCCTAGGGGCAGACCACTGAAGCACCCCTTCCATGAGGACAGCCTTCAGTCTTGCTCCAGGAGGAGAGAGTTCCCTGCCTGGGGCAAGTTCTTGATTAATTTAGTGAGCCCAAATAAAGGTAAAGGCAAGAATTTGGGGATTTAAGAGGGGGTTTGTTTTCACAGCAGTAGGTTCAGACTCTCCTCACCCAACTCTTGCCAGCCACTTGCTACTGAATCTCTTTGGACTTCCCCACCCCTAGCACTGGGAATAAATCTGTGGGTGGGTCTCTGGTAACTCGCAGATGCCTGACCAATTATGTACCAGGAACTGAGGGAAGGAGATGTCCTCTGGGCTGGTACTCCTGTGACTGACCAGCAGCTCTGTCACTGGTAAACATCCTATAAATGTGCAAACAGGCTCTTATTGTATATACAATGGGCACTATTAAGTCCAGGCAGGAAAACTGGTCAGAAAGTTCCATTTTCCCCACAGTGGACCTTAAGGAGAAGGGAATTCACCTAAATCTATATGTATTGCAGGAAAAGTGTGATGACAACTTTTTGGCTTAGCTTCCTAGTTTCAAGAGGCTTCAAAAAGTCCATTCTGAGATTCCTCATGAATGTTCCTGGCAAAAAAAACTCTAGAGACCTGTGTAATCAATCACTGTTCTTGCTCTACTTGTGTAAACAATCAGGAAAAGTTTAATGAAACTTTTTGCAAATAAATTAGTCTTGCTCTGATTATCTTTGATAAAAACAGGAGTGAATTTCAGAGGAAAAAATATGTGTCAATGGAAAACTATAGTACATCCCTATTGTTATTAAATTCCAGTCTTCATTGTCTTTGAGGTTTTATTACCTACCTGTAACTGGACTAGATTCTGAATTCTTCTAGTTTCTTCCAATATCCAATATTCTCCAACCTGTTTCCAATTTTTTTCCCTTCTGACTTGGAATCATTGATAACTAAGACTGCCCTTTACCTGAAACCCTAAAAGCTTAATCTGGACAACTTAATATAATCTTCATAGAAATTACAACAGGTCAGATATGGGCAACTTTCATGTTCATTGCTGTGTGGACCACTGAGTAAGCCTACTGGAATAATAAGAAACTGGGTTTCTAACTATTTAGCTTTGTTACACTTTTATTTTCATTAAATACTTGCTAGCTAGAACCATGCAGCACATACTCTCTACCACCAAGTCTGAACAGACAGTGCATCTTGTTCTTTGTGACCAAATGAGAAAAGAACTTCTATTATTCAAAAGAAATAAGAGTGTCTCTTCCTCCTTGAATAAGAATGGTTACTGACAAAGATTCAAACTTTAATCAGGCTCCTGAAATACTTCCTAGGCCCATCACTGCACTTACTTGTAAAAATCCAGTTTTAGCAAGAACCCTTCTAAATCAGGGTTCATCCAGAATCCTCCACCCTGGATATCTGATGGGGTTCTTCTTCCTCCACCACCCCCCAGGTGACATCTTATCACTCTGGTCTGTCTTCAACAAAGAGTCTCATTAGGTTAGTTTACCCCATTTGTCCTGACATTTCCTCTTAGCAATTTCCCATCCCATGCTCCCCACCCTGGTCCCTAACTATAAATTCAAACTTGCATGCTGTATTTAGAGTTGAGCTCAATCTCTCTCCCACAGTGTAAGATCCCACTGCAGTGGCCTCTATACCTATCATGATGGTTATCAGTAAAGTCTGCCTTACCATCTTTAAGAAGGTCATTGAACATTGTTCTTAGCATGCCCCATGAGCATCATTTTAATAAGTCCAGTTTCCCAGTACCCATAATGAGTATTTTGCCAGGCCATTGACCACTGCCCATAAGTCTGTAAAATCCAAATATAGGAGTGCTTATCATGGCTCATTTCTTTCATCACTCCTGCAAAGAAAAATTTGCTATGTTGGGGTCAGCACACAATTCATTCCTAGGCTGACTTTTTTCTTCTTCAGTTTTCCCATCAGTCAGTCATTTTGTGGTAGCATTCCATACAGGATGCTGTCAATTCATACTGGAATTGTTATCCCCAAACTAAGTATCCACTTGCTGGTTAGTAGAGGTCTGTTTGTAAGGAACCACAATCTGGCAGTAACTCAGGTGGTTCCAAAGTCAGCACTGGGGGAACAGAGGGTGCCTGTTTGTGAATATGATGAGTACTCCCTTGCATTTCCATCAGTATGTTAGTATATAAACCATTTCCATTGTATTATGGAACTTTTCTGGATATCACCTTCCTCATGAGAATGCTTATCTGACATAACTCAATACATAGGGACATAATTTAGTATAGTTTCTCACTGAGTGTACCCCTTCTATCCTCCAGAAAAATATTTTCCACCATTGGAATAGAATGCTGAAGGTGTAAGTTTTCCTGATTTAAGGTTCTGATGGACCATATGTAACTCTGGGCTGGAGGGGCTTCCCAGCTCTGGCCAAGTTCACTCTGGATTCAATGAGACTGAAAAATGACAATGGAAAATTGGGGTAAAAAAAGGTTCATACAAGCTTTATTCTCATAGTGGAGGTAGAGTGCTAGAATCACATCTGCATCTGGAAGTCTGTCTCTGTCCTGGCCTCTGCATTGAGCACTGAGCGGAGCTCTTTATATATCAATACACGCAATAATCATTTATTACCAGCATGTGTGCAAGCATGCACCTGCACAGGAGGTCAAGTATTACATCACTGCACATGAACAGTGGGCAAGTAGATTAAGACCAGGCCATGGAACTTCCATTTTCCCTACAATCCACCCCTCCAGAATTCTCACCTCACAATCTACATGCCCTTAATCTTCCAAGATGGTCCCAATACAAGAAAGCTGGAACATTGTAACCAGATTCTACAACAACAATAAAGGCTACAGCAACATACAAATAACAATGGAAATTATGATGATTATATACAAATAACAACAGATGATACTGATCCTCAAGCCTGAAGAAATAAGTTGCCACCAAGTGGTCATTCCAGCCATGTTCAAACAGTTCTACTCAGATGAGTTCACGACTTGCACTTTCTATGGGAGACCAATAGCAGAACTGGTATGGAGCTCTGCACACACCCATCAA
This sequence comes from Smutsia gigantea, assembly GCA_032199065.1. Lineage (NCBI taxonomy): Eukaryota > Metazoa > Chordata > Mammalia > Pholidota > Manidae > Smutsia > Smutsia gigantea. Next base: position 300,480 of record JAVSCE010009489.1, on the reverse strand, counting down.
GCAGCAGTCTGCTGAGGTGTGTACCCAATCCACAAAGACATTAGAGTAGATTAATCTTAAGGGTGATAAGACATATGTTTTAGTGACATCAACATAGCAAATCTTGTCCATCAGATAGGATGCATACAAGACAGTAGTCTTGTGATATTACCATGGCAGAAGGTGGAGTCTATAGCATAATTTTACCCCTCTCCCTATGGGTAAATGTGTAATACATACACCAAGGGTCTATGTATAATGCTACTGGAGGTGCATGCATTGGCCATAAAGACAAAACTCCCCAGTAAGATGCTCTACCTTCCAGTCATTTAGCATACACTACCTTGGTCTCTGGGGGCCACTTTGCCATTACTCTGGGACTACACAGGAGGCCAGCCTCCAGACCTTGTCCCCAAGGTGCCAGGAGGGCCAGCCATTACTGGTCCATGTGTTGAAACTTCCAAGGCCATGTTCACTGAATGGAATCTCCAGGATGCTGTGGGACTCTGTGTATGTCCCTCCTAGAGCACACAACACACTGCTTCTGGGTTCTGCTGACTTCTTCAAAGGTGAAAGGCAGACCCCATTGACAGGCTACAGCCCACAATGTCTTCTGTCCCACATGCAGCAGCACTGATGTAACCATTGGGCTACATTAGAGGCAGGCTTTCCTTCTAGCCAGTGTACCTAGGCCAGTTTGTCTGCTTCATCATTTCCTGGGGATGCCAGTGAGAAAGGGTTTGTCACATGATATACTGCAACTGCTATAGTCTGATCAGAGGCCCATAAGTCTTGCCACAATTCTTGCCCCAAAGGGGTTTGCTGATTAACCATCAAGTTGCCATGGTCCCATGTTGGTGGCCACTGAGTCAAGCCCTGATAATGGGCTCCATAGCCAGGAAGGCATGGTTCACAGAAGTTAACTATTTTTCTATTAAGCGGTATCAGACCTCTGCTCCTTTCCATAATTGTGACCAGAATCCAATAGTTTGGCATGTTCATTCCAGCTGCTTCCAGAGACCCCAGCCATAACCACTGTCAGGCACCTGGACATCCAGCTTTCAGGGCCTTACTGGTCTATCACAGTCAAGGCCTGAATGGCCTTGACTGCCTGCTTTGCAGCAGAAAAGGCAAATGTACATGTCTCATCCCAGTCCCACCTGATGCCCTTTCATACCAAACAGTATAAGAGCTTCAGCATTTGTTTCAAGTGTGGGATAAACACTCTCCAGAAGCCTAAAAGACACAAAAACTCCTGTAATAATGCCACATTTGTCTGTAAGAGAATCAAAAGTAAGCATAACATCATATACAGTATTAGATGCCCTATTTCCAATGGATTCAGGTTTGTTTCACTCTGATAGCCTTACCCCCATGTCCATCTATAACAGCAGGGGCCCAGGAAACTGTTCAGGGTTGCCATAAATCAGTGAGCATATCAGTGAGCATTCAGCTTCTGTGTCTACCAGAGCCAGGACATGTTGCACGTTCACTGGAGATTTCATATGTGGCCTCCAGTCCCCCCAGGAAGGTGTCTGGACCCTCCCCTCAGTCAGACCATATCACCATATCTTCTTGTGAAGGTCCAGGCAGGGTAAGCTCACTGTCCAGCAGTTAGTCTTGCAGATACACAGGCTGGACTTATGGCTCTGGGTCTGGCCTCTGCTTCTCGGTTGTCAGAAGCCAAAACCACTGCACTGGCTTCAACTGCTGCCACAGCTCCAATAAGATTTTATTTGGCTTCCCATCAATTTCTCTCTGTCTCCTCCTGCCCCTATTAAATTAGCCCACATATGGGTCCTCATGCCCTTCATGGGGCCCTTCAAGCCCTTCCTCTGAGTAGCAAGCTGTACTCCCTTCTGTCCCTGCATCACTTCAGCCTCCCCAAAATGTGCCACAGTATGGGCAACTGCATTAATGGGCTACCCCAAGTGAAGGGCAAGAAAGGCCCACTAAGGGCCCAACGAGGGCTGGAGGAACCATCTGCAGCACCGTATCTCTCATCCTCACCATAAATAGCTTCTCAGCCGGGCCATGATTCACTAGGTTATAAATAGCATTTTTCATGCCCAACTCCCATAATACCTGTTGGAGCTTGGCCATCTAGCAGTGTAAGATGGTAAGGCACCGGGATTGGGCCATACAGTATCAAGGGTGGCCATAAGCCTTTCAAGAAGGAAGTGGTTGCCTAGGGTCTGATGTGTATTTTGTAGTCACTGCTGCAAAGCAGGATGAGTTGCCAGGGAAGCCAGCTTTCCCATTTCTATCATGGACAGAAAAATCCCATCCACTCCTATAACTCAAAGGTTCAGGAGCCGGGCTGACATGGACTCCGAGGGTTTCTGCAGAAACTGTGAGCCCAAATCCACCAGCTCTGCCTGTGTATAGGGGCAGAGCATAGAGTGTCCATGACTTGGGGAGGGGGCTGCACCTCTCCAGGAGGAACCTGTGATTGCTCTGTCTTTATTTTCTTAACTGTTACTAGGTGGGATTTCAAAAGAAGAGGGCTTGGTGCCTCTGGCATCACCTCTACCTCCTCGTTCTCCACTGGTGTATCCCCCATCACCTCTGGAGCTGACAGAAAATCTCTTGCTGTCCCACAGCGTGCATCCATCTCAGTCAACATTATATCCTTTACCTTCTCCACACCACAGTGCTTTGCAGTGACACCATCTCAATCTTCAACAATCTTTAACTTCCTCCACAGCACCTCGCAGTTTGTGTTCTCGTGCTGCCTCTTCTTATGCTTCTCATGGGAGTTATGTCCTTCTCCTTTATGTCTTTTCTTAATACTATGAGAAATAGCCAACCCATGGCTACCACCACCAGGTGGGCATCCTGTTTATTTAAATATTTTCAAATCTCATAGAGGGCCTCTCCACCACTGTCCCAGGTGTTACTTCCAATGCCTTCCAGTCCTAATGAGGAGGCCACTCCTCTAAGAAGACTGCCACCTCAGACTATATGCTCAGTGGGGGACACCCAAGTATCTCTTTACCCATAGGTGCATCCTGCAGTATTTCCCCTTCCATAAGGGAAGTCCACTGAAGTACCCTTCCCATGAGGGCAGCTTTTTCTGGTTTTGGTTTGCAGTGAACAGTGCCAACTAATAGAATTAGCAATAAAGGAATAATGTACTAAGATAAAATGTCATTAATTCTAGAAATGCAGGATTGTTGTAATGCTCAAAAATCAAGTGGCATAATTCATGAGACAAGCAGGAAAAATGAAGAAAAATCACATGATCATCTTAAGTGCATTTCCCAGAATTCAACAACTATGCAAGACAAAATGCTTAACAAACTGAAAATAGAAAAATTAATTAATCTTATTTTAAAATCTAAAAAACTCATACAGAAAACATCACACTTCCTGATGAATACTGAAAGCTTTTCTTCAAAACCAAGAATGAGACATGATGTCTAATACCACTCCTTCTACTCAATATTGTAATGGACATCCTAGAAAGTACAATAAGATATGAAAAACAAAAAAAAAATTGATGATTAGAAAAGACAAAATTAATTTGGCCCTATTTGTAGATGACCTAACTGGGTATATCACAAAACCTGAAAGAAATGAACAGAACAGTGGAAACAAGGTAAATCTGCAAAACACAAATGTATTCCTACGCACCAGTGACAAACCAATGGAAAACATATTTTCTGGATGATATCACTTATACTGGCTTTAAAAACATATCAAATACCTAGGGAAAAATCTAGCAAATTTATATGTGAAACCTCTATATTGAAAACTACAAAGTGATACTGAAAGAAATTTCAAATAAGTGGAGGCATATACCATGTTCATTGATTGAAAGTCTCAATTTGGTAAAGATGTTAGTTTCTTCCAAATTAATCTATAGATTTTGCATAGTCACAATCAGTTCTAGCAAGATTATGGGTGCAGACTTTGACAAATTGTTTCCAGATTTTTCAAGGAAATGAAAAAAGACAAGAAAAGCCAAGGAACATCTTAAAGAACACACATGAAAGCATTTGTAATATTGGCTATCACAATCTATTATAAAACCATGAGTAAGCAGGACAGCGTGGTAGTGGCACATGAATACACAAACTAACCATTGAAACAGAGTAGTCTAGAAACAGAACCAAACATAGATGGTCAACTGCTTTATGACAAATAGGACAAGACAATTCACTGGGAAAGATTTTCCTCATGCATAAATGTTGCTGAGTCATCTGGATAGCCATACAGGCAAAATTTGGAGATATTGCAGGTTTGGTTCCAGACTACTTTGATAAAGCTAATATTACAAAGACTACTTTGATAAAGCTCATATCACAATAACAGTGAGTCAAGTGAATTTCTTGATTTCCTAGTGCATATAAAATGTATGTTTACACTATACTGTAGTCTATTAAGTGTGCAATAGCATTATGGTTAAAAACATAATGTAGACACTTAATTAAAAATACTTTATTGACTGTGGACTTCCGGGAAGATGGCGGTGTGAGCAGGGCAGCAGAAATCTCCTCCCAACACTATATTTATCTACGAAAATACAGCAAATACAACCACTCAAAAAAAAAAAGACCAGAATACACAAGAAAGTGCACAGCGTGCAGCTACACCCGAGAGGACTCGGCACCCCAAGAGGCGGGTAAGATACGGAGCCGCGAACCGGCAGGACCCGAGCAGTCCCCCACCCCAGTGCGCCGGCGGGAGGAGAAGATTCGGAGCCGGGAGGGACTGGAAGAGCAGGTCCGCGAAATAACCAGCCCCGGTGGTCTGCGCCGGGAGCACTGACACACATTGCACGGTGCATCGGTCATTGGAGAGGCAGAAGGTGCAGGTTTAGAGCAGGGAACGCACCAGGACTGTGCGGCCAGGGCCCAGGGACAAGAGAAAAGCGCACACCATTTGCAGTGGTCTCGGAGAGGCGGGGGGCCCAGTGAGGGAGCACCATCACCCCGGCGAGCTCAGCCCTGCAGGCTGGAAGTCCTGGGGAACTTCAGTCCCCGTTGCTGGTGACAGAGAGAAGGGAGCAGACACGCTGGAACTTTATACAGAAAACAATAGCCTCCCATTTGTTACCAAGCTGGCCAAAAAGTGGCGTGGCCGCGACTATGGAGTAGTGGAGCAACAGTGACACCTACAGCATGCTTAGAGAATCCACTCCAGGTGGGTTTTTATTTTTTTGCTCGTTTGTTTTATTTCTTGCCCCCTTTTTTTCCTCGTTTGTTTTATTTCTTGCCCCCCTACTTTTTTTGCTTGTTTGTTTTATTTCTTTCCCTTTTTTTTCTTTTTTGCTCGTCTGTTATATTTCTTGCCTGCCCCCGCTTTTTTTTTCCTTTTTCACCTTCCTTTTCTTTCATTTCTTTCTTTCTTCTTTATCTCTTTTCTTTCTCTTCTTTCTTTTTTTTGGCTTGCTTGTTTTTTTGGTGGTTTTTTTTAAAGAGCCCGGCTGACATACGTGGCACCTACCAGCGACTACTCCTATCAACATGAAAAGACAGAAAAACATGATACAGACAAAAGTCCAGACACAGGCACCCTCTGAAAAGGAACCTGAAGGGATGGAAATGCAGCATCTTCCTGAAAAAGAATTCAGAATAAAAGTCATAACCATGCTGATGGATCTACAGAGAAATATGCAAGAACTAAGGGAGGAAGTGAGGGAAGTCAGGAAAGATAATGCAGAAATGAGACAAGCCATCAACGGGCTCAGCAGCAGACTGGACAAGATGCAAGAGACTGTTAATGCAATAGAAATCAGGGAAGAAGAACACAGAGCAGCTGAGGCAGAGAGATAAAAGAATCTCTAGGAATGAAAGAATATTAAGAGAACTGTGTGACCAATCCAAACGGAACAATACTCACATTATAGGAATACCAGAAGAAGAAGAGAGAGAAAAAGGGATAGAAAGTGTCTTTGAAGAAATAATTGCTGAAAACTTCCCCATGCTGGGGAAGGAAATAGTCTTGCACTCCGTGGAAGTCCACAGATCTCCTAACACAAGGGACCCAAGGAAGACAACACCAAGACACATAATAATTAAAATGGCAAAGATCAAAGATAAGGACAGAGTATTAAAGGCAGCTAGAGAAAGAAAAAAGATCACCTTCAAAGGAAAACCCATCAGACTATCATCAGACTTCCCAACAGAAACCTAACAGGCTAGAAGAGAATGGCATGATATATTTAACGCAATGAAACAGAAGGGCTTCGAACCAAGAATACTGTATCCAGCACAATTATCATTTAAATATGATGGAGGGATTAAACAGTTTCCAGACAAGCAAAAGCTGAGAGAATTTGCCTCCCATAAACCACCTCTACAGGACATCTTAAAGGAACTGCTCTAGAGGGAAGCATTCCTAAGGCTAAAAAGCTGTCACCAGAGAAAATAAAATCATAGCAAAGAAAGCAGACCATCCAAACACTAACTAAAGGCAAAGAATAAAACACCTAGTATCTAAAGAATGGAGGAGGGAGAATAAGAAGGGAGATAAATAAAAAAACATCAAACTGTGTTTACAATAACTTAATAAGAAAGTTAAGTTAGATTGTTAGATAGTAAAGAAGCAACCCTTGAACCTTTGATAACCACGAATCTAAAGCCAGCAATGGCAATAAGTACATATCTTTCGATAATCACCCTAAACGTAAATGGACTGAATGCACGAATCAAAAGACACAGAGTAACAGAATGGATAAAAAAGCAAGACCCATCTATATGCTACCTACAAGAAATTCACCTTAAACGCAAAGATATCCCCAGATTAAAAGTGAAGGGATGGAAAAAGATATTTCATGCAAATAACAAGGAGAAAAAAGCAGGTGTTGCAGTACTGGTATCAGACAAAATAGACTTCAAAACGAAGAAAGTAGCAAGAGATAAAGAAGGACATTACATAATGATAAAGGGGTCAATCCAACAAGAGGATATAACCATTTTAAATATATATGTACGCAACACAGGAGCGCCGGCATTTGTGAAACAAATGCTAACAGAATTAAAGGAGGAAATAGACAGCAATGCATTCATTTTAGGTGACTTCAACACACCACTCACTCCAAAGGACAGATCAACCAGACAGAAAATAAGTAAAGACACAGAGGCACTGAACAACACACTAGAACAGATGGACCTAACAGACATCTACAGAACTCTACACCCAAAAGCAACAGGATACACATTCTTCTAAAGTGCACATGGAACATTTTCCAGAATAGACCACATACTAGGCCACAAAAAGAACCTCAGTAAAATCGAAAATATTGAAATTCTACCAACCAACTTCTCAGATCATAAAGGTATTAAACTAGAATTAAACTTTAGAAAGAAAACAAAAAGGCTCAAAAATACATGGAGACTTAACAACATTCTCCTAATTAATCAATGGGTCAATGACCAAATAAAAAAAGAAGTCAAAGAGTATATGGAGAGAAATGACAACAACAACACAAAGCCGCAGCGTCTATGGGACGCAGCAAAGCAGTTCTAAGAGGAAAGTATATTGCAATCCAGGCATATCTAAAGAAAGAATAACATTCCCAAATGAATAGTCTAAAGACACAATTACTGAAACTGGAAAAAGAAGAACAAATGAGGCCCAAAGTCACCAGAAGGAGGGACATAATAAAGATCAGAGAAGAAATAAATAAAATTGAGAAGAACAAAACAATAGAAAAAATAAATGAAACCAAGAGCTGGTTCTTTGAAAAAATAAACAAAATAGATAAACCCCTAACCAGACTCATTAAGAGAAAAAGAGAACCTACACACATAAACAGAATCAGAAATGAGAAAGGAAAAATAACGACGGACCCCACAGAAATACAAACAATTATAAGAGAATACTATGAGAATCTATATGCTCACAAGCTGGAAAACCTAGAAGAAATGGACAACTTTTTAGAAAAATACAACCTTCCAAAACTGACCAAACAAGAAACAGAAAAACTAAACAGACCTATCACCAGCAATGAAGTTGAAGTGGTAATCAAAAAACTACCCAAAAACAAAACCCCCGGACCAGATGGATTTACCTCTGAATTCTACGAGGCATATAGAGAAGAAATAACACCCATTCTCCTTAAAGTTTTCCAAAAAATAGAAGAGGAGGGAACACTTCCAAACTCATTCTATGAAGCCAGCATCACTCTAATACCCAAACCGGGCAAAGACCTCACCAAAAAAGAAAATAACAGACCAATATCTCTGATGAACGTAGATGCAAAAATACTCAACAAAATATTAGCAAACCAAATTCAAAAATACATCAAGAGGATCATACACCATGATCAAGTCTGATTCATCCCAGGGATGCAAGGATGGTACAACATTCGAAAATCCATCAACATCATCCACCACATCAATAAAAAGAAGAACAAATCCATATGATCATCTCCATAGATGCTGAAAAAGCATTTGATAAAATTCAGCATCCATTCATGATTAAAACTCTCAACAAAATGGGTATAGAGGGCAAGGACCTCAACATCATAAAGGCCATATATGACAAACCCACAGCTAACATCATACTGAATGGCGAGAAGCTGAAAGCTTTTCATCTAAGATCGGGAACAAGACAGAGATGCCCACTCTCTCCACTGTTATTCAACATAGTACTGGAGGTCCTAGCCACGGCAATCAGACAAAACAAAGACATACAAGGCATCCGGATTGGGAAAGAAGAAGTCAAATTGTCACTATTTGCAGATGACATGGTATTGTACATAAAAAACCCTAAAGACTCCACTCCAAAACTACTAGAACTAATATCTGAATTCAGCAAAGTTGCAGGTTACAAAATTAACACACAGAAATCTGTTGCTTTCCTATACACTAATGATGAACTAACAGAAAGAGAAATCAGAAAAACAATTCCATTCAGAATTGCATCAAAAAGAATAAAATACCTAGGAATAAACCTAACGAAGGAAGTGAAAGACCTGTACTCTGAAAACTACAAGACATTCCTAAGATAAATTAAAGAGGACACTAACAAGTGGAAATGCATCCCATGCTCTTGGCTAGGAAGAATAAATATTGTCAAAATGGCTATATTACCCAAAGCAATCTACAGATTCAATGCAATCCCTATCAAACTACCAACAGCTTTCTTCAATGAACTGGAACAAGTAACTCTAAAATTCGTATGGCACCACAAAAGACCCTGAATAGCCAAAGCAATCCTGAGAAGGAGGAATAAAACAGGGGGAATTACACTCCCTGACTTCAAGCTCTACTACAAAGCCACAGTAATCAAGAAAATTTGGTATTGGCACAAAAACAGACCCACAGACCAGTGGAATAGAATAGAAAATCCAAACATCAAGCGAAACACATACAGTCAATTAATATTTGATAAGGGAGCCTTGGATATACATTGGGGAGATGACGGCCTCTTCAGCAGCTGGTGTTGGAAAAACTGGACAGCTACATGTAAGAGAATGAAACTGGACTACTGTCTAACCCCATACAGAAAGGTAAACTCAAGGTGGATCAAAGACCTGAATGTAAGTCATGAAACCATAAAACTCTTAGAAAAAAATATAGGTGAAAAGCTCTTGGACATAACCATGAGCAACTTCTTCATGAACATATCTCCCCGGGCAAGGGAAACAAAAGCAAAAATGAACAAGTGGGACTATGTCAAGCTGAAAAGCTTCAGTACAGCAAAGGACACCATCAGTAGAACAAAAAGACTTCCTACAGTATGGGAGAATATGTTCATAAATGACGTATCCGATAAGGGATTGACATCCAAAATATATAAAGAACTCACGCACCTCAACAAACAAAGAGCAACAAACAAAATCCAATTAAAAAATGGGCAGAGGACTTGAATAGACACTTCTCCAAATAAGATATTCAGATGGCCAACAGGCACATGAAAAGATGCTCCACATCACTGATCATCAGAGAAATGCAGATTAAAACCACAATGAGATACCACCTCACACCAGTGAGGATAGCCAACATCCAAAACACAAACAACAAATGTTGGGAGGATGTGGAGAAAAGGGAACCCTCCTACACTGCTGGTGGGAATGCAAATTAGTTCAGCCATTGTAGAAAGCAGTATGGAGGTTCCTCAAAAAACTCAAAATATAAATACCATTTGACCCAGGAATTCCACTCCTAGGTATTTACCCTAAGAATGCAGCAGCCCAGTTTGAAAAAGACAGATGCACCCCTATGTTTATCAAAGCACTATTTACAATAGCCAAGAAATGGAAGCAACCTAAGTGTCCATCAGTAGATGAATGGATAAAGATGATGTCGTACATATACACAATGGAATATTATACAGCCATAAGAAGAAAACAAATCCTACCATCCTACCATTTGCAAGAACATGGATGGAGCTAGAGGGTATTATGCTCAATGAAATAAGCCAAGCTGAAAAAGACAAGTACCAAATGATTTCACTCATATGTGGAGTATAAGAACTGAGAAAAAAAAACTGAAGGAACAAAACAGCAGCAGACTCACAGAACCCAAGAATGGACTAATAGTTACCAAAGGGAAAGGGACTGGGGAGGATGGGTGGGAAGGGAGGGGCAAGGGGGAAGAAGGGGCATTATGATTAGCACATGTAATGTTAGGGGGGCACGGGAGGGCTGTACAACCCAGAGAGGACAAGTAGTGACTCTATGGCATCTCACTACCCTGATAGACAGTGACTGTAATGGGGTTGGGGGGGGACCTGATGAAGCGGGTAGTGTAATCACCATAATATTACTCATTTAATTGTAGATTAATGATATCAAAATAAACTAAAAAAAATAATTTATTGCCAAACATGCTAACCATAATCTGAGCTTTCAGTGAGTTATAATCACTAATCACAGAGCTCCAAAACTATTATAATGATGAAAAAATTTGAAATATTGCAGGAATTGTTAAAATGTGACACAGAGACATGAAGTGAGCAAATATTGTTGGAAAAATGGCACCAATAGAGTTGCTTATTGCAGGGTTACCACAAACCCTCAATCTGTAAAATGTGTAATATCTGCAAAGCACAACAAAGTGAAGTGCCATAAAACAAGGTATCCCTATGTCGAAAAAATGCAGCTTAATCTCTAGTTCACATATGAAGATGAATCACAAACTTAAATGTGAATGGTACACAATAATGCATTTAGAAGAATACATAGAAGAACAGTCTTGTGGCATTGGATTAAGTAAAGACTGAAGCAGGACACAAAAAGTAAGAATTACAGAGAGAAAAGAATATATGGATTACATTAAAATCAAGAATTTCAGCTTATCAAAGGACCCCACTAAGAGAGTAAAAATGAATTCCACAGATCAGATTGAGAGAAATTATTTTTAATACATTATTTCCCACAAGTGATTTATATTCAGATTATACAAAGAAATGCAATATTATAAATCAATAGGAAAAAAGGCAGACAATCCAGTAAAAACTGGTCTAAATAATCAATTGAACTGTGTTCAAAAACCACCTTTCAAAATATACATATGAAAAGATGCCATAGTCCTTTAGTAATCAAGGAAATGTGTATTTAAGCCACAGAATATGTTCACCAGAATGGCTGTAATGAAAAGGAGGAAAAATACCAAATGTTGGCAAGAATTTAGAACAACTGGAATTCTTATATACTATAGATGGGAATATAAAATGACATAACCACTTGGGAAAACTATTTAACAGTGTTTCCTAAAATTGAACAAATATATGATCCAGCAATTTTATCTTTATTTACATACTCAACATAAATGCACACATACATTCACCATAAGATATACAAGAATGTTCACAGTAGCACAATTTGTAATCGCACAAACTTGAAACTACTCAAATGTCCATTAACAGTTGAATGTATATATAAATAGCAATGCATGGCATACTATACATATGTGCAAATAAAGGAGCAGTAATTTTTCTCCCACAATAAGAATTAACCTCACAGACTTAATGTTGATCAAAGTAAACCAAACACACATGAATATATTCTTTATGATAAAAATTTATATTACAGGAAGCTTCTGAGAAACTGTTGATTTTTATAGAGCTGTGAATTTATGATATCTACAGTTTTCTGTGTGTTTATTTTACTTTAATGAAAAGTTCATTGAGTAAAGTGACCCTCAGGACATCTCAAGGGATATCACCAGTCAGGAGGTGGTGGCTCTATGATACCAGTATCATTCTCCCCCTCTCATTTCTCCACCCCTTCCTTCTTTCTTCCCTCTACCTTTTCCTCCTCCTCCTCCTTCTTCCCCTATTTCTCTACCTCTTTCCCACCTTCCTTCCCCCTATTTCTCACCAAGCTACCAAACATTTTTTTTTCAACTTTAATTTCTGTACTGAGTTCACTGGACCCTAATTAAACAAGAGTAGCATTCTAAGAAGAGTGGCTCTAGGGAAAGATGTGAAATCTTCTCTCTAAAGGCTTTTAGATAAACCACGAAGAAGCTCACAGAGACATCCAATCAAGAGAGGCCCTGTTTAGCATATGATTTTAGCAGAAGAGAGAAAACAAAGCTGGTTTGAACTGAAATTAGAATACTCACAGAAGATGAATTAATTTTCCCTTAAAATTACCTAAACGCCTTTTTTTGCCCAAAAAGTCATGCTCTTTAGCATTAAAATAATAGTATATGGATTGTTCACTTGGAAAAGGTGAAGAAATTTCTGCACAACAAGCACATCTAAATAAAAATGACCTCAGAAAACAAATTATTCATTCATTCCAATTAATTATTCCAACAGAGCTGCTAGCATCTGTCTGTGATAACTAGCCCATATTTTGGTGAAATATAATCCACTTTTAGATCTTTTTACAAATTCTATCAATGTAAATTATGTAAAACTTCTTCAGTCCAGTGGACAGTAAATAGCCCTAAATTTCTTGAATTTAGCTAATCTCCAAAAGCAGTAGTGATGTGGCATATCATGAGCTCCACCTGGTGGTAACATGGGAAAACCACAACGTTGGATCCCAGAACAAGGATTCCAGAGTTACAGATCGGATGCCACCTTCGAGACAGGAGTACCATTCCATCCTTGAGGTATGTGATTCTGTGTCTGCCACTTCTGTAGTGAGATATACACTGGGTCTTCACTGGGTTCTTTTTTTCCTCTTGACCTTTGGAAGCATGTGTTTTTCGCTCGGAACAGATCTTACCCACCCTCATTGTTTCCAGTATGACTTCTACACAGAAAATTCCCAGATCCAAAGATCAACCTTCCTCATGTTTCCAGCATATGTCACAGGCATGCATATCCTCTTGGATTTATTGCCCTAATGTCAAACTCCACCCTTCTAAAGTCCAGTCTCATCTTCCCCACAAACCTGCTGCCCTAGCCCCAGCATCTCCCAATCACGTGTTGTACACTTTGGGGCACACATACAGGGCACTGCCTTTGTTCCTTCTTTTTCTTTCTAACAGACCCCATCTTAGTTCAGAACTTGTCTCTTTATTATTAATGGATTATATAATATATGTTTATTTATTCCCCTTGCCTCTGTCAGCTACAATCCCATCCAGTAAACAGTCAACTTTTTCTTCCTAAAATACCACTCTTATCAGCACATTCTCCCTATTTTCAATGATAATTTAGTCCGTTGTAAATATTTGTTTTCTGCCAGCCACTGTGCTTATTATTTTAGATGGACCAACTCTAATCTTCACAGCAAAAAGGATATGCTCGATTCGAGGGAGAAAAAAATAAGATTCAGAAAATTAGAACCATTTGTCTAACCGCATAAGGGAGTGGGTGACAGAGCTAAGATTATAGCGACTGAGTGACAGAGGTAAGATTAAAAGACCCAACTTGGGCTTTCTAACAATCTTGGATGCTATGAACTGCATCAGAGTGACTTCTTTACAGGGTAAATTCACATTCTGTTAACTTAGCATCCAATGAGTTCTGTGACATAACTCCTACCTCCCTTTCAAGCCTGAATTTATACCATCTTGAGTGGAAACCATTTGCTTCCTTCTTCCTAGTCTATTACCATTTCTATATATACTATATGTACTCTCATCTCTGACTCTTCTCACGTTCTGTGCTCAGAATGGAATCACGCTATATATCAGGTATGTTCCCTTAGACACATGCTAAGACCTCAGTGCTCAACTGGTGGGGAAGAGGGGGCTGAGCATTTAGACAAAAAAAATGGGCTAGGGCATGGAGACCAACATGGGTGTAGAGTAGATTTGAATCAGGTGCTAGTCGGCACACCAACTTGCCTACTTGGTTTTGCACAACCTAAATCTCTGGCTTATATGAGGAATCTAGATCAATGCTTATATAGGGAGACACCCATTGCTGTCTGTGACAAAGCAAGAGATCAGGTGTCTGCAAATAATAAAACCCAGAGTCAAACCAGAGGCATCATAAGGGTTCCCAATGGTCTGACTGGGTTAGTGTGAGATCCAAGCTTTTGGAAGGCAAGACTACAACCCAGGAAGCCAGGAACAATGGAACAGTCTGAAGAGCCCAAGGGTGTTCAAGATAGAGTGGGTAAGTTGACATGCAAATTAGAACCTGAGGTGAGGGTGGTGGGAAAGATAAAGGATGCCATTTATTAAAACCTGTATGCACCACAGCCCCACTTCCTTCCAGGATACACTCGGAACCAGATAAAGAACAAGAGTAATTCTAGGCCCTATCACTGGTTGACCTGAATCTGCAACTATATCTTGGTCAATGTTGGTTAACAGACCAGCCAATTGCTATGAATTAGAAGATGTAGGCAAAACCAGAATCTAATAGTAACTTTCCTTTCAGTCCATATCCATTACTAATCTTTCAAACTGACTTGAAGACTAAATTCCAGCATAAAATGCTTTCTTACATGACATTTCAGATACTTCTGTCCCAGCTTTACATACCTAAGTCATGACAAGTGCAGGTTGAGATTTTGGTACTTATAAATATCTCCCAGTATAGACATTTATACCCCAGCTTACATTGTTTGGTTAACTTTTTGCATCTACAAGGCTTGAGATTCAAAAATATATAAGATCCTGGTTATACCTACAGATCTCATCACAGACAGTGTGAAAGTCAGATACAGAAGTGAATAATTATAAAATAATTCATCATGAACTATGGCAGATCAATGTTCAGGTTGTTATGGGAAGTAAAAGGAAATACCATTTGTTATTTGGGGAGGAGGTTGTTTACAGAATAATTTTCTAAGTCACCAAGAACAGAATTACTGGGTCAAAAAAATACCCTCAGTCTTTCCAAAAGGATTGCAAAAACCTTGACAACAGTAGATACCATGGCAGGCATTTCTCGTGTGTGACTCTCCGCTCCTTGCCGGGTGCACAGAAGATTCTGACTGCCAGCTGCTTTGGGCTCAGGCAGGGACACACACCTCGTTCTCACCAATGGACAGTGCTCTGAAGGATCATTTCTAGGGTGAGGCAGTGAAAAGCTCTTACTCAGCTCCTAGTCTCTTTCTTCCCAGAGGCTATACTGAGGTGGTGGAGTCACAAGGTCAAAGAAGCCCTGCAGGGCTGAGTTACCATGTGAAAGGCAGCAGACTTGGAGATTAGTCTGGGCTAACCATTGCATGACCAAAAATAATTCGTGTGTTAAGTCACTGATGCGTATGTGTTGTATTGCTGTTGCATAAATTTAGTCTATCCTAATATAGGAGTTATCCTCATCCTTGTTTTTGCTCTTATCTTACAATATAATTCTTTGTTATTCATACTTATGTGGAGAAGAAGAAATAAAAAAAACTTTAAACTTTTGCTAAATGGTTGTCCAAGAAGCAAAACTAATGCACTCATTTTGTCTCCTTCTACTTATGAATGAGAGACTAACAGGAAAGTAGACCCTGATGGTTAGGAATAATGGTGATCTTTCTGGCAAATGGAGACCTTAATTAGCAAAAACAGCCAATGTAAACAGTTAATATTTAAATGCACTAAATACAACTGACAGTAACAGCCAACAGGATATGTGGAGAGTAGGCATCAGAGGAAACAAGCAACATTTGACATCTGAAAGGTAAGTGGTGGCATGAATGTCATGCAATTTCCATTCATTTCCTTGGAATGAATTCCGTTAGTACTTCCCTCCAAATCCTTTAAAATGACAAAACAAGGAATATTAGCAACAGCTGAATCAAGAGAAATCAAGCATAGCTGCATGCCTATGATATTACTCACTCCTACATGTTACCAACCCTTTTTTTTAAAGGAGCAGAGTGTTTCCCTTCAACTGAATCACTGCACAGAAACAAAGTTCTGTGACTGTATAAACAAAGCCATTAAAAGTGGGGATGCTCTCATTGAAGTAGAAGATGGAGAACAGACCTCCACTTATTTCAAGTTTCCATTGTCCCCACCCTCCTGGATGATCTCCCCAGCATCTCTGCACAACCAAAACAAGATTTATGAAACATCCAGAATACTGTTCTCCATCATTACCACATCATATATATGCTACCAGAGGATCTTCATCCCACTTCAAAGTTTCTCTGACTTGTCTCTTGATACTACTTGAGGGTGTCCCATATTTGCTTATGAATAACTACAGTTTGATGTTGGTCAGCCTTTGTGGAAAACTGAGTTCTCCGAAGATGGCTGCCACAGAGTATTTCATCCCACACGCTCATAAAATACGGCATTGACACACCTTCCATTGAGTAACGGGTGCCATAGCCCCACCCCTTCAGCATGGGCGGGACGTCCTGGCGGAAACAATGCTATGTGACTTCCCAGGCTCGTTCATAAAAATGCACATACTTCCTCCTTGTTTATTGGAGAAGTGTACTCTTGGAACCTAACCAACATGCTGTGGGGAAATCCAGGCTGCATGGAGAGGCCCTGGGTAAGGGTTCTGACAGTGCCACTGTTCTGCTGACAGCCAGCATCAACTTCCATGTATTAGAGTGAGGAAGTCTTCAAGATGCCTTCAGCTGCAGCCACCACCTGGCTATGAACAGAAGAGTGACCTTGAATAGGAACCACCTTTGCCACAGAGCCCAGCCAACTTCTAGAACCACACATGATATTAATATTGTTTTATTTTAATCCACTAAGTTTTGGAGTGACTCTCTTTTCTTGATTTAGCTCTACTTTATCATTCAGATCTCACATTTTATTTTCCACAACAATGACTAACGAGTAAAGCTCTGTGGACATCAGGGGATCCACACTTTACCAGTGAATAACATACCATGGACAAAAAACCATCAGAAAGTTTTAAAAGGCCATCATATTGATATAGATAAAGAGCTTTGTATTATCTCCACAAGATGACAGCAAAGACTGGACTGTAAATTTAATTTTTCAAAAGTATGGAAATTGCTTTAATTTCATATATACATTTTTTAACTGAAGTATAATTGATAAACAATCTTATATTAGTTTCAAGTATACAACACAATGGTTCAACAGTTACCCACATTATTAACTCATGACCCCAACTAGTGCAGTTACAATCTGTCAGCATAGAAAGATGTTACAGAACCATTCATTATATTCTCCATGCTGTACTACCATGTCCATGACCAACTGATCATGACTGTGAATATTCATGCTCCTTTGTGTGTCTCCCCCACCCCACTCACCCACCCCAATCCCTCACCCATGGTAACTACCATTCACTTCTCAGTGTCTATGAGTCTATTGCTAGTTTATTCATTTTGTGTTTTGTTTTTTAGATTCTACAAAGTGCAATGATATGGCATTTCTTTCTCCTCCTGGCATATTTCACTTAGCGTAACACCCTCTAGGTCCATCCGTGTTGTCACAATTGGAAGGATTTCTTTTTATGGCTGCATTGTGTATATGTATTACCTCTTCTTTATCCATTCATCTATTGATGAAAACTTAGGTTGCTTGCATATCTTGACTACTGTAAATGTGGCAATAAACATAGGTGTGCATATGTCTTCTCAAATCAGGGATATTGTTTTCTTCAGGTAAATTCCTAGAAGTGGAATTTCTGGGTAGTATCGTAGTCTATTTTTAGATTTTTGAGGAACCTTCATACTGCTTTCCACAGTGCCTGGATCAATTTGCATTCCCATCAACAGTGTAGGAGGGTTCACTTTTCTCCACATCCTCGCTAGCATTTGTTGTTCCTAGTCTTTTCGATGTTGGCTGGCCATCCCAACTGGTGTGAGGTGATATCTCATTGTGGTTTTAGTTTGCATTTCCCTGGTGATTAGCAGTGTGGAGTATCTTCTCATGTGCCTCTTGACCATGTGTATATCTTTTTTAAAAAGTGTTTGTACAGGTCATCTGCCCATGTTCTTCTCTTTTCTTTCTTTCTTTTTTATTAAGGTATCATTGATATACACTCTTATGAAGGTTTCACAAGAAAAACACCCTGGTTATTACATTCACCCTTATTATCGAGTCCCCCCCCCCATACCCCATTGTAGTCACTGTCCATCAGTGTAGTAACATGCCACAGAGTCACTATTTGTCTTCTCTGAGCTACACTGTCTTCCTTGTGACCCCACACACACCATGTGCACTAATCATGATACCCCACAATCCCCTTCTCCCTCCCTCCCCATGCGCCTTTCCCCACCTCTCCCCTTTGGTAACCACTAGTCCCTTCTTGGAGTTTGTGAGTCTGCTGCTATTTTGTTCCTTCAGTTTTGCTTCCTTGTTGTACTCCACAAATGAGGGGAGTCATTTGGTATTTGTCTTTCTCTGCCTGACTTATTTCACTGAGCATTATACCCTCTAGCTCCATCCATGTTGTCACAAATGGTAGGATTTGTTTCTTTCTTATGGCTGAATAGTATTCCATTATGTATATGCACCGCATCTTCTTTATCCATTCATCTACTGATGGACACTTAGGTTGCTTCCATATATTGGCTATTGTAAATAGTGCTGCAATAAACATAGGAGTGCATAGGCCTTTTTGAATCTGAGAAGTTGTTTTCTTTGGGTAAATTCCTAGGAGTGGAATTCCCGGGTCAAATGTATTTCTATTTTTAGTTTTATGGGGAACCTCCATATTGCTTTCCACAATGGTTGAACTAGTTTACATTCCCACCAGCAATGGAGGAGGGTTCCACTTTCTCCACATCCTCATCAGCATTTGTTGTTCCTAGTCTTTTCGATGTTGGCTGGCCATCCTAACTGGTGTGAGGTGATATCTCATTGTGGTTGTAATTTGCATTTCCCTGATAATAAGCAATGTGGATTATCTTTTCATGTGACTGTTGGCCATCTGAATTTCTTCTTTAGAGAATTGTCTGTTCATATCCTCCTCCCATTTTTTAATAGGGTTACTTGCTTTTTTGAGTGTTGAGGTGTGTGAGCTCTTTATATATATTAGATATTAACCTCTTGTCAGATATGTCATTTACAAATATATTCTCCCATACTTTAGGATGCCTTTTTGTTCTGCTGATGGTGTCCTTTGCTGTACAGAAGCTTTTTAGCTTGATGTAGTCCCATTTGTTCATTTTTCATTTTGTTTCCCTTGCCCAAGGAGATGTGTTCGGGAAGAAGTTGCTCATGTTTATATTCAAGAGATTTTTGCTTATGCTTTCTTCTAACAGTTTTATGGTTTCATGACTTACATTCAGGTCTTTGATCCGTTTTGAGTTTACTTTTGTGTATGGAGTTAGACAATAGTCCAGTTTCATTCTCTTGCATGTAGCTGTCCAGTTTTGCCAACACCAAATGTTGAAGAGGCTGTCTCTTCGTCATTTTATATCCATGGCTCCTTTATCGTATATTAATTGATCATATATAAGTGGGTTTATATTTGAGCTCTCTAGCCTATTCCATTGGTCTATGGGTCTGTTCTTGTGCCAGTACAAAATTGTGTTGTTTACCGTGGTTTTTTAGTAGACCTTGAAGTCGGGGAGCATAATGCCCCCCTTTATTCTTCCTTGTAAGGATTGCTTTGGCTATTCGGGGTCTTTTGTTCCTCTGCCTATTTTACAATTGGGTTATTTGCTTTTTTTGGTATTGAATTGCATGTGTTATTTGTTCTTGATGTTAACCCCTTATTGGATAAATCACTTACAAATATATTCTCTCATACTGTAGGTTACTTTTTTGTTCTGTTGATAGCATCCTTTCCTGTCCAGAGCTTTTTAGTTTGATGTAGTCCCACTTGTTTATTTTTTTATTTTGTTTCCTTTGCCCAAAGAAATACATCCAGGAAAAAAAAATTGTGCATGCCTATGGTCAAGAGATTTTTGTCTGTTTTCTTTCTTTTTTTTATCCTTTAAAATAATGGTTTTTTTGTATCATTAATCTACAATTACATGAGCAACATTATAATTACTAGACTCCACCTATTATCAAGTCCCCACCACATACCCCATTACAGTCACTGTCCTTCAGTGTAGTAAGATGCTATAGAATCACTACTTGTCTTCTCTGTGCTATACTGCCTTCCCCGTGCCCCACCCCTACATTATGTGTGCTAATCGTAATGCCCCTTTTTCCCCCTTGTCCCTCCCTTCCCACCCATCCTCCCAGTCCCTTTCCCTTTAGTAACTGTTAGTCCATTCTTGGGTTCTGTGAGTCTGCTATTGTTTTGTTCCTTCAGTTTTTCTTTCTTTGTTCTTATATTCCACATATGACTGAAATCATTTGATACTTGTCTTTTTCTGCCTGGCTTATTTCACTGAGCATAATACCCTCTAGCTCCATCCATGTTGTTGCAAATGGTAGGATATGTTTTCTTCTCATGGCTGAATAATATTCCATTGTGTATATGTACGACATCATCTTTATCCATTCATCTACTGATGGACACTTAGGTTGCTTCCATTTCTTGGCTATTATAAATAGTGCTTTGATAAACATAGGGGTGCATATGTCTTTTTCAAACTAGGCTGCTGCATTCTTAGGGTAAATTTCTAAGAGTGGCATTCCGGGGTCAAATGGTTCTATTATGAGTTTTTTGAGGAACCTCCATACTGCTTTCCACAATGGTTGAACGAACTAATTTGCATTCCCACCAGCAGTGTAGGAGGGTTCCCCTTTCTCCACATCCTTGCGAACATTTGTTGTTGTTTGTCTTTTGGATGGTGACCATTCTTACTGGTGTGAGGTGATCCACCATTGTGGTTTTAATTTGCATTTTTCTGACGATTAGCCATGTGGAGCACTTTTTCGTGTGCCTGTTGGCCATCTGAATTTCTTCTTTGGAGAAGTGTCTGTTCAGATCTTCTGGCCATTTTTCAATTGGATTATTTGCTTTTTGTTTGTTGAGGTGAATGAGTTCTTTACATATTTTTGGATGTCAACCCTTTATTGGATATGTCATTTATGAATATATTCTCCCATACTGTAGGATGTCCTTTTCTTCTATTGATGGTGTCCATTGCTGTACAGAAACTTTTCAGCTTGATATAGTCCCACTTGTTCATTTTTGCTTTTGTTTCCCTTGCCTGGGGAGATACATTCATGAAGTTGCTCCTGTTCATGTCCAAGAGAATTTTGCCTATGTTTTTTCCTAAGAGTTTTGTGGTTTCATGATTTACATTCAGGTCTTTGATCTATTTTGAGTTTACTTTTGTGTATGGGGTTAGACAGTAGTCCAGTTTCATTCTCTTACATGTAGCTGTCCAGTTTTGCCAACACCAGCTGTTGAAGAGGCTGTCATTTCCCCATTGTATATCCATGCCTCCTTTTTCTACATTAATTGATCATATATGTTTGGGTTAATATCTCTATTCTGTTCCACTAGTCTATGGGTCTGTTCTTGTGCCAGTACCAAATTGTCTTGATTACTGTGGCTTTGTAGTAGAGCTTGAAGTCAGGGAGCATAATTCCCCCTGTTTTATTCCTCCTTCTCAGGATTGCTTTGGCTATTCGGGGTCTTTTGTGGATCCATATGAATTTTAGAACTATTTGTTCCAGTCGTTGAGGAATGCTGTTGGTATTTTGATACGGATTGCATTGAATCTGTAGATTGCTTTAGGAAGTATAGCCATTTTGACAATATTTATTCTTCCTAGCCAAGAGCATGGGATGAGTTTCCATTTGTTAGTGTCCTCTTTAATTTCTCTTAGGAGTGTCTTATAGTTTTCAGGGTATAGGTCTTTCACTTCCTTCATTAGGTTTATTCCTAGGTATTTTATTCTTTTTGATGCAATTGTGAATGGAATTGTTTTCCTGATTTCTCTTTCTGTTAACTCATTGTTAGTGTATAGGAGAGAAACAGATTTCTGTGTATTAATTTTGTATCCTGAAACTTTGCTGAATTCACATATTAGTTCTAGTAGTTTTGAATTGGAGTCTTAAGGTTTTTTATGTACAATATCATGTCATCTGCAAATAGTGACAGTTTGACTTTTTTTTACCAATCTGGATGCCTTGTATTTCTTTGTATTGTCTGATTGCCATAGCCAGGACCTCCAGTACTACATTGAATAACAATGGGGAGAGTGGGCATTCCTGTCTTGTTCCTGATCTTAGATGGAAAGCTTTCAGCTTCTCACTGTTACGTATGATGTTAGGTGTGGGTTTTATCATATATCACCTTTATTATTTTGAGGTACTTGCCTTCTATACCCATTTTTCTGAGAGTTTTTATCATGAATGGATGATGATTTTTTTCAAATGCTTTTTCAGCATCTATGGAGATGATCATGTGGTTTTTGTTCTTCTTTTTGTTGATGTGGTGGATGATGTTGATGGATTTTCGAATGCTGTACCATCCTTGCATCCCTGGGATGAATCCCACTTGATCATGGTGTATGATCCTCTTGATGCATTTTGAATTCGGTTTGCTAATATTTTGTTGAGTATTTTTGTATCTATGTTCATCAGGGATATTGGTCCATAATTTTCTTTTCTGGTGTGGTCTTTTCCTGATTTTAGTATTAGAGTAATGCTGGCTTCATAGAATGAGTTTGGAAATATTCCCTTCTCTTCTATTTTTTGGAAAACTTTAAGGAGAATGGGTATTATTTCTTCTCTACATGCCTGATAAAATTCAGCGGTGTATCCATCTGGCCCGGGGGTTTTGCTCTTGGGTAGTTTTCTGATTACCGATTCAATTTCATTGCTGGTAATGGGTCTCTTTAGGTTTTGTGTTTCTTACTTGGTCAGTCTTGGGAGGTTGTATTTTTCTAAGAAGTTTTCCATTTCTTCTAGGTTCTCCAGCATGTTAGCATGTAGATTTTCATAGTATTCTCTATTTCTTTGTATATCTGTGGTGTCTGTCGTGATTTTTCCTTTCTCAATTCTGATTCTGTTTATGTGTGTAGATTCTCTTTTTCTCTTAATAAATCTGGCTAGGGGTTTATTTATTTTGTTTATTTTGTCAAAGAACCAGCTTTTGGTCTCATTGGTTTTTCTATTGTTTTATTCTTCTCAATTTTATTTATTTCTTTCTGATCTTTATTATGTCCCTGCTTCTGCTGCCTTTAGGCCTCATTTATTATTTTTTTTCCACTTTCAATAATTGTTATTTTAGACTATTCATTTGGGATTGTTCTTCCTTCTTTAAATAGGCCTGGATTGCAATACACTTTCCTCTTAGAACTGCCTTTGCTGCGTCCCACGGAAGCTGGGGCTTTGTGCTGTTGTCACTTGTCTCCATATATTGGTGTGATCTCTATTTTCATTTCATCATTGATCCGTTGATTATTTAGAAGCATGTTGTTAAGCCTCCATGTATTTGTGAGCCTTTTTGTTTTCTTTGTACAATTTATTTCCAGTTTTATACCTTTTTGATCTGAGAAGTTGGTTGGTAGAATTTCAGTATTTTTTAATTCACTGAGGTTCTTTTTGTGGCCTAGTATGTGGTCTATTCTGGAAAATGTTCCATGTGCACTTGAGAAGAATGTGTATCCTTTTGCTTTTGGGTGTAGAGTTCTGTAGATGTCTGTTAGGTCCATCTGTTCTAGTGTGTTGTTCAGTGCCTCTGTGTGTTTACTTATTTTCTGTCTGGTTGATCTGTTCTTTGGAGTGAGTGGTGTGTTGCAGTCTCCTAAAATGAATACATTGCTTTCTATTTCCTCTTTTAATTCTGTTAGTATTTGTTTCACATATGTTGGCACTCCTGTGTTGGGTGCATATGTATTTATAATGGTTATATCCTCTTGTTGGACTGACCCCTTTATCATTATGTAATGTCCTCCTTTATCTCTTGCTACTTTCTTCGTTTTGAAGTCTATTTTGTCTGATACCAGTACTGCAACACCTGCTTTTTTCTCCCTGTTGTTTGCATGAAATATCTTTTTCCACCCCTTCACTTTGTTTATGTCTTTGGGTTTGAGGTGAGTGTCTTGTAAGGAGCATATAGGTGGGTCTTGCTTTTTTATCCATTCTATTACTCTGTGCGTTTTGATTGGTGCATTCAGTCCATTTACATATAGGGTGATTATCGATAGATATGTACTTATTGCCATTGCAGCCTTTGGATTCGTGGTTACCAAAGTTTCAAGGGTAGCCTATTTACTATCTAACGGTCTAACTTAACTCTCTTGTTAAGCTATTACAAACACATTCTGATGATTCTTTATTTCTCTCCCTTCTTATTCTTCCTCCTCCATTCTTTATATGCTCGGTGTTTTATTCTGTACTCTTTTACGTTTCCATTGACTGTTTTTGTGGATAGTTGTTTTAATTTTTTGCCTTTAGTTAGTATTTGGATGGTCTGCTTTCTTTGCTATGAATTTATTTTCTCTGGTGACATCTTTTTAGCCTTACGAGTGCTAAGATATCAGCAGTCCCTTTAAGATATCCTGTAGAGATGGTTTGTGGGAGGCAAATTTCCTCAACTTTCACTTCTCTGGGAATTGTTTAATCCCTCCCTCAATTTTAAATGATAATCGTGCTGGATACAGTATTCTTAGTTCAAGGCCCTTCTGTTTCATTGCATTAAATATACCATGCCGTTCTCTTCTTGCTTGTAAGGTTTTTATTAAGAAGTCTGATGACAGTCTGATGGGTTTTCCTTCTGTAGGTGATCTTTTTTCTCTCTCTGGCTGTCTTTAATACTCTGTCCTTTTCTTTTATCTTTGCTATTTTAATTATTATATGTCTTGGTTTTGTCGTCCTTGGGTCCCTTTTGTTGGGAGACCTGTGGGCTTCCATGGCCTGAGAAACTATTTCCTTTCCCAGCTTGGGGAAGTTTTCAACAATTATATCTTCAAAGACACTTTCTATCCCTTTTCTCTCTTTTCTTCTTCTGGTACTCCTATAATGTGAATATTGTTCCATTTGGATTGGTCACAGAGCTCTCTTAATATTCTTTCATTCCTAGAGATCTTTTTGTCTCTCTCTGCCTCAGCTTCTCTGTACTCTTGTTCTCTGATTTCTATTCCATTAACAGTCTCTTGCACCTCGTCCATTCTGCTCTTAAGCCCATCAATCGATTGTTTCATTTCTGTAATGTTCCTCCTGACTTCCTCCCTAGCTCTTGCATATTTCTATGTAGGTCTATCAGCATCGTTATGACTTTTATTCTGAATTCTTTTTCAGGAAGATTGTTTAAATCTATCCCACCAGGCTTTCTTTCTGGGGTTGTGTGGGTGATCTTTGACTGGACCATATTCTTCTGTCTTTTTATGGTGATAGAAGTGGTTGCAGGCAGGTCCACGTGTGTCAGCTGGGAGAACAAGTCCCTTCGTGCTTGTTGTTCTCTTTGTCCTTCTCCACAGCCTGTGCTGGTTACCCGCACACCAGGAGGCAGTCTCTGGGATAATCCCGAGATGTGGTGTGCTGGGCCACCCTCAGGCTAGCCTAGAGCACTGTGGGGGTTTGCAGCCTCGCTGGGTGCGTTCTGCGCCCCTTGGTGTCTTCTGGACCTTGCTCTGGCTTCTGCAGCCCTTCTTAGCTGTGCACCTGCTGGGAGATTCTGTGTGGCTGCTGTGGGTGGGGCCATTCTCCTGCTGTTCCATAGCTGTGGCGGAAACACAGGACCATTTGCAGCGCCGGCCAGGGGGAACGATTGGCAGGCTGCTTATTGCCATGAGGTGCTTTGGTGGGGGTGCTTTACCAGGCAGCCAGTTACGGGGCCTGAAATTCCTCAAGATTCCCAGCCTGCTGGGCTGAGTGTGCTGGGACGATTTTGTTCTGCTGTTTGGTCCTTGTCTCTTTAAGACTTTTAAAAAAGCGCCCATTTTTCTTTTGTCCCAGGGGAGCCGGCTGTGGGGACCTGCTCACAGTCTCTGTCTCAGATCCTACCCTTCCATTTCTCTAATCTCCAGTAAACCATGCAATGTGTGTCTGTGCTCCTGATGCAGATCACCAGGGCTGGTTATTTATCAGTCCTGTGCTTCCACTCCCTCCCACTCTGATTCTTTTCCTCCTGCCGGTGAGCTGGGGTGGGGGAGTGCTCAGGTCCTGCCGGGTTGTGGCTTTGTATCTTACCCGCTTCCTCAGGCCCTGAGTTCTCGCAGATGTAACTGTCACCTGGCTGTTGTACTGTATCTTCTGGTCTCTCTTTTAGGAATAGTTGTATTTGTTGTATTTTCCCAAATATATATGGTTTTGGGAGGAGATTTCTGCTGCCCTGCTCATGCCACCATCTTCTCCAAGTCTAAGATTCCCCTATTGTATTTTTCTGGCTCCTTTATCATATATTAATTGACCATGTATGTATGGGTTTATATCTGGACCTTCTATTCTGTTTCACTGATGTATGGGTCTGCTGTTGTGCCAGTACCATACTATTTAATTACAGTGGCTTTGTAGTATAGCTTGAAGCTGGTGAGCATAATATCCCCAGCTTTGTTCTTCTTTCTCATGATTGCTCTGGCTATTTGGAGTCTTTCGTGGTTCCATATGTATTATTTTCTCTAGTTCATTGAAAAACGCTGTTGGTGTTTTGATAAGTATTGCACTGAATCTGTAAATTGTTTGGGACATGACCATTTTGACAATATTAATTCTTCCTATCCATGAAAATGGTATTGATTTCTATTTATATATACCTTCAAGTTATCTCATGAGTGTCTTACAGTTTTCAGAGTAGAGCCCATTCACCTTCTTGTTAGGCCTATTCCTAGGTATTTTATACTTTTTGATGCAATTGTAAATGGAATTGTTTTCCTGATTTCACTTTGTACTAGTTCGTTGTTAGTATATAGGAATGCAATTGATTCTGTGTATTAATTTTGCACCCTGCAACTTTGCTGAATTCAGCTAGTAATTCTAATAGATTTTTGGTGGAGTCTTTAGGGTTTTCTCTATATAGTATCATGTCACTTGCAAATAATGAGTTTTACTTCTTCCATACCAATTTGGATGCCTTTTATCTCTTTGTGTTCTCTGATTGCCCTTCCCAGTTAGCTGCGCACCTGCTGGGAGGAGATTCTGTGTGGTTGCTGTGGGTGGGGCTGCTCTCCCGCTGTTCCGCAACAGTGGCGGGTCCCCCGGACCATTTGCAGCTCCGGCCAGGGGAATGATTGGCAGGCTGCTTATCGCCATGAGGTGCTTCGGCGGGGCTGCTTTACTAGGTAGCTCATTAGAGGGCCTGAAATTCCTCAAGATTCCCAGCCTGCTGTGCTGAGTTCCCTGGGACGATTTTGTACTTGAGTACTACATTGAATAAAAGTGGTGAGAGTGGACATCCTTGTCTTATTCCTGATCTTAGAGGAGGAGCTTTCAGCTTTTTGCCATCGTGTATGATGTTAGCTGTGGGTTTGTCATGTATGGCGTTTATTATGTTGAGGTAAATTTAGTCTTTACCCATTTGTTAAGAGTTTTTATCATGAATGGATGTTGAATTTTGTCAAATGTTTTTTTGGCATCTATTGAGATGATCATGTGGTTTATATCCTTTTCTTTCATGTGATGTATGATGTTGATTGATGTATGAATATTGTACCATCCTTGCATCCCTCAGTTAAATCCCACCTGGTCATAATAGTTTATCCTTTTGTATTTTTTAATTTGGTTTGCTAATACATTGTTGAGGATGTTTACATCTATGTTCATCAGGGACACTTGTCTGTAATATCTTTTTTCATAGTGTCTTTGATTTTGTATTGGAGTGGTGCCAGCCTCATAGAATGAGTTTGGAAGTGTTTCATCCTCTTCTACTTTTTGGAATACTTTAAGAAGAATGGCTATTAGCTCCTCTTTAAGTGTTCAGCAGAATTTAGTTGTGAAGCCATCTGTTCCTGGAATTTTGTTTGTTGGGAGTTTTTTTTTATTACCAATTCAGTTTTATTACTTGTAATTTGTATGTGCAGATTTTCTGTTTCTTCCTGGGTTGTTCTTGAAGGGAATATGTCTTTTTATACATACTTTTCTAGGAATATGTCCATTTCTTCTAGGTTGTTCAATTTATTGACATATGAATTTCATAGAATTCCCTAATAATGATTGGAATTTTTGTTGTATCTGTTGTTACTATTCCTTTTTCATTTCTGATTTTTTTATTTGTGTCTGCTTTTTTTTCCTTAGTAAGGCTGGTTAAAGATGGTCTATTTTGTTTATCTTCTCAAGGAATGAGCGCTTGGTTTTACTGATGTTTTCTCTTGTTTTATTCTTCTCTATTTTATTTATATCTGTTCTGATCTTTATTATGGCCCTCCTTCTACTAACTATGGGTTTCATTTGTTCTTTTAAAGTTTCTTTAGTTATGAGTTTAGACTACTTATTTGGGATTGTTCTTGTTTCTTAAAGAACGCCTGTATTGCTATGTACTTCCATCTTAGAACCACTTGTGTGGCATCCCACATATGTTGAACTCTGTATTTTGTCTCCACGTATTGCTTGGTTTCTCCTTTGATTTGTTCATTGATTCATCGGTTATTTAGAAGCATGTTGTTTAGCTTCCATGTGCTTCCAGGCCTTTTTTGTTTTCTTTATGTAATTTATTTCTATTTTTATACCACTGTAATCTGAAAAGATGCTTGATACAATTTCAATCTTTTTTAATTTATTGAGGATATTTTTGTGGCCTTGTATGTGATTTTAGAGAACTTTCCATGTTCACTTGGGAAAAATATGTATTCTACTGCTTTTAGGTGGAATGTTCTGTAGATATCTGTTAAGTCCATCTGATCTAATGTATTGTTCAATGCCTCTGTTTATTTATTTTCTGTCTGACTGATATGTCTATTGATGTGAGTGGTGTGTTGAGGTCTCCTAAAATAAATGTGTTGCAATCTAATTCCCCCTTTAATTCTGTTAGTATTTGTTTTAGATATTTAGTTGCTCATATGTTGGGTGCATAGATATTTATAATGGTTACATCCTCTTGTTGGACTGACCCCTTTATCTTTATGTAATGTACTTTATCTCTTGTTATTTTCTTTGTTTTGAAATCTATGTTGTCTGATATAACTACTGCAACTCCTGCTTTTTTCTCCCTATTATTTGCATGAAATATCATTTTCCATCCCTTCACTTTTAGTCTGTGTATGGCTTTGGGTATGATATGAGTCTCTTGTGGGCAGCATATAGATTGCTCTTGTTTCTTTATCCATTCTGCCACTCTATGTCTTTTGATTGATGTCTTCAATCCATTTACATGTAAAGTAGTTCTTGATAGGTATTTACTTATAGCCATTTCATCAACTGTTTTCTGTTTTTTTTTTTTTGTAGTTCCTTCCTCTCTTATACTATGCTCTTGTTATTTGATGGTTTCCTTTAGTGTTATAATTGCATTTCTTCTGAAAATTTTTTGTGTTATCTATTATAATTTTTAGCCTTGTGGTTGTCATAGGTTCGTGGATAGTTTCTTAAATATATAACAGTCTATATTTGCTCCCTCTACTTCAAACAGAGTCTAAAATTACTTCCATTTTATGCTTTTCCCCCTCCACACATTATGTATTAGATGTTATAATCTGCAATTTTTTGTATCCCTTCACTAATTTTGTGTATGGTTGATTTTACCTTTTTTTTTAACTTCATACTTGCTTAGTAAGTAATTAGTCTACTACCTTTAATGTGGGTTTGTTTTCACTGATGACAAATATTTGGGTTTGAGAACACTTCTACAGAAGTCCCTTTGAAGCTTGTTTAGGGATGGTGAATTCCTTTAACTTTTGTTTATCTGGGAAACGGTTAATCTCTCCTTAAATTCTGAATGATAATCTTGCTGGGTGGATGATTCTTGGTTGAAGGTCCTTTTGTTTCAATACATTTAATATCTCATGCCACTCCTTTCTGGCCTATAAAGTTCCTGCTGAGAAGGCGGCTGATAGCCTGATGGGGTTTCCTTTTAAGAAATGTTTTGCCTCTCTCTAGCTGCTTTCAATACCCTCTCTTTATCATTAACCTTTGTCATTTTAATTATTGTATATTTGGTGTTGTCTTACTGGGGTCCCTTTTGAAAGGGACTCACTGTGCTTCCAGGATCTGGGTGTCTGTTTCCTTCCCCAGATTTCTGTGTTTTCAGAAATTATTTCTTCAGAGATTTTGCTACTCCTTTGTCTCTCTTCTCCTTTGGGTACCCTTATTATGTGAATATTGTTTCATTTGAAGTCTTCATACAACTCTCTCAACATCCTCTTAATTCTAGGGACTCTTTATTTCCCCGGCTCCTCAGCTTCATTATTTCCCTCTTCTCTATTTTCCATTTAATTCATTGTCTCCTCTTCTTGCAGCAATCTATTACTTATTCCCTCCATTGGATTTTTTCATTTCAGTTACAATATTCTTCAGCTCTAAGTAGTTTTTTGCAAATCTATCTCTTTGCTGAAATCCTCCCTGAGACCACCAGTATTTTTCCACAGATCAGTGAGCATATTTATTTATTTATTTTTATTTTTTATAAATTATTTTGGTATCATTAATCTACAATTATATGTGCAATATTATGGTTATTAAACTACCCCTTCATCATGTCCCCCCCACCAACCCCATTACAGTCACTGTCCATCAGCATAGTGAAATTCTATAGAATCACTACTTGTCTTCTCTGAGTTGTACAGCCCTCCCTGTGCCCCCAAAACATTATGTCTCTTAATCGTAATGCCCCCTTTCCCCTCTTATCCCTGCTTTACCACCCATCTTCCCCAGTCCCTTTCCCTTTGGTAACTATTAGTCTGTTCTTGGGTTCTGTGAGTCTGCTGCTGTTTTGTTCCTTCAGTATTTTTTCTTTGTTATTATACTCCACATATGAGTGAAATCATTTGATACTTGTCTTTTTGGGGCTTGGATTATTTCACTGAGCATAATACCCTCTAGCTCCATCCATGTTCTTGCAAATGGTAGGATTTGTTTTCTTCTTATGGCTGAAAAATATTCCATTGTGTTTATGTACCACATCTTCTTTATCCATTCATCTACTGATGGACACTTAGGTTGCTTCCATTTCTTGGCTATTGTAAATAGTGCTGTGATAAACATAGGGGTGCATATGTCTTTTTCAAACTGCGCTACTGCATTTTTAGGGTAAATTCCTAGGAGTGGGATTCCTGGGTCAAATGGTATTTCTATTTTTAGTTTTTTGAGGAACCTCCATACTGCTTTCCACAATGGTTGAACTAATTTGCATTCCCACCAGCAGTGTAGGAGGGTTCCCTTTTCTCCACATCCTCGCCAACATTTGTTGTTGTTTGTGTTTTGGATGTTGGCCGTCCTCCCTGGTGTGAGGTGATATCTCATTGTGGATTTAATCTGCATTTCTCTGATGATTAGCGTTGTGGAGCATCTTTTCATGTGCCTGTTGGCAATCTGAATTTCTTCTTTAGAGAAGTGTCTATTCATGTCCTCTGACCATTTCTTAATTGGATTATTTGCTTTTTGTTTGGTAGGGTGCATGAGTTCTTCATATATTTTAGATGTCAACCCTTTATCAGATACTTCACTTATGAATATATTCTCCCATACTGTAGGATGTCTTTTTGTTCTACTGATGGTGTCCTTTGCTGTACAGAAGCTTTTCAGCTTGATATAGTCCCACTTGTTCATTTTTGCTTTTGTTTCCCTTGCCCAGGGAGATATGTTCATGAAGAAGTCGCTCATGTTTATGTCCAAGAGATTTTTGCCTATGCTTTTTTCTAAGAGTTTTATGGTTTCATGACTTACATTCAGGTCTTTGATCCACCTTGAGTTTACTTTTCTGTATGGGGCTACATAGTAGTCCAGTTTCATTCTCTTACATGTAGCTGTCCAGTTTTTCCAACACCAGCTGCTGAAGAGGCTGTCATCGCCCCATTGTATACCCAAGTCTCCTTTATCAAATATTAATTGACTGTATATGTTTGGGTAATGTTTGGATTTTCTATTCTGTTCCAGTGGTCTGTGGTCTGTTTTTGTGCCAATACCAAATTGTCTTCATTACTGTGGCTTTGTAGTAGACCTTGAAGTCAGGGAGCGTAATTCCCCCTGTTTTATCCCTCCTTCTCAGGATTGCTTTGGCTATTCGGGGTCTTTTGTGGTTCCATATGAATTTTAGAATTATTTGTTCCAGTTCATTGAAGAAAGCTGTTGGTATTTTGATACGGATTGCATTGAATCTGTAGATTACTTTAGGTAGGATAGCCATTTTGACAATATTTATTCTTCCTAGCCAAGAGCATGGGATGCATTTCCATTTGTTAGTGTCCTCTTTAATTTCTCTTAGGATGTCTTGTAGTTTTCAGAGTACAGGTCTTTCACTTCCTTCGTTAGGTTTATTCCTAGGTATTTTATTCTTTTTGATGCAATTGTGAATGGAATTGTTTTTCTGATTTCTCTTTCTGTTAGTTCATCATTAGTGTATAGGAAAGCAACAGATTTCTGTGTGTTAATTTTGTATCCTGCAACTTTGCTGAATTCAGATATTAGTTCTAGTAGTTTTGGAATGGAGTCTTTAGAGTATTTTATGTACAGCATCATGTCATCTGCAAATAATGACAATTTGACTTCTTTACCAATCTGGATGCCTTGTATTTCTTTGTTTTGTCTGATTGCCATGGCTAGGACCTCCAGTACTATATTGAATAACAGTGGAGAGAGTGGGCATTCCTGTCTTATTCCCGATCTTAGATGAAAACCTTTCAGCTTCTCGCTGTTAAGTATGATGTTACCTGTGGGTTTGTCATATATGGCCTTTATGATGTTGAGGTACTTTCCGTCTATACCCATTTTGTTAACAGTTTTAATCATGAATGGATGCTGAATTTTGTCAAATGCTTTTTCAGCATCTATGGAGATGATCATGTGGTTTCTGTTCTGCTTTTTGTTGATGTGGTGGATGATGTTGATGGACTTTCGAATGTTGTAAGATCCTTGCATCCCTGGGATGACTCCCACTTGATCATGGTGTGTGATCCTCTTGATGTATTTTTGAATTCGGTTTGCTAATATTTTGTTGAGTATTTTTGCATCTTCATTCATCAGGGACATTGGTCTGTAACTTTCTTTTTTGGTGAGGTCTTTGCCCGGTTTTGGTATTAGAGTGATGCTGGATTCATAGAATGAGTTTGGAAGTATTCCCTCCTCTTCTATTTTTTGGAAAACTTTAAGGAGAATGGGTGTTATTTCTTCTCTATATGTCTGGTAGAATTCAGAGGTGAATCCATCTGGTCCGGGGTTTTGTTCTTGGGTAGTTTTTTGATTACCAATTCAATTTCGTTGCTGGTGATTGGTCTGTTTAGTTTTTCTGTTTCTTGCTTGGTCAGTCTTGGGAGGTTGTATTTTTCTAAGAAGTTGTCCATTTCTTCTATGTTTTCCTGCTTGTTGGCATATAGATTCTCCTAATATTCTCTTATAATTCTTTATATTTCTGTGGGGTCCGTCGTTATTTTTCCTTTCTCATTTCTGATTCTGTTTATGTGTGTAGATTCTCTTTTTCTCTCAAAAGTCTTACTAGCAGGTTATGTATTTTGTTTATTTTATCAAAGAACTTGGTTTCATTGATTTTCTCTATTGTTTTATTCTTCTCAATTTTATTTATTTCTTCTCTGATCTGTTTTATGTCCCTTCTTCTGGTGACTTTGTGCCTCATTTGTTCTTCTTTTTCCAATTTCAGTAATTGTGTCTTTAGGCTATTCATTTGCGAATGTTCTTCCTTCTTTAAATAGGCCTGGACTGCAATATACTTTCCTCTTAGAACTGCCTTTGCTGCGTCCCACTGAAGTTGTCGCTTTGTCTTGTTGTCATTAGTCTCCATATATTCTTTGATTTCTGTTTTGATTTGGTAGTTAACCCATTGATTAGGAGAATGTTGTTAAGTCTCCATGTATTTATGAGCCTTTTTGGTTTCTTTCTAAAATTTATTTCTAGTTTTATACCTTTGTGTTGTGAGAAGTTGGTTGGTAGGATTTCAATATTTTTGAATTTACTGAGGTTCCTTTTGTGGCCTAGTATGTGGTCTATTCTGGAAAATGTTCCATGTGCACTTGAGAAGAATGTGTATCCTGCTGCTTTTGGGTGTAGAGTTCTGTAGATGTCTGTTAGGTCCATCTGTTCTAGTGTGTTGTTCAGTGCCTCTGTGTCTTTACTTATTTTATGTCTGGTTGATCTGTTCCTTGGAGTGAGTGGCGTGTTGCAGTCTCCTGAAATTAATGCGTTGCTGTCTATTGCCTCCTTTAATTCTGTTAGTATTTGTTTCACATATGCTGGTGCTCCTGTGTTGGTGCATATATATTTATAATGGTTATATCTTCTTGTTGGACTGACCCCTTTATCATTATGTAATGTCCTTCTTTATCTCTTGCTACTTTCTTTGTTTTGAAGTCTATTTTGTCTGATACAAGTACTGCAACACCTGTTTTTTTTCTCTTTGTTGTTTGCATGAAGTATCTTTTCCATCCCTTCACTTTTAGTCTGTGTATAACTTTGGGTTTGAGGTGAGTCTCTTGTAAGTAGCACATAGATGGGTCTTGCTTTTTTATCCATTCTGTTACTCTGTGTCTTTTGATTGGTGCATTCAGTCCATTTACATAGAGGGTGATTATCGATAGATATGTACTTATTGCCATTGCTGGCCTTAGATTCTTGGTTACCAAAGGTTCAAGGTTGCTTCTGTACTACCTAACAATCTAACGTAACTTTCTTGTTAAGTTATTGTAATCACAGTCTGATATTTCTTTATTTCTCTCCCTTCTTATCCTTCCTCCTCCATTCTTTATATACTAGGTGTTTTATTCTTTGCCTTTAGTTAGTATTTGAATGGTCTGCTTTCTTTGTTATGATTTTATTTTCTCTGGTGACATCTTTTTAGCCTTAGGGGTGCTTCCCTAGAGCAGTCCATTTAAGATATCCTGTAGTGGTGGTTTATGAGGGGCAAACTCTCTCAACTTTCGTTTGTCTGGAAATTGTTTAATCCCTCCATAATATTTAAATGATAATCGTCCTGGATACAGTATTGTTGGTTCGAGGCCCTTCTGTTTCATAACCTTAAATATATCATGCCATTCTCTTCTGGCCTGTATGGTTTATGTTGTGAAGTCTGATGATAATCTGATGGGTTTTCCTTTGTAGGTGATCTTTTTTCTCTAGCTGCCTTTAATACTCTGTCTTTATCTTTGATCTTTGTCATCTTTATTATTATGTGTCTTGGTGTTGTCTTCCTTGGTCCCTTGTGTTGGGAGATCTGTGGGATTCCATGGACTGGGAGACTATTTCCTTTCCCAGCGAGGGAAAGTTTTCAGCAATTATTTCTTCAAAGACACTTTCTATCCCTTTTTCTCTCTCTTCTTCCTCTGGTACTTCTATAATGCGAATATTGTTCCATTTGGATTGGTCACACAGTTCTCAATATTCTTTCATTCCTAGAAATCCTTTTATCTCTCTCTGCCTCACCTTCTCTGTATTCCTGTTCTCTGATTTCTCTTCCATTAAGAGTCTCTTGCATTTCTTCCAGTCTGCTGTTAAGCCCTTCAATCGCTTGTCTGATTTCTGCATTGTCTTTCCTGACTTCCCTCACTTCCTCCCTCAGCTCTTGCACATTTTTCTGTAGGTCCATCAGCATGGTTATGGCTTTTATTCTGAATTCTTTTTCAGGAAGACTGTGAAATTCCATCCCTTCAGGCTCTCTCTCTGGGGTTCTCTGGTTGATTTTAGTCTGGACCATAATCCTCTCTCGTTTCATGGCTATAGAAGTGGTCGCTGGTAGTTGCCACGTATGTCAGCTGGGCTCTTTAAGACTTTAAAAAGAGGAAAAGAAAAAAGAAAGAAAGAGAGAAAAAAAGAAAGAAAAGAAAAACACAAAACAAAACAAAAGAAAAAACAAAACAAAAAATGCCCACCCGGAGTAGATTCTGTGGGGATGCTGTAGGTGGCCCTGTTGCCCTATTATACTGCAGCCATGGCTGTGCCACTCTGCAGGGCCCTTAATAGCTCTGGCCGGGTTGGGAACGAATGGGAGGCTGTTGATCTTTGTGGGACGTCTAAGTGAGGCCACCCTTTTGCAGTCGCCAGCTAAGGGGTAAACTCCCCAGGACTCCCAGCCTGCTGGGCTGAGTGTGCCGGGGTGATCCGGCTCCTCCGCTGGGCTCCTGTCTCTTTAGACTGCTGAAGAATGCGCGCGATTTTTTTTTCCTTCCCGGGAGCCGGCTGCAAGCATCTTGGCGCATTCCCCGCTCAGATCCTGCCCCTCTGTCTTTCCAATCCCCGCTACACTGCACTATGTGTGTCAGCACTCCCCGCGCAGATCACTGGGGCTAGTTATTTCACGGGATGTACTTCCACTCCCTCCCAGCTCTGAATCTTCTCCTCCCGCCGGTGCGCTGGGGTGGGTGAGTGCTCAGGTCCTGCCGGGTCGCGGCTCTGTATCTTACCCTCCTCTTGGGGTACTGAGTCCTCTCTGGTGTAGCTGCATGCTGTGCGCTTTCATGTGTATTCTGGTCTCTCTTTTAGGAATAGTTGTATTTGCTGTATTTTCGTAGATAAATATAGTGTTGGGAGGAGATTTCTGCTGCCCTGCTCACGCTGCCATCTTCCCGGAAGTCTCCAGTGAGCATATTTATAACTATTCTTTTGAAATTTTTATTAATAAAATTGATGCTGTCTGTTTCATTTAGCCCTCCTTCTGGTGTCTTATTGTGTAGTTTTGTTTGGAACATATTCCTCTATCTCCTCATTTTATCTGGGTCTCTGTGTTTCATCCTTCATATCAGATATATCCACTCGGTCTTCTGGTCTTCTTAATGGCTTTATGAAGAAGGCATCCTGTGGTGTCCATAAGCTCAAGAAATTTTTAACCTGTTTCTGGCCCTCCTTTGTGTTGGAGCTGTAGTTTCTATTGGAAGGTTATGGTCATGGCCGCCTTTTTGCCTGTCTGCCAGCATTGGCTGATCTCTGTTAGCAGATGCCATTTGTGAGTCTTGTATGCAGGGGACCTTCTGGTGGGATTGTGGGTGGGGCTTCCCCTCTGCCCATCTGCCAGCAGGGGCCAATCACAGTTCCCCAACAGCTGTCAGCCTGCCTCAGCCAGCCGTCTGTGAGCTGTGCAGTGGGGCTTCTCCTGGTATCATTATGTGCAGGGCATCACCTTTGCCTGTCTGCTAGGAGTGGCTGATCTCTGTCAACCATGGCTGGCAGCTTGTTTCAACTGGCCCTCTGTGAGCCATACATCAGTGCTCTTTCTGTGATCACTATGGTCAGTGTCACCCTCTGCCTGCCATGCAGCTACAGGAGCCCTGCTGGGCTGATGGAGTGAGCATGGTGGATGCACAGGGAGCACAACACAGGGCTGGGCCACCAGCAAGGAAGAAGGAATGTTTGGAGCGGGCTCCCATAGTCATCTCCTCAGTGGAATGAGAGAAGGCCTGGAAATCTGGAAAAGCCTCCCTCTACCTGCCAGGCATCGAAGTCTGACTGCTATTGGGCCCCTCAGGCAATGTGGGTAGGCACGTGCACAGAGAAGCTCCTCAGGACTGAGCCACCAGTGAGAGGGATGGAGAATTTGGTGCTGGATTCCATGTGTGCCTGACCAGTTGGGCTGAGGGACGGCTAGGGAAGTATCCTACACCTACCCTTTCTCCTACAGAGAGAGCTCCCTCCAACCCTTTGCTCTCTGTCACCCTTCCCACTGCTGGTAAATCTTTCAAACTGTAGCCCCTATGTTGCTTCTCAGTGGGACTGATAGAATGTGCCTTTCCACCACAAGCAGCAGGAGTCTCAGATTCCCAGAATGCTCCAGCTCTACCTAGTGTCAAGCCCCATTAATCACCAAAGCCCAGCACAATATGGACTTGTATTCTGAGGAGACCTCCAGGGCCCAGCGTACAGAGTTCCTGACTGCTTATCCCCTCCCCACTCTGTTCCTCTGTCTTCTACTTGTTGGCTGGAATGCAGAAGGGCCTGGGTTCTGCTTAATCACAGCTCTACCATTTTACCCATCTCTGTGCAGTTTACTCCTTCACCTGAAATAGATGGCCTGTTCTGCAGTCTTCAGGTCATTTTAAGTGTTATTTGTTTTTGCAATAATTGTTTCTTTGGTGTGTATTGGAGGTTTCTGCTTTGCCTCCCTACTCTGCCATCTTTTTCACCAGAAGTTGGAGTTACTTTTTAATGCAACAATAGCTAATATCCACCCATTCCAAAAGTATGTACTAAAAGCCTACAAGGAGTAAGGCACAGCATTTGATACAAGAGATTTAGCAGTGAATAAATAGGATCTTCTCATAGATATAACTTCCTAGTGCAGAGAGACAGATGATAAATACTTAAACTATCACTTGTTCTTTTGCCACTTAAAATCATGTTTGTTTCCTGATGTAGGGTCAGAGGTTTACTTTGTGAAACCATCTACAACTGGAATGGAATATTCCTAGAATTTTTTATTTGTAGTTCCCTTGGCTGGGAGTGGTGTTGTCAGTTTCTTCCGAGAGGTTTTAATAGGTAATTTTGATCTGGAAGAAAATCTGCCATCGTAACATAAGAAATTTTATTAGGTTGAGTAAAAAATTACAAGTATAAGGTATTATATTTTTGTAAATATCAAATGTGCTTCAATATCTTTTGTTAACTGTGTCAATAGAAATTATTGTTCTAAA
This sequence comes from Smutsia gigantea, assembly GCA_032199065.1. NCBI lineage: Eukaryota > Metazoa > Chordata > Mammalia > Pholidota > Manidae > Smutsia > Smutsia gigantea. Next base: position 261,686 of record JAVSCE010009489.1, on the reverse strand, counting down.
TCATAAGGAAGTATATATGACTTGGTCAGGAAACATATCTATGTTAACAAGACAGTTTTTAACAGACATGGAAAAGAGAAAGTGATCATTTAGTTTTCATATTCTTGTTTTTGAGAAAGAGGGCCTGGGGTGGAATGTATGCAGTGTGTAATGGTGGAGATGTTATAAACATAAAGAATTTTAGTCTATTTTTTCACAACACTTTATTTTTTATTGTCTTTGAAATATACTCTACCTTCTCTGTCTATTATATAGAAGAAAACCTGGCTTGAGAAAAGGCACAGCTGGTAACTTTCAGAACTGCACTGAGGTTACCAGAAGTTGTGACATCCTTCTGTGCAAAGAAAGCCTATGAATCTAACTGTGCAGAAGGCTTATAAAACACTCAGTTCAGGAGAGGGTTAAAGATGGAGTGAGAAGTGAGACAGAAACCTCCTCTCAAAAAGTACACATACTACAAAAATACAGCAAATACAACTAATCCTGAAAAAGCGACCAGAAAGAAGATGGCAACAGGTTGCCTATATCTAAGGAAAATAGAAGACCTTATGGAAAAGGGTACGATAGCAAAGCCATGGTCTGGTGGGACCCAAGCCCTCCCCCGACCCAGGCTCACCAGTGGGATAAAGAGATAGAGCAGGGAGGGAGGGAGTGGAAGCCCAGGACTGCTAAACACGCACCCCTGGAGATATTCTCTGGGAGCATGAACCTACATTACATGGTGCTCTTGAGATCAGTGGGGTTGAAAAGAAAAGACAGGCAGAAAATAAAACCACAGTAAAGGAAGTAGAACAATTAATTACTAAGCAAATACAAAACTCAATCAACTTCCCACAAAGTCAGTCAAGGTATGCACAAAGAGTACAAGGGATACACAAAGGTATATTTATATACCTAATATATAAAGAGTGGAGGAGGGAGAAAAAAATACTTTAGATTGTGTTTGAAATAGCATTCTAAGCAAGTTAATTTAGACTGTTAGATAGTAAAGAACCTACCTTTGAATCTTTGGTAACCATGAATCTAAAGCCTGCAATAGCAAGAGTACATATCTAGCAATAATCACCCTAAATGTAAATGGACTGAATGCATCAGTCAAAAGACATAGAGTTACAGAATGGATAAAAAAATAAAGACCCATCTATATGCTGCCTACAAGAGACTCACTTCAAACCCAAAGACATACACAGACTAAAAGTGAAGAGATGAAAAAAGATACTTCATGAAATAATAGGGAGAAAAAAGCAGGAGTTGCAGTACTCACATCAGGCAAAATAGACTTCAAAACAAAGAAAGTAACAAGAGACAAAGGACATTACATACAGATAAAGGGGTTAGTCCAACAAGATGGTATAACCATTTAAAATATTTATGTACCTAACATAGAAGCACATACATATGTGAAACAAATACTAAAAGAATTAAAGGGGGAAATAGAATGCAATGCTTTCATTTTAGGAGACTTCTACACACCACTAACCCCAAAGGACAGATTAACCAGACAGAAAATAAGAAAGGAGACAGAGGCACTGAACAACAGAACAGATGGACCTAGCAGACATTAACAGAACACTCCATCCAAAAGCAGCAGGATATATACTCTTCACAAGTACAGGTGGAACACTTTCCAGAATAGATCATATACTACACCATAAAAAGAGCCTCAGTAAATTCAGAAGTACTGAAATTGTACCTACCAGCTTCTTACATCACAAAATTATGAAAATATAAATAAATTATGCAAAGAAAAAAAAAGCCCACAAGCACATGGAGACTTAACAACATGCTCTTAAATAATCAATGGATCAATGACCAAATAAAAACAGAGATCAAGAAACATATGGAGGAGAATAATAAACTAATACAGACTTCCGGGAAGATGGCGGCATGAGCAGGGTGGCAGAAATCTCCTCCCAAAACTATATATATCTATGAAAATACAGCAAATACAACTATTCCTAAAAGAGAGACCACAATACACAGGAAAGCGCACAGCATGCAGCTACACCTGAGAGGACACAGCACCCCGCGAGGAGGGTAAGATACGGAGCCGCAACCCAGCGGGAACCGAGCACTGCCCCACCTCAGTGCACCGGCGGGAGGAGAGGATTCAGAGCCGGGAGGGAGTGGAAGTGCACCCCGCGAAATAAACAGCCCTGGTGATCTGCGCAGGGAGTGCTGACACACATCGCATGGTGTAGCGGAGATTGGAGACAGAGTGCTGGATCTGAGCGGGGAACATGCCAGGGTGCTTGCAGCCGGCTCCAAGGAAGGAAAAAAAAAAAAAAGAAAGAAAACTGCATGCTTTTTTCAGTGGTCTTAAAGAGACAGGAGCCCAGTGGAGGAGCCGGTCACCCACGCACACTCAGCCCAGCAGGCTGGGAGTCCTGGGGAGTTTTGGACCTCTTAGCTGGTGACTGGGAAAGGGTGGCCGCACTTAGACTTCCCACAAAGATCAACAGCCTCCCATTCGTTCCCACCGCAGCCAGAGCTATAAAGGGACCTACGGGGCAGCATGGCCACAGCTGCGGAATAGTGGAGCAACAGCGCCACCTACAGCATCTCCACAGAATCTACTCCCGGTGGGCGTTTTTTTGTTTTTCTTTGTTTTTTGTTTTTTCTAATCTTTCTTTTTTCTATTCTTTCTTTTTTTTCTCTTTTTCTTTTTAAAGTCTTAAAGAGACCAGCTGACATACGTGGAGACTACCAACGACCACTATAGCTATGAAAAGACAGAGGAATATGGTCAAGACTGAGATCAACCAGACAACCCCAGAGAGGGAGTCTGAAGGGATGGAAATGCACAGCCTCCCTGAAAAAGAATTCAGAATAAAAGTCATAACCATGCTGATGGACCTACAGAGAAATGTGCAAGAACTGAGGGAGGAAGTGAGGGAACTGAGGAAAGACAATACAGAAATCAGACAAGCGATCGACGGGCTTAACAGCAGAATGGATGAGATGCAAAAGACTGTTAATGGAATAGAAAACAGAGAACAGGAGTACAGAGCAGCTGAGGCAGAGAGAGATAAACGGATTTCTAGGAATGAAAGAATATTAAGAGAACTGTGTGACCAATCCAAACGGAACAATATTCGCATTATAGGAGTACCAGAGGAAGAAGAGAGAGAAAAGGGATAGAAAGTGTCTTTGAAGAAATAATTGCTGAAAACTTCCCCATGCTGGGGAAGGAAATAGTCTTGCAGTCCATGGAAGCCCACAGATCTCCCAACACAAGGGACCCAAGGAAGACAACACCAAGACACATAATAATTAAAATGGCAAAGATCAAAGATAAAGACAGAGTACTAAAGGCAGCTAGAGAGAGAAAAAAGATCACCTACAAAGGAAAACCTATCAGACTATCATCAGACTTCTCAACAGAAACCTTACAGGCCAGAATAGAACGGAATGATATATTTAACGTAATGAAACAGAAGGGCTTCGAACCAAGATTATTGTATCCAGCAGATTATCATTTAAATATGATGGAGGGATTAAACAATTTCCAGACAAACGAAAGTTGAGAGTTTGCCTCTCATAAACCACAACTACAACCACATTAACAAAAAGAAGAACAGAAACCACATGATCATAGTCATAGATGCTGAAAAAGCATTTGACAAAATTCAGCATCCATTCATGATTAAAACTCTCAACAAAATGGGTATAGACGGCAAGTACCTCAACATCATAAAGGCCATATATGACAAACCCACAGGTAACATCATACTTAACAGTGAGAAGCTGAAAGCTTTTCATCTAAGATCGGGAACAAGACAGAGATGCCCACTCTGTCCACTGTTATTCAACATAGTACTGGAGGTCCTAGCCACGGCAATCAGACAAAACAAAGAAATACAAGGCATCCAGATTGGTAAAGAAGAGGTCAAATTGTCACTATTTGCAGATGACATGATGGTGTACATAAAATACCCTAAAGACTCCATTCCAAAACTACTAGAACTAATAACTGAATTCAGCAAAGTTGCAGGATACAAAATTAACATGCAGAAATCTGTTGTTTTCCTATACACTAACGATGAACTAACAGAAAGAGAAATCAGGAAAACAATTCCATTCACAATTGCATCAAAAAGAATAAAATACCTAGGAATAAACCTAACGAAGGAAGTGAAAGACCTGTACTCTGAAAACTACAAGACATTCCTACGAGAAATTAAAGAGGACACTAACAAGTGGAAATGCATCCCATGCTCTTGGCTAGGTAGAATAAATATTGTCAAAATGGCTATACTACCTAAAGCAATCTACAGATTCAAGGCAATCCTTATCAAACTACCAACAGCTTTCTTCAGTGAACTGGAACAAATAATTCTAAAATTCATATGGAACCACAAAAGACCCCGAATAGCCAAAGCAATCCTGAGAAGGAGGAATAAAACAGGGGGAATTACGCTCCCTGACTTCAAGCTCTACTACAAAGCCAGAGTAATCAAGACAATTTGGTATTGGCACAAAAATAGACCCACAGACCAGTGGAACAGAATAGAAAATCCAAACATTAACCCAAACATATACAGTCAATTATTATTTGATAAAGGTGCTTTGGATATACAATGCGGAGATGACAGCCTCTTCAGCAGCTGGTGTTGGAAAAACTGGACAGCTACATGTAAGAGAATGAAACTGGACTACTGTGTAGCCCCATACACAAAGGTAAACTCAAGGTGGATCAAAGACCTGAATGTAAGTCATGAAACCATAAAACTCTTAGAAAAAAGCATAGGCAAAAATCTCTTGGACATAAACATGAGCGACTTCTTCATGAACATATCTCCCTGGGCAAGGGAAACAAAAGCAAAAATGAACAAGTGGGACTATATCTAGCTGAAAAGCTTCTGCACAGGAAAGGACACCATCAGTATAACAAAGACATCCTATAGTAAGGGAGAATATATTCATAAATGAAGTATCTGATAAGGGGTTGACATGCAAAATATATAAAGAACTCACACACCTTAACAAACAAAAAGCAAATAATCCAATTAAGCAAGGGGCAGAGGACATGAATAGACACTTCTCCAAAGAAAAATTCAGATGGCCAACAGGCACATGAAAAGATGCTCCACATTGGTAATCATCAGAGAAATGCAGATTAAACCCACAATGAGATACCACCTCACACCAGTGAGAATGGCCAAAATTCAAAACACAAACAACAACAAATGTTGGCGAGGATGTGGAGAAAAGGGAACCCTCCTACACTGCTGTTGATACTGCAAATTAGTTCAACCATTGTGGAAAGCAGTGTGGAGGTTCCTCAAAAAACCAAAAATAGAAATACCATTTGACAGGGAGGGATAAGGGGGAAAAGGGGCATTACGATTAGCAGTTGTGGTGTTGGGGAGGCATGGGGAGGGCTGTACAACTCAGAGAAGCCAAGTAGTGATTCTATAGCATCTCAGTATGCTGATGGACAGTGACTGTAATGGGGTTGGTGGGGGGGACCTGATGAAGGGGGTAGTTTAATAACCATAATATTGCACATGTAATTGTAGAATAATGATATGAAAATAAATTATATATAAAAAATAAGCAAACAAACAAAAAAGAAACATGGAGGAAAAGAAACAATAACTCAACATCAAAAAATTTGTGGGATACAGTGAAGGCTTTGCTAAGTGGAAAGTATATTGCATTACAGGACTACCTCAGGAAAGAAAAACAATCCCAAATTAACAGTCTAAACTCACAATTAGTGAAGCTAGAAAAAGAATAACAAATGAGGCCTAAAATCAGTAGGAAGAGGAACATAATAAAGACCAGAGAAGAAATAAAGAAAATTGGAAAGAATAAAACAATAAAAAGAAACAATGAAACCAGGAACTAGCTATTTTAGAAAATAAACAAAATAGATAAACTCCTAACCAGACTTATCCAAAAAAGTCTACACACATAAACAGAATCAGAAATGAGAATGGAAAAATCACTATGGACACCAAAGAAATACAAAGAATTATTAGAGAATAGTACGAAAAATTATGTGCTAACAAATTGGATAACCGAGAAAAATGGACAGCTTTCTAGAAAAATACAAACTTCCAAGACTGACCAAAGAATAAACAGAAAATCTGAACAGACCAATTGCCAGCAAGGAAATTGAATTGGTAATCAATAAACTACTGAAGAACAAAATTCCTGGACCAGATGGCTTCACCACTGAATTTTAACAAACATTAAGGGAAGACCTAATACCCGTCTTCCTTCAAGTTTTCCAAAAAGTAGAAGGGGAGGGAATACTTCCAGACTCATTCTATGAAACCAGCATCTCTCGAATACCAAAACCAGGCAAATACACAACAACAAAACAGAAAATTACAGACTAATATCCCTGATGAATATAGATGTAAAATCTCAACAAAATATTAGCAAACCAAATTCAAAACTACATAAAAACAATCATCCAACATGACCAAGTAGGATTTATTCCAGGGATGCAAGGATGGTACAATATTCGAAAATCCTTCAACATCATACACCACAACAAAAAGGACAGAAATCTCATGATAATATCCGTAGATAATGAAAAATAATTCTACAAAATTCAACATCCATTCATGATAGAAACTCTCAATAATATGGGTATAGATGACAAGTACCTCTACATAATAAAGGCCATATACAACAAACTCACAGCCATGGTACTTAACAGTGAAAAGTTGAAAGCTTTTCCTGTAAGATCAGGAACAAGAAAAGGAAGCCCAATTTCACCATTTTTATTCAACGTAGTAGTGGACATCCTAGCCACGGCAATTAGACGACACAAAGAAATAAAAAGCATTCAGATTGTTAAGGAAGAAGTTAAACTGTAACTGTTTGCAGATGACGATATTGTCCATAAAACCCCTGAAGAATCCACCCCCAAACTACTACAACTAATAGCTGAATTCAGCAAAGTTGCAGGATACAAAATTAATACACAGAAATCTGTTGAATTCCTATATACTAATGATGGACTAGCAGAAAAAGAAACCAGGAAAACAATTACATGCACAATTGCATCAAAAAGAATAAAATACCTAGGAATAAACCTAACCAAGAAGGTGAAAGACCTTTACTCTGAAAACTACAAGACACTCGATGAGAGCAATTAAAGAAGACACCAATAAATGAAAATACATCCAGTGCTCATGGATACGAATAGATAATATTGTCAAAATGGCCCTCCTTTCTAAAGAAATCTACAGATTCAATTCAATCTCTATCAAAATACCAACAACATTCTTCAACGATCCAGAAGAAATAATTCTAAAATTCATATGGAACCAGAGAAGACCCCCAAATAGCCAAAGCAATCCTGAGAAGGAAGAATAAAGTGGGGGGGATTACACTCCCCAAGTTCAAGCTGTCCTACAAAGCCACAGTAATCAAGACAATTTGGTACTGGCACAAGACCAGATGCATAGATCAATGGAACAGATTAGAAAGCCCATATATAAACCCGCACATACATGGCCAATATGATAAAGGAGCCATGGATATACAATGTGGAAATGACAGGCTGTTCAACAACTGGTGTTGGCAAACTCGACAGCTACATGGAAGTCAATGAAACTGGATTATTGTCTAACTCCATACACAAAAGTAAACTCAAAATGGATCAAAGACCTGCATGTAAGTCATGAAATTGTAAAACTGTTTGGAGAAAAAATAGGCAAAAGTCTCTTGAATATAAACATGAGCAATTTTTTTCCTGAACACATCTCCTTGGGCAAGGGAAACAAAAGCAAAAATAAAAAAATGTGACTACATCCAACTAAAAAGCTTCTGTACAGCAAAGAATACCATCAGTAGAATAAAAAGACATCCTACAGTGTGGGAGAATATAATTGTAAAGGACATATCCGACAAGGGGTTAACATCCAAAATATATAAAGAACTCACACACCTCAACATCGAAAAAACAAATAATCTCATTAAAAAATGGTTGGAGGATCTGAATAGACACTTCTCCAAAAAATAAATTCCGATGGCCAACAGGCATATGAAAAGAAATTACACATCGTTAATTATCAGGGAAATGCAAACTAAAATGACAATGAGACATCACCTCACACCAGTTAGGATCGCCAACATCCAAAAAACTAGGAACAAATGCTGGCAAGGATGTAGAGAAAGGGGAACCCTCGTACACTGTTGGTAGGAATGTAAATTATTAGTTCAACCATTGTGGAAGGCAATATGAAGCTTCCTCAAAAAACTAAAAATAGAAATCCCATTTGACCCAGGAATTCCACTCCTAGGAATTTACCCAAAGAAAACAAGAACCCTGATTCAGAAAGACAGGCACCCGTATGTTTATTGCAGCACTATTTACAATAGTCAAAATATGGAAGCAACCTTAGTGTCCATCAGTAGATGAATGGATAAAGAAGATGTGGTACATATACACAACAAAATATTATTCAGCCATGAGAAAAAAACAAATCCTACCATTTGCAATAACATGGATGGAACTAGAGAGTATTATTCTCAGTGAAATAAGCTGGGTAGAGAGACAAGTATCAAATGATTTCACTCATTTGTGGAGTATAATAACAAAGCAAAACTGAAGGAACAAAACAGCAGCATATTCACAGACTCTAAGAAGGGACTAGCAGTTACCAAAGTGTAGGGCTAGGGGAGGGTGGTCAGAGATGGAAGAAGAAGGGGATTTAAGGGGCATTATGATTAGCACACATAATGTAGGGGGCTTATGGGGAAGACTGTACAGCACAGAGTAGACAAGTGGTGACTCTATAGCATCTTACTATGCTAATGGACAGTGACTGCAATGGAGTGTAGTAGGGACTTAATAACATGGGCGAATATAGTGATCATAATGTTGCTCATGTGAAACCTTCATAAAATTATATGTCAATGATACCCTAATAAAAAAAACCACTCAGTTCAAACTAGACCACACAATATTTAGAGGGATTAAGTGAGGTAGACTTAAGGATATAGTGGAAAAGGCCAGTAGATATGTTTCAGTTCGATAAAAGGAAGCCAATTAAAAGTTATAATGAAAACAATAAAAAGATGAAAAAGCAAACACTAATTAATTTTTTAAAATTTAAAAGATAACATATTTTTACCTAAACTTGGGCCATTCTCTCTCAATTCCACAGGATTAGTAAAATAGGACTAGATTTCCTTCTTTCCTTTCAGGGCCAACTGAATTATAATCCATCTTCATTACTTGCAGATTCTGTGTTTGCAAATTTGTTTACCTGCTAAATCTGTGTTTATAATTTCAAAATTATAATCCCAAAGTCAATACTTGTGGTGCTTTCCAATCATTGACAGATACATGCAGTGCAGAAAAAAAAAATCTAGTCATCCAACATGTAGGTTCCCAGCTGGGGTCAAACAAGGTGACACACATTCTTGTTTCATCTATCATGCTGTAAACAAATGTTTGTTTCTTTTGTAATCTACTTGGTGTCATGTGTTTTGCATTTTAGTGCTTTTTGTTGGCGATTTCAGTGTTTAAAATGATCCTGAGCACAGAGATGAAGTGCTGTCTAGTTTTCCTAAGTGCTGGAGGGCTCGAATGTGCCTTATGGAGAAAAAAAAAGAAACATTATCTATGCTAAGTTCATGCCACATGACTCAGGCCTGGCCAAACACACTGCAATTAATCCCACAGGAGACACAGATGTTCAAAGACAGTGAGAATTATTTTTTTAGTTAAATATATATATATGCACACTGAAATACAGTTGATATACAATATATTGTTTTCAAGTATAGAACATAGTGATTCAAAAGTTATCCATGTTATTAAATGTTCACCCCAAATAATATAGTTACTGTCAATAAACAAAGATGGTTAGATTCCACATATAAATGAAATCATACAGTATTTGTCTTTTTCTGCATGGCTTATATTACTTAGCACAATACCCTCTAAGCCAATCCATGTTGTTGAAAATGGCAGGATTTCTTTCTTTTTTATAGATGAATTATATTCCATTATATATTTGTGCCACACTTTCGGATTATTTAATTTGAAATCTGAATCTAGAAAAAAATTTTATCAGTGGTCACACATCCCATTTTCTTTCAAGTCAGTTTGAACTGTTTTTAGTAACTAATAACAGAAATAGCCCTTTAACATATGAAGATAACTAAAAATAGACAAAAATTAAGGGTATATGATAGCAAGTGGGATGAGGAAGAAGGATGAGACATTTTTCATTTAATATCATTTTGCATTTTTAAATTTTTACTATGTGCATCTACTTTACAATAAAGGAACAATAATAGAAGTTGAAACAGTATAGGCTGTTTCCACATGGGGCACTAGATTCAGGCTCCTGGTCACTAGATTTAGGCTCCTGGTCACAAGGATGATCTCTTAACCTGAGAGTCCCTGCAAAATCCTAGCTATGCAGCTGCAAGAGATGAGAGAAGTTGAGATTACTGAATTTATTACTGCTAATTTAATTTAAATTAAGACACTGGAAACTGAAATGCCTGTGACTGAATAAATTGTGCTTCTCCCCAGCCCCCAAATTCATATGTTGAAGCCCTAACTCCCAATGTGAATATATTCGAAGATAGGGCCTTTTAAGGAGATGTAAAAGATTAAATGATGTAGGAGGGGGGTGGGATGCTAATTTAATCTGTCTGGTGTCCCTGTAAAATGAGAGACACCATGGATATGTGTGCGCACCCCTAGGGCCATCTGCAAGTCGAGGAGAAAGACCTCAGGAAAAACCAAATCAGTAAATTCAGCTTTTCTGTATGAATGTCTTGAAATATACCTTTAAATATTACGTTATTAGTTTACTCCAATGTTTTATATTTCCAGCAACTCCAATATGTGAATGGTATTTTGCTGAACTTCCAATTCTACTGCTCTTTTCTGACCTTTTTATTCTTTACCATTTCATGTTCTAAGTTGGTTTCCTGTCTTTCCTCAAGGCCTGCTATTACTTTTTCACTTGAGTTTATTTTTTTGTGTCTGTGTGATTTTTCACTTATGAGATAATTTTGTCCTTTTCCTCTTGTTTCTTTTCTGAGTTTAACTATATTTTCATTTATTCACCTTTCTGTCCATTTTCTTTCCTTATTTAGATGTCTGATTAAAGATGGCTTTCTATATCTCAAAATGCTTGCTTGAATATATTTTATTCAACTGATAGTGTTCCTTTAGAGTTTTATTCTGACATATTTATTTTATTGGAGGGATTTTCAGATGGCTGAAGTGTATTGAATCTTATTTTTAATAATTCTTTAAGACATTGAATTCTCTTCTCTTCTTTTTCATGGATTTTTGCTGGCTTACAAGATTCCTAGTTCAATGGCACCCTCTTCTGTCAGCATAGCAAATTTCTTTTATATAATAAATGTGTTTTGAAGGTTTACAAACGTTTCTGTGTCCTCCAATTGTTTGATTTTTCTTTTGTCTCCTAGGATGCTGGAATATCCCTTTTATGTCATGTGCCTTTCAACATGCAATTGCCAAAGGCTACTTCACCTTTTCTTTTAGCCTTTAATTCCCTGAAAATATTGATGTTTTGAAGAGTGTGTGCGTATCTTCCTCATCTTACAATGACATCATATCCCCATAAACCCATCTTAAGTTGAAAAATCATTTAACACACCTCGCCTACCAAACATCACACCTTAGCCTATCCTACCTTAAACATGCTCATTTAAGATTAGGTTTAGTTGTGCAAAAACATCTAACACAAAGCCTATTTGTAATAAAGAATTGAATATCTCATGTAAATTATTGAATACTACACTGAAAGTGAAAAAGAGAATGGTGTGTGGGTACAGAATGGTTGTTAAATGTATTAGGTGTTTACCCTCATGATTGTGTGGCTGACAGGGCTGAACTATTATTATAGTTTAAAAAATATAATACAATAATCTTTTTGATTTTAAACATGGAGCATGTCAATTTATATTTAATTACTAATATTTTGTTTTAAAATTGACCATATTGTCCATTTATTTTTCTTTCCTTTATGAGTTTTTAAATTTTTTGTTTATTTTGATCATTATGTAATCAAAAGAGCAGCAGCAAAAGGGATGATAATATCACATACCACTAGCCTGGGAAAAGATTAAAACGTCAACATTTGAAGTGGCTTATATTCTCTCACCATTATAAATAAAAAAACTGTTAAGTCAAAACATTGGAAGTTGGGGACTTTTAAATAGTTTCCTTCTATTCCACATTGTGATATACTAGGATCTCTTTTTGGTATGCTCACAATTGTGGAAGGCTTACTATTTCTGGCTAAATGATCCCAGATGGACTGTAGGCCCTTTGCTAGCTTTTATTTTTATTTTCTTTTATACTTTTTGAAGTTTATATTACTGTTTGTCAGACATCAGACAAGAAATTTGCTTATCTCATCACTATTCTGAATTTTTCCCTAATATAGGCCGTTATGTAGATAAATTTTCTTTTAATTATGACGTTTTTATGTGCAGTATAATCAGCATTGCTCAATTCAAAACACTTTCAAATGTCCTGTTGGTTTCCTCTTTGACTCAGGTTGATTTTGAAATCTTCCTTTATTTCAGTTTTTATGGTTTATTTCAATGCCATGTAACTAATTTCCAGCTTTATTTCCTTTTTGTCAGAGAACATGTTTACTGTGATTTCAGACTTTTATAATTTATCCAGTTGTTTATGGCCATGGATATATTCACATTTTCCAAATATTCCATGTGTGCTTGATAAACATATACTAGTGTTCATGGGTGCAATATTTTCTGTATTTTTATTAAATCAATTTTGGTAGTAATAATTTTCACTTGCTTTATCTTCACTGATATTTTTTCTACTAAATGTTTTGTTTGTTTTATCAATTGAAATGGATAGGTCCAAAACATCCCCCTATTATTTGGGATTTTTCTATTTTTCCTTATATTTCTTTTAGGCTATATTATTATTTGCATATTCTGGGTGAATTCAATATTTTATCTTAATGCAATAACCTTTTTATCACACTTTTGTCTTAAAGTCTACTTATTAAAGTCTCTTCTTGATACCAGTTTTCTTTTTGTTATTCAAATGGCATCTTTTTACCATTTTTTCATTCAAGTTTTCTATGTGTTATATTTACATGTGTCTGCTATAGAAAGCTTATAGTTTAAAATATATATAATACAGTAATCTTTTTGGTATTAAACATGGAGCATTCAGTCAATTTTTATTTAATTACTAATATTTTGTTTTTAAATATACCATATTGTCCATATATTTTTCTTTCTTGTATGACAATATTTTTGACTGGTCATTATGTAATCATAGTTTTTCCTCTTCTGGTTTGAATATTGTACTTCATTAATTTTTATTTTTAATGATTATGCAAGAAATTACCAGAATTTAAAGTTAATAAAATTTGTGTTTAATTTCTTCCTAGATAATACAAGGCACTTGGAATAATTAAATCTAAACATCATCCTCCTTACATGTAATTGTCTTTTTTAAAGGTTCTATTCTTTAAAGCCATCAGATATTTTTATTGCCATTCTTTATAATTATTGTTTATTTACATTTACTGTAATCAAGACTCTGACTCTTTCTTTTTATGTTTACCTGTAACCTCTTTTCCCCTCCTGTCCCATATCTGTGCAAGCTGATAAGAAAGCCCAGGTTCTTCCTCCTTTGACAGAAGTGGAATATTCAAACATTGCATGAGAAACTTTATCCAGTCCTACCCCCAAACCACCATAAAGAACTCAAGCCAGTCTTCTTTCCTTACTCTCAGGACATTTTCAGACCAACTTTGGAGGTCTGCTCTGCTCTCCCCAGAAAGCCTCATTATGTAGTAATAGAACTGTTCATAGTCTATTGAAATTGACATCTAAACTAAATGTTAGGTGAGAGTCCATTTGCTCTGCAAGATGGCTGCAACATGGACTAGCTCAGTTTCTTGTTTTTTGTGTGTGTGTTCTGAAAATATCCTTATTTTCCCCTTGTTATTTTATAATATTTTTGTTGAGTAGAGTATTTTTTGTAGTTTTTTAACTGATTTCATGATATAATTTTCTATTTTTCCAATCATTTGTTTCTCTCTCTGTTTATTTATTTAATGTAAGGCCAAAATATATCTTTAAGATATGGAAAACCAAAGTTAAACCAATTTTTATCCTCCACACCCAGGTGACTCTGAGATAATTGCTGTTTATTAAGCAGAATGGAGGTGATAATAAATAGGGAAGAAAATCCATAGCTTAAGTATTACAAGTATATATAAAACCTCACTCAACTTTTGCCCAAATTTAGATCACATGAGTGGTCTAGAAAGCTTGTGTTTCCTCTTCATGTAACCTTGCATTAGTGGTGCCCTTAAGGAGTTGGCAGAAACAATGTAGATCTTCCCTAGAGAAAATAACTTAATCCTAGGTAGGCCTTGATGAATTCACAGACATAAGTTTTCAAAGTCAACAAAGAATACACAAAGATAACTTAACAGACTAAGATAGGAAGTACTATGAGTGAGAAACTGCAGAAATAGATTCACAAATAATTCAATATTAGAATTATTACTCTCAGATAATAAAACTATATTTAAGGAATTAAAATACAAACAACTAAATTTTGAAGTAACAATAAACTAAATATTATGACAGAATATTTGAAAGGGAAATACATACATTTTCTACATGTGAAAAGTATAATCACTCAAATTCAAAACATATTACATAGATTGGGCTGGAGAATGGGCACAGCACAACAGAAAATTAGTGTATTAGGACATAAGTCATGGTAAATTATCCGGAATATTGTGTAAGGAGTGAAAAGGATTTAAGAAACACAGAAAGGCATTCCAAGAAGCATGCAGGATGGAGTGAAAAATTCAAATTGATCTTTAGTTAGAGTTTCATTAAAAGAGGATAGAGAAAATTCAATAAAGACAATATTTATAGGCATGATAGTGAAAACATTCCAAACTAACCAAATACCTCAACCTACAGCTTTGAGAAGCCAGTAAATCTCAAGCAAGGTAAATAAAAATAAATCAAAACTTGGCCACTTGTATTATATGTATTTGTATATACATATTTAATTTTTTTGTATATTATGATGTTTTAGCATCTTAAAAACTTTCTTGCTGGGGAAAGACTGCCCCCCACCAAGGGCTAGTCAATTCTTAGAGAGTAAAGGGCCCACTCAAGAGCATGACTTTGATATGCAAACTATCCAATCTATAGGCATACATGCTCTATATGGCCCATACACCCCAGAAGGCAATAGTCGACATTCCTTAATTATCCCAGTACTAAGTACCAGACAACAGGGCCACCCCTATGCTTTAGAGACCACTGAAATTACTCAAACTAACCAATCTAAACCATTTACTCTGGCCTACCTAGCCTTTCTCTCAGAAACTCCAATACAGGCCATAGCCGGGCTTTACTTTTGCCCGTTCTGGCTCCAGGCCAATGCTTGTGCGTCCCCATATGGCCCTTCATGGTGTGCTGTGCCTGTTTCTAGGATATGAGAATATCACACTTTGTTTTTCTGAGGCTTTTTGCCCTCTTGTGGCCACACCTGACTGACCATCACCTGAAAGAACATAGAAGACCACTGAATAGCGTTAAATCAGAAAACCAGACAGTGAAAATCTTAAAAGACATTCTATGGTAAAGAAGTGGCAGTTAGGCTGTCAGATGGTTTTTCAATAGCATATGGAGGCAGTAAACAATATTTTCCAAGTGCTAAAAGAGAATAGCTGCCAGCCTGGACTTCTATAACATGTGGTTTTAGCTTTTAGAATTTTAACATAGAGAACTTCCATTAGACTTATCTTTGAGTGTCCCTGGGTTTTGACTTCCCTTTTGCACCAGAATGGGTAAATATCTTCATGGTAAAAGTGGTTTCAAGCACTCTGTTTACTTCTCTGAGTTCTTGGTTTGATAATTCTTACTATCTTGTTAACTTTTGTTGATGAAGATTTAAAAAAAAAAATATATATATATATATATACAGTATTTTTAGTTGAGAGAAGTGAGGAGAAATAACCGCTGCATTGAGGGAAGGGTCTTTTATCTGTTATGTATTAGCATTTTGAAATAATTACTGTTCAGTTCCTTAGTTTCTTGGAAGGGCATTCCACAGTATTCTTTGTAATCTGAAGACAAATGGGGCAAGGATTTAGAACTCTTGGATCAGTATCAAGGGTAAGGATTCCATCACAGGAGAAATAAAACTGGGAAGACAAAACAAAAAGGTATGTGAATGTCTCAACTAATGGTGAATTTTAATTTTATTTAAAGAATATTCTGAATTTTTCCATAGCTGTGTATTGGCAGTATATATTATTTAAAATATGCCCCCCCCAAAAGGCCACAGGTAATGAGGGAAAATATTTAAAACATAACCTGATAATATTTAACTCAAAGTTATTTCAAACAAATAACTGACCATAATAGCAACAACAGAACAGATTAAGTATCTAACATTTTAATCAGTTAAAATTGGAAAATTTATTTTTTATGCCATAAAATTAAAAGTTGTTAAAGGAAAGACATTTTATATTTGTGTATATATATATATTTATATTATGAATATATGTATTTGAGTATATAAGTTCTATATGTAAGTACAGCAAGCAAAAGCCCTATAGAAAAATGAACAAATAGCATGAAAATATATACAAATAAACGTACGAACACAGACACATTCTCAATATGCTAGGCAGGAAAACAGATATGAGCAGAGTGGAAAGAGAATAAGGCCAGTAAAGCCCACTAGAAGGGACTCAAAGAGTTAATCAGTTAAAAATAGAAAGCTCAGAAGGCCAGGAGCAACTTGGACTGGAATGTTTTAATACTGCCCAAATTAAGAAAAGTATCTCAGCATGGCCTATGTTTTCACTATGTCAATCAGAACATACCACTGTACAATTTACTTTAGCCTGCTCAAAGGCCCCGTTTATTCAGGAAGAATTCTATCTTAAAGCTAAGAGTGCATTTTAATCAAATGGACAGTGACTCAGCCCACCTTGGAGGCAGGGCAGACAGTCTTAATTGATATGCTTCCAGACAGAAACTGATATCCTAAAAAAAAATCAAAGCAGTAAATTTCTTGTGTTCAGTAGAAGAAACTTAATATCTTATCAAAGATGAACATTCTGGGACCATTTGACAGGTCCACACCTGGCCGTTTGTCACTTACCTGAAAATCATCAACCATCTATAAAACACCAGACCCTAAACCCTTAAGCACGCACCTATCTTCGAGGTCCCCCGCACTTTCTAAGTACATAACTTTTATAAAACTCTTTCCCAACCTTTCAGTGCGCTCCTCTTTCTGAGGTCACCCGCTGTCTCCTTTCTCCGAGTGTGCACCTTTTGCCTTAAATAAACTTCTCACTACTCAACTTATAACATTTGTCTCTGCGGTTTTCCTGTGGCAAGTGTCTTTATTACTTTGCTTTATCATTCTAATCCTCCAAGATTTAAGCTCAGACCTTCACTCCCTCTGTTCTATTTCGTGTAAGTAAAGAGGGGCTACTTAGACCTCAGATCTGAGCTTGCAAATTACCCTCACCTGGGTGATCTGGACGGAACTGCAACTTACGGTCATGCTCTTTAGTAGCCTGCCTGAAAGTCTCCGTTCTTTGTTTCTTAAGAAGTTCGCACAACATAACCGCACTCCATCCATTGCTCTGGGGCTCCCCCCGAATCCTGGGGTGGTTGGGACTCAGTTCACACGTGGTACAGATCCAAGTGGACACTGGACACCAGATGACACTGGCTTAAGGAGTTAGCAGGGGGTGTGCCCCATGCTGAGTTAGTAGTTCAATGAACTTCCTTTATTATTCTGATCTGTCATTCTCTGACACTCTCGCTTTAATAAATTCCTTCCTCACCTTGTACTCTTATTTCTCTGCATCTCCATCTGCACACCCCCCTAACATCTCCTCCCTGAGGTCGCCCACATTTTCTAAGTATGTAGCTTTAAATAAAACTTTTAATCTGCTTCACTACTGTGTCTCCTCCCTTCAATTCCTTGTTGCTGCGGGCACAAGAACCCACAACGCTCCTCCAATAAATATATTTAAAAACAAAAGACACCAGTTTTTTTCCTTCGGAGGTTGGTAAAGGATAAAATGAGAAAATTTCAGAGAGCAAAAGGGCAGTGTTGGCTGCGCCGCGCATCACAGCATTGCCACCCCTCTCTGAGTTCCAGACAGAAGTCCAAGTCCTAGCCCGAGCAAAGACAAGGAGCGGACCAGGAGGCGGAAGCGGAAGGACGCCGGAGGCATTGTGGGGACTGTAGTCACCGAAGCGTCCGCGCACGCCCTTCCGCTTCCGGTTATCGTCCAAGTCTTTGGAGGTGGGCTGGCCCATATTCAGTAATGACGGGTGAGGGGAGCTTGTAGCTGGTCAGAGCCGTAGAAATTTGGAGAGGCTGTGGGCACGGGAATAAAACGAAGGGGTTGGCGGGGTGGAGCGGTGAGATTGGTCCGCATAGCTAAGCCCGCAAGTGCGCGTCCAGGTGGAAAAGCGAGCGCTCCCGGGCTGCAAGGGAGCGGACTGCGCATGCTCTCCTGACATAGCTCTGTTCTCTCGCTCTTGCCCACCTGGGACCTGTCCTAGGTCCTGACAACATGGCGGTTTGGCGCTGTTCAGCCAGTTTAAAACTGCTACGGGAAAGACAAACCAAACGGGTTAATTTCAAAACAACTTGATAAGAACTTTACTCTCTGAAGAAAGCCGTTTTCACTGTCCTATGACTTTATGCCTTAATCTCGAGCTTCTAGAAGTCAGGGTGTGTCTTACGGATCTCTGTGTCCCAAACAAACTTTCCCAGCCACTTTCAATCCTTGAGTCTTTTCCTGAGCACCCCTAGCATTGTCCTCAGGGGTACCCAGCCCTTCTGTAGGCCCTCAGTTGGATCTGACGGCGGGCAGAGCCTGCTAGTGCTCTCCTGCCAAGGTCATTTACCCAAGCATCAGTGGACCAAGACAGGCCATTAATTTCCAAGTCTGACATCCGCCGGAGTTGTGGTCCTTTAATATGTAGATTAAGCACTCATCATTTGGCAAGGGAATATAGAGAGTTGATTTTGGTCACCAGAGTAAATAACATTCCCCCTTCTTCCAAGTAGTGCTGTCTTTGTATGCACAGCCCTGGACAAAGGGGAAACAGTTTTTAGAGAATGAAAGAGGAGAAAACAACCTAAGTAGCAAGAATACATTCTGAGAAGAAACACTTCTGACATGAGACCTCTTAACAACAAATCAAAGGGAGAACCTAGAGAGTTTGAAAAAGGAAAAGACTTTGGAACTCCTAGGTCTGCACTCTCCCTCAACTTTTGGCCCAGATGGAGAAGGGTTTGCGAGGAGGTACCACAATCACAAAAAGGGAGAGAATAGAGATTAAACCAAAAGCTTGAGTCAAGAGGACAGTTCTACCCCAGAGTCAAGAGTCTGGTATGGAAAAGAAGGAGAGACCTTTTAGGGTGGATAAATGAGGAAAACAACTGCTCAGATAACAGGGCAAATGGTCTCAGTGGAGTAAAATATTTGCTTCATTTCTGAAGCCCAGCCTGGCTGATATGGGCTGGTCTGGTCACTTATGAATGCTTCTTTACCAGCTCTCTTCTCTAGGCTTTCTTCAGAGAAGGAGACCATGACCCATTTACAGGTGCATTGCTTTTATTTCTTATGAAATTTCTAATTACTCAAAGTTGGCTGATCTTTGCTCCTTTTCAGAAAATAAAAAATAGATTAACATTTATTAAGTACCAAGTATCTATCAGGTTCTTTTAGACACTCTAGCAATTCCAGTACTTATGTCTTAGAGGAGCTAGAAAAAGTAGATGATTATTTTCATTTTGAGGGTAAGGAAAATCTCTCATAATGTGAAAAATGTTTATGGTCACAAAGTGTTAAGTTGTTTTAGTAATTATTTCATGGGGAAAACTTTGAAGCTATGTAAATCTCTGTAAATTTCTGTATTTTTATATGAGAGAGAACTTTCCTTCTTAATTTATTCATTTTATCAGGAGGAATACATGGATCTTCATTTAATGGGTTATTAATGTGTTACTTAAATTATTCAGATTTGTGCTGTGGGAGTCCATTCAAACCAGTTTTGGTATCCTTTTGACATATACCTATCATATTTTCAGTCAACTTCTTTGTTTTAGCACAAGACATTTTTGTCTCATCTTATTCTTATCTGGCCCTGGAATCAGCCATTTCCCCAAGGAACTTTGGTTGAGGTAATGGGTTTCTTTGGTTTCTTCATGGAACCACTCCATTGTTTCTTCTTTTAAGACCTGGCTTTAGGACTGGGGCTTTTTCATCATCTGTGAAGATAATAACATGATTTTTCTATTAGAAATTGAATCTTTTCTTTTTCCTGTTTCTGGTTTCCAGCCACCTAAATACATGGTTTTCAGTTTCTGTCTGTCTGACAACTCGTGAGAGATGACTTTCTCAGTGGTCACAGGGAAAGGAGAAGAAAAGATAGTGGCCTGCCTCATAGGCAGCTCCTTTTGTTTCAAGGTTTCCCAGTCCACCTTCCAGGACTGGGGTTTGTACTGAAAGAACGATAGCAGCCTCTCATTGGGATAGTACATTTAGCTCCCTTCTCGAAAGCATCTGTCCCTTCTTATGTTGATATGCAGCTGAATTTACTAAGGTCCAAGCGCTTGTCCCAGCGTCCTGCCATAGTGATGGAGTTACTGTGGCAGGTGTGCCGGTTGAAGAATGCAGGGATGAGATATTTCTTTCCTTGCCCTCTTTGGATTAATACTGGGCTACAGGTTCCCACTGGTACAGACACAACAACACCTTTCAGGGTCTAGAGAGTATGAAGATGACAGTGACAGCTACAAGTTTGCAGTAAGAAACTAGACAGGTAATTTACTACCTCCACCTGAGCAACACTGACGAGACTAGGGTGCCATTTCTATATCATGGGCAAGCTCTGCTAACACCTTCCTCTGCAGTGGTTGCCTAGAGCACACGGACAAACTAGAATTCTGTTCCGAAAAATAGTAAGTACTGGCACCCAAAAAGCGACAGGACCTTGATATAGGCTTCCGCCAAACACAGGCTATGACCAGAAACATACCAAAATGCCCAGCCCCTGGAAAATATGGCTCAAGTGGCCTATCACTCTGATTGCTCTAAGATGCGCCCCCACGTTGGCCGTATATAGTCCCTGGAGTTTAGCCAATCAGAAGTGTTCATTGTGAATATTCTGATAATGGGGTAGATAAGTTTTCAACCAGAATTCCAGACTGGCCTTGATAGTGCCCACTGTATATACATATGCATATTGTTTGCACATCAATGTAATGTTTACTAGCAGCAGAACCACCAATAGTGGGATTACCAGTCAAGAGTAAGGGGTGGAGAGGAAGCAGCCATTCTCTCCCCTCCTCTGTTCTGGGTCCATAACTGGTCAGTTCCTGCTGGGACAAGGGGCGGAGGGGAGTGGAATGTGGTGCAGCTGTGGAGACACAGCTTGGTAGCAGAGCAAAGTGAGAGAGGGTGGCATATGCTGAGAAAGAGGGAGGGCGAGACCAAGCGGAGCAGCTGGGGTTTGGAGCAGAGCACCGTGGGAGAGAGATACTCGGCCATGAGAATAAAAACCTTTAATTCCCATCTTCTCACCCTTCTTTCCCTTCAGTTTTATCAGATTTTTAGGGAATTTGCCCCAAGCAGGGAACTCCCTCCAAGAGCTACACTGATACTCAGGAAATTTGGGAAAGGAGAGATGTGGCAACTACCAGCAGATATAGGAGGACGGCTAATGTGCAAGCTCATCAACAGGCAGAAGTTCTGTCCCAAGCCACCTCTGCAGTGGTGGGGAACCCATTGCAATTCTACAGCAGTCCTCCTACAAAGTTACCCAAAAGTCAGTGATAATGACCTAGGTATCCTGTTAATAAAGCCAATTATTTCATAAGATTTAAGATTATTGTGATGGTGAATCACAACAAAGTAACAGTCAGATGAGAGGCAGAAAATTTTTTTTTA
This sequence comes from Smutsia gigantea, assembly GCA_032199065.1. Taxonomy (NCBI): domain Eukaryota; kingdom Metazoa; phylum Chordata; class Mammalia; order Pholidota; family Manidae; genus Smutsia; species Smutsia gigantea. The sequence goes on along the minus strand of JAVSCE010009489.1, from coordinate 239,703 downwards.
ATTTTGGTATCATTAATCTACAGTTACATGTGCAACATTATGGTTACTAAACTCCCCACTTCATCAGGTCCTCCCCACTTACCCCATTACAGTCGCTGCCCTTCAGCGTAGTGAGATCCTATAGAATCACTACTTGTCTTCTCTGAGTTGTATAGCCCTCCCCGTGCCCCTCCAACATTACGTCTGCTAATCCTAATGTCCCTTCATCCCCCTTGGTCCTCCCTTCCCACCCATCCTCCCCAGTTCCTTTCCCTTTGGTAACTGTTGTCCATTCTTGGGTTCTGTGAGTCGGCTGCTGTTTTTTTTTGTTTGTTTGTTTTGCTTTGCTCTTATGCTCCACATATGAATGAAATAATTTGTTACTTGTCTTTTTCCACTTGGCTTATTTCACTGAGCATAATACCCTCTAGCTCCATCCATGTTGTTGCAAATGGAAGAACTTGTTTTCTTCTTATGGCTGAATAATATTCCATTGTATATAGGTACCACATCTTCTTTATCCATTCATCTACTGATATACACTTAGGTTTCTTCCATTTCTTGGCTATTGTAAATAGTGCTGCGATAAACATAGGGGTGCATATGTCTTTTTCAAACTGGGCTGCTGCATTCTTAGGATAATTCCTAGGAGTGGGATTCCTGGGTCAAATAATATTTCTATTTCGAGTTTTTTGACGAACCTTCATACTGCTTTCCACAATGGTTGAACTAATTTGCATTCCCACCAGTAGTGTAGGAGTGTTCCCCTTTCTCCACATCGTTGCCAACATTTGTTGTTTGTGTTTTGGATGTTGGCCATCATTACTGGTGTGAAGTGATATCTCATTGTGGTTTTAATTTGTATTTCTCTGATGATTAGCGATGTGAAGCATCTTTTCATGTGCCTGTTGGCCATCTGAATTTCTTCTGTGGGGAAGTATCTGTTCATGTCCTCTGCCCATTTCTTAATTGGATTATTTTCTGTTTGTTGAGGTGCATGATTTCTTCATATAATTTGGATGTCAACCCCTTATCGGATGTGTCATTTATGAAAATATTCTCTCATACTGTAGGATCTCTTTTTGTTCTACTGACAGTATCCTTTGCTGTACAGAAGCTTTTCAGCTTGATATAGTCCCACTTGTTCATTTTTGCTTTTGTTTCCCTTGCCCGGGAAGATATGTTCATGAAGAAGTCGTTCATGTTTATGTCCAAGAGATTTTTGCCTATGTTTTTTTCTAAGAGTTTTATGGTTTCATGACTTACATTCAGGTCTTTGATCCATTTTGAGTTGACTTTTGTGTATGGGGTTAGACAGTAGTCCAGTTTCATTCTCTTACATGTAGCTGTCCAGTTTTGCCAACACCAGCTACTGAAGAGGCTGTCATCTCCCCATTGTATATCCAAGGCTCCTTTATCAAATATTGATTGACTGTATATGTTTGGGTTAATGTCTGGATTTTCTATTCTGTTCCACTGGTCTGTGTGTCTGTTTTTGTGTCAATACCAAATTGTCTTGATCACTGTGGCTTTGTAGTAGAGCTTGAAGTCAGGGAGCGTAATTCCCCCTGTTTTATTCCTCATTATCAGGACTGCTTTGGCTATTCGGGGTCTTTTGTGGTTCCATATAAATTTTAGAATTATTTGTTCCAGTTCATTGAAGAAAGCTGTTGGGATTTTGATAGGGATTGCATTGAATCTGTAGATTGCTTTAGGTAGTATAGCCATTTTGACAATATTTATTCTACCTAGCCAAGAGCATGGGATGAATTTCCATTTGTGAGTGTCCTCTTTAATTTCTCTTAGGAGTGCCTTGTAGTTTTTAGGGTATAGGTCTTTCACTTCCTTTGTTAGGTGTATTCCTAGGTATTTTATTCTTTTTAATGCAATTGTGAATGGAATTGTTTTCCTGATATCTCTTTGTTAGTTCATCATTAGTGTATAGGAAAGCAACAGATTTCTGCGTGTTAATTTTGTATCCTGCCACTTTGCTGAATTCAGATACTAGTTCTAATAGTTTTGGAGTGGAGTCTTTAGGGTTTTTTATGTACAATATCATGTCATCTGCAAATAGCTACAGTTTGACTTCTTCTTTACCAATCTGGATGCCTTGTATTTCTTTGTTTTGTCTGATTGCCGTGGCTAGGACCTCCAGTAGTATGTTGAATAACAGTGGAGAGAGTGGGCATCCCTGTCTTGTTCCCGATCATAGATGAAAAGCTTTCACCTTCTCACTGTTAAGTATGATGTTAGCTGTGGGTTTGTTATATATGACCTTTATGATGTTGAGGTACTTGCCCTCTATACCCATTTTGTTGAGAGTTTTAATCATGAATGGATACTGAATTTTGTCAAATGCTTTTTCAGCATCTATGGACATGATCATGTGGTTTTTGTTCTTCTTTTTGTTGATGTGGTGGATGATGTTGATGGATTTTCGAATGTTGTACTATCCTTGCATCGCTGAGATGAATCCCACTTGATCATGGCATATGATCTTCTTGATGTATTTTTGAATTCGTTTTGCTAATATTTTGTTGAATATTTTTGCATCTATGTTCATCAGGGATTTTGCTCTGTAATTTTCTTTTTTGTGAGGTCTTTGCTTGGTTTTGGTATTAGAGTGATGCTGCCTTCATAGAATGAGTTTGGACGTATTCCCTCTTCTTCTGTTTTTTGAAAAACTTTAAGGAGAATGGGTATTATTTCTTCTATATATGTCTGGTAAAATTCAGTGGTGAATCCATCTGGCCTGGGGGTTTTGTTCTTAGGTAGTTTTTTGATTACCCATTCAATTTCTTTGCTGGTACTTGGTCTGTTTAGGTTTTCTGTTTCTTGCTTAGTCAGTCTTGGAAGGTTGTATTTTTCTAAGAAGTTATCCATTTCTTCTAGGTTTTCCAGCTTCTCAGCATATAGATTTTCATAGAGAGGCAGAAAATTTTTATAATTTTCAGTTGCTAACAAGGAAGGCTGCCATGCAGGGTCAGCAAGGTGTTGCACATGAGACAGAGGAACAGAAAGCTAGAGCTGTAGGAGGCAGTTGTGATGGCAAGAGGGGTAGGTTAACTAGGTTTCCTGCATTCCCTGTGGATTGGCTAATTAGAATCAAACAGGGCAGAGGGGCTGGGTCTAGTTGTGTGCTACTGGTCTTGGGGTAATTAGGGTTGGTGCTTTTGGCCTGGTACCTGCGATCCCAACTGACATTGGTTGGCATATAGACCTAATGAGCTATTCAAGAAAGAGAAGTGACCAGCCTCTAGCCAAGACGTCAAATTGAGTAAGGGAGCTTTCAGAAAAAAAAAATTATATGACAGAGACATTTTGTTATACCAATTTGAAGACACAGGGTAAATCTCTACCCAAAATTTTGTTTGAATTTCCAGACTGATGATAATACAGACATGCTAAGAGGGTGTGGATATGTTTATTACTCTCATAATGGAGGCTCTTTAAGGAGAGCAAGACATCTCCCAGGCAGATCCAAAAAGGCTTTAGAGAACAGGGAGGGAGACTGGCTTGGGGTTGTTTAGTGCCTGGCGACAGACAGCATTGAGATGAGCATTCCAGGCATGGCTTGAACTTTCCACCTACCCCAAAGGAAAGAGGACCAAGGTTTTCTAATCATCTTGCCCAGTTGTAGGCATAAGTGGAAGAGAGAAGTGTGGACTTAAAATCAGAATTTAAGTATCAAAAATAAATGACATTTTACAGATACGTAGCTTGAATCACAGAATGTGATGTAAGATAAACATTTACCTTTAGTCCTAAATTAAACAAGTTATTTCCTTTAAGGTATTTCAGACCTACAGCACCTACAGCTACAAAATATGTATGTATATACATGTATATGTGTGTGTATAAGCACACACATGTACATACACACACATAAACATATATATATTTATTTATTTCAGAGCTTCTAAATGAACATATTCCATGAATAATAATCCAGTTTCTCTTTTTTAGCATAATTTTAATTCAGAAAATCAAATGTATTCAGATGGTAATTTCATTGATTTTGGAAATAGAGGCAAATGACAAAAAACTTTTGCAGAAGATCTGGAGAAGTGTGTGTGTCTATGTGTGCATTGCTCGTATATATATGTATAGCATATGTACATGTATGTATCTGCATGATGTATATATATGTCTATATGCATATACACATAATATGTATAGGTATACATGTATATGTGCATGGTGATATATATATATATGTAAATATGTATTCCACACATACATATCTGTGCACACATATACATGGGAATACATGTTTTGTCACATATGTAACTGTGTATATATATACATATATATTATGCATACATGCATCACATGCATGTGATGTGTGCATATATACAGCAGCTGTCCACATGGCTTTCCCTGGACCTGGAGGGACTGCAGTTCCTTCACATCACGGTGGGCACCTGCTGGCCCTCTATGGCTGATAAACCATCTTCAGCTGCATCCTTCTCTATGTGGTCTTTCAGAATCCTTTTACCTGGCTGAGGACCATGAGGCAGCCAGACCAAGCTGCCGTTCTTGTGGAATCTGGTAGTGTTGTTAAATGACAGGAGGCTTTGCCAGCTATTAATTTGAAAACGCAAGAATTAAGTGTACAAGATGAGAAGAATAAGAAAAAAACTGGGAGAACTTGAAGAAAAAAAGGAGATAGAAGATCAAAATGCAGGAAACAGCATGTAAGAAGGAAAAAAGTTACAAAGAAATGCAAAAAGCCTCAAGAAGACAGTCCCATGCCTTCTACTTCATCAGTCATCCCAGATGAAAATCTGACAGAAAGCCTTTGCAGGAAGGTGTTTACAACCCTTTGGTGGCAGACACGGAGCCTGCTCTGGGACACCTGGGCAAGGAGGCCTGTCATCTGGTGGATGAGGTTAAGAATCTTGTTAGCATCACTTTTGACATTAGCAAGATGAATCCTTAACACCCAATTCAATTGCCTTATGCACACTTTTCACAGTGACTAGCCAGGGGAATGTGGGGCACATATCTATTAATTCCTCCTATTTCTGTAAGGGTTGAAGTCACCATAAGGTATAGACATTGTCACTAGGCAGTAGTGGTAGTTGGTCACACTCCACTAAAGCCAGTGACTGCTTTCATTAATTTCATGGGTAATTGCTAGTTTGCAGGTAAAGGCCTCCAGGCAATTGATGACCTTGGTAAAAAGACGTAATGAACCTTCAAGTTAGAAATCCTTGCTGGTAGGCCAGTTTCTGTGACTGCATTGAATGATGTCTTCCTCGTGAACACAGAGTTCACCAGTGATGACTACTGGTGTAGACAGTCGATGGGGTTGTTTCTGTATATATTTTTTAATTTTGGTATCATTAATATGTAATCACATGAGCAACATTGTGGTTACTCGATTCCCCCCATTGTCAAGTCCCCACCACATACCCCATTACAGTCACTGTCCATCAGCGTAGTAAGATGGTATAGAGTCACTACTTGTCTTCTCTGTGCTAAACTGTCTTCTTCATGCCCCCCCCACGTTATGTGCACTAATCGTAATGCCCCTTATTCCACTGATCCCTCCACAGTTCCTTTCCATTTGGCATCTGTTAGTCCATTCTTGGGATCTGTGAGTCTGCTGCTGTTCTGTACCTTCAGTTTTTGCTTTGTTCTTATGCTCCACAGATGAGTGATATCATTTGGTACTTGTCTTACTCTGCCTGGCTTACTTCATTGAGCATAATACCCTCTAAATCCATCCATGTTGTTGCAAATGGTAGGATTTGTTTTCTTCTTATGGCTGAATAATACTCCATTGTGTATATGTACCACATCTTTATCCATTCATCTACTGATGGACACTTAGGTTGCTTCCATTCTTGGCTATTGTAAATAGTGCTGCAATAAACATAGGGGTGCATATGTCTTTTTGAAACTGAGATCCTGCATTCTTAGGGTAAATTCCTAGGAGTGGAATTCCTGGGTCAAATGGTATTTCTATTTTTAGTTTTTTGACGAAGCTCCATACTGCTTTCCACAATGGTTAAACTAGTTTACATTACCACCACCAGTGTAGGAGGATTTCCCTTTCTCTGCATCCTTGCCAGCATTTCTTGTTCCTAGAATTTTCTATGTTGGCCATTCCTAACTGGTGTGAGGTGATATGTCATTGTGGTTTTAACTTGCATTTCTCTGATGATTAGGGATGTGGAGCATCTTTTCATGTGCCTGTTGGCCATCTGAATTTCTTCTTTGGAGAAGTGTCTGTTCAGATCCTCTGCCGTTTTTTAATTGGCTTATTTACTTTTGTTTGTTGAGGTGCGTGAGCTCTATATAATTTGGATATCAACCCCGTATCAGATATGTCATTTATGAATATATTCTCCCATACTGTAAGATGTCTTTTTGTTCTACTAATGGTATCCTTTGCTGTACAGAAACTTTTCAGTTTTGATACAGTCCCACTTCTTCATTTTTGCTTTTGTTTCCCTTGCCCAGAGAGATATATTCATGAAGTTGCTCATGTTTATATCCAAGATATTTTTGCCTATGTTTTTTTCTAAGAGTTTTATGGTTTCATGACTTACATTCAGGTCTTTGATCCATTTTGAGTTTACTTTTGTGTGTGGGGTTAGAAAATAATCCAGATTCATTCTCTTACATGTAGCTGTCCAGTTTTGTCAATACCAGCTGTTGAAGAGGTTGTTATTTCCCCATTGTATATCCATGGCTCCCATATCATATATTGAATGACCATATATGCTTTGATTTATATCTGGGCTCTCTAGTCTGTTCCATTGGTCTATGGGTCTGTTCTTGTGCCAGTACCAAATTGTCTTGATTACTGTGGCTTTGTAGTAGAGCTTGAAGTCAGGGGGCATAATTCCCCCCACTTTATTCTTCCTTTTCAGGATTGCTTTGGCTATTTGGGGTCTTTTGTGGTTCCATATGAATTTTAGAACTATTTGCTCTAGTTCATTGAAGAATGCTGTTGGTATTTTGATAGGGATTGCACTGAATCTGTAGATTGCTTTAGGCAGGATGGCCATTTTAACGATATTAATTCTTCCTATCCATGAACAAGGATGTGTTTCCATTTATTGGTGTCTTCTTTAATTTCTCTCATGAGTGTCTTGTAGTTTTCAGAGTATATATAGGTCTTTCACTTTCTTGGTTAGGTTTATTCCAAGGTATTTTATTCTTTTTGATGCAATTGTGAATGGAATTGTTTTCCTGATTTCTTTTTCTTCTAGTTCATCATTAGTGTACAGGAACGCAACAGATTTCTTTGTATTAATTTTGTATCCTGCAACTTTGCTGAATTCAGATATTAGATCTAGTAGTTTTGGAGTGAATTCTTTTGGGTTTTTTATATACAATATCATGTCATCTTCAAACAGGGACAGTTTGACTTCTTCTTTACCAATCTAGATGCCTTTTGTTTCTTTGTGTTCTCTGATTGCCATGGTTAGGACCTCCAGAACTATGTTGAATAAATGTGCGGAGAGTGGGCATCCTTGTCTTGTTCCTGATCTTAAAGGAAAAGCTTACAGCTTCTCACCGTTAAGTATAATGTTGACTGTGGGTTTGTCATATATGGCCTTTATGATGTTGAGGTACTTGCCCTCTATACCCATTTTGTTGAGAGTTTTTATCATAAATGGATGTTGAATGTTGCCGAATGCTTTTTCAGCATCTATGGAGATAATAATGTGGTTTTGTCCTTCTTTTTTTTTTTGATATGGTGGATGATGTTGATGGATTTTAGAATGTTGTACCATCCTTGCATCCCTGGGATGAATCCCACTTGATCATAGATGATTGCTTTTATGTATTTTTGAATTCGTTTTGCTAATATTTTGTTGAATATTTTTGCATCTATGTTCATCAGGGATATTGGTCTGTAATTTTCTTTCTTTGTGGTGTCTTTGCCTAGTTTTGATATCAGAGTGATCTTGGCCTCATACTCTTCTACTTTTTGGAAAACTTTAAGGAGGATGGTATTAGGTCTTTACTAAATGTTTGATAAACTTCAGCAGGGAAACCATCTGGTGCATGGATTTTGTTCTTAGTTAGGTTGATTACCAATTCAATTTCTTTGCTGGTAATTGGTCTATTCAGATTTTCTGTTTTTCCTGTTTCAGCCTTGGAAGGTTGCATTTTCCTAGAAAGTTGTCCATTTCTTCTAGGTTATCCAGTTTGTTAGCATATAATTTTTCATAGTATTCTCTCATAATTCTTTGAATTTCTGTGGTGTCCATAGTGATATTTCCTTTCTCATTTCTGATTCTGTTTATGTGTGCATACTCTCTTTTTTTCTTAATAAGTCTGGCTAGTGGTTTATCTATTTTGTTTATTTTCTCAAAGAACCATCTCTTGCTTTCATTGATTCTTTCTATTGTTTTATTTTCTTGAGTGTATTTATTTCTGCTCTAATCTTTATTATGTCCCTCCTTCTCCTGACTTTGTGCCTCATTTGTTCTTCCTTTTCTAGTTTCATTAATTGTGAGTTTAGACTGCTCATTTGGGATTGTTCTTCTTTCCTGAGGTAGGCCTGTATTACAGTACACTTCCCTCTTAGCACGGCCTTCGCTGTGTCCCACAGATTCTGTGGAGTTGATTTATTGTTGTCATTTATCTCCATATATTGCTTGATGCTTGATCTCTGTTTTTTTTTGGTCATTGATCCATTGATTATTTAGGAGCATGTTGTTAGGCCTCCATGTGTTTGTGGGCATTTTCGTTTTCTTTGCATAATTTATTTCTAGTTTCATACCTTTGTGATCTGAGAAGCTGGTTGGTAAAATTTCAATCTTTTTAAATTTACTGAGGCTCTTTTCGTGGCCTAGTATATGATCTATTTTTGAAAATGTTCCATGTAAACTTGAGAAGAACATGTATCCTGTTGCTTTTGGATGAAGTGTTCTGTAGATGTCCGTTAGGTCCATCTGTTCTAATACGTTGTTCAGTGCCTCTGTCTCTTTACTTATTTTCTGTCTGGTTGATCTGTCCTATCAAGTGAGTGGTGTGTTGAAGACCCTTAAAATGAATGCATTGCATTCTATTTCCCCTTTTATTCTGTTAGTGTTTGTTTCACATATGTAGGTGATCCTGTGTTGGGTGCATAGATATTTATAATAGTTATATCCTCTTGTTGGACAAACCCATTTATCATTATGTATTGTCCTTCTTTGACGCTTGTTAATTTCTTTGTTTTGAAGTCTATTTTGTCTGATACAAGTACTGCAACTCCTGCTTTTTTCTCCCTATTAGTTGCATGAAATATCTTTTTCCATCCCTTTACTTTCATTCTGTGTATGTCTTTGGGTTTGAAGTGAGCCTCTTGCAGGCAGCATATACATGGGTCTTGTTTTTTTATTCATTCAGTGACTGTCTTTTGATTGATAAATTCAGACCATTTACATTTAGGGTGATTATCGATAGGTATGTACTTAATGCTATTTTAGGCTTTAGATTCGTGGTTACCAAAGGTTCTAGGGTAATTCCCTTACTATCTAACAATCTAATTTAAGTCACTTCATATGCTATTACAAACACAACCAAAAGGTTTTTTTTTCTCCTTTTTCTTCCTCTTCCATTCTTTACATGTTAGGTGTTATTTTGTACTCTTTTTCTATCCTGTGATTGACTTTGGGGGTAGTTGATTTGATGTTGCATCTGCTTAGTAATTAATTGTTTTACTTTGCTGTGGTTTTATTTCCCCTGGTGACATCTATTTGGCCTTAGGAATACTTCAATCTATAGCAGTCCCTCCAAAATGCACTCTTGATATGGTTTGTGGGAGGTAAATTCTCTCAGGTTTGATTATCTGAAAATTCTTTAATCCCTCCTTCAAATTTAAATGATAATGTTACCGGGTGGAGTATTCTTGATTCAAGGCCCTTCTGCTTCATTGCATTAAATATATATATTCCACTCCCTTCTCACCTGTAAGGTTTCTGTTGAGAAATTTGATGATAGCCTGATGGGTTTTCCTTTGTATGTGATCATTTTTCTCTGTCTAGCTGCTTTTCAAAGTCTGTCTTTATCCTTGTTCTTTGCCGTTTTAATTACTATATGTCTTGATTTTGTCTTCCTGGGGTCCCTTGTGTTGGGAGATCTGTGCACCTCCATTGCTTGAGAGACTATCTCCTTTCCCAGTTTGGGGAAATTTTCAGCAATTACCTCCTCAATAGCACTTTCTATCCCCTTTTCTCTCTCTTCTTCTTCTGGTAGCCCTATAAGACAGATATTACTCCATTTGGATTGTTCACAGAGTTCTATCAATATTCTTTGATTCTTAGAGATCCTTTTTTCTCTCTGTGCCTCATCATCTTTGAATTCCTTTTCTTAATTTCTAGCCCATTTACTGTCTCTTCTACTACATTGAACCTGCTTTTAAATACCTCTATTGTATGTTTCATTTCACATGTGGAATTTCTTAATGATTGAATATACATCTTAAATTCGTCCCTGAGTTGTTGAATATTTTTCTGTGCCTCCATGAGCATGTTTATGATTTTTATTTTAAACTCTGTTTCTGGAAGATTGGTGAGTTCAGTTTCTTTTGGTCCTTTTTTTGCGATTTGTGATATTTTGGTCTGAACCAGGTTCCTTTGACATTTCTTAATTCTATGTGGTGCCCTCTAGTGCCCAGAAGCTCAAGTCTCTGGAGCTGCTCAGCCCCTAGGGTGAGTTTCGGGCTGGAAGGGGAGTGGTGCTAGTGCCTTTGGGCAGAAAAGAGCTGTTTCCTGATTCCCGGCTGCAGTGCCTGTCTCCAGTATCAGTGCCAGTGGGCCGAGCACACAGGTGTAAGCCTCTGTGCTTGGCATCTCTAGCTGTTGCAGGCGCGGCCTCTCACTGGGTGATGCCATTACAGTGACTACCAATTTGCGAGCAGGTGCCTTCAGGCCAGAAGGAAGTTCCAGCAGGCTGCGTGTCACAGTGGGCGGCCTCAGAGCTGAGTAGGCAGCCAGGGGGGTGGGGTGCCTGAAGCTCCTCAGAGTTCCCAACCTGCTGGCCATAGTGCACCCAGACAACCTTGTCCAGCTCTTCCTTCTCCCACGTAGCAAGCTCCATGCAATCCCCACCCCTTCAGCAGCCCTCTCACTGCTAGGAAGCCTCTCAGACCACCTGCCTTTCCTTTGTTCCAGAGCGGCCATGTGTGGATCCCCATCCTCCACAAATGGCCGGAATCTGTCTCAAGCACTTCACTTGTTCCAGCTGCCCATCCCCACCAACCTCCAGAGCACTGCATAATGTAGGCTTGTGCTCCAAAGCAGACCTCCAGGGCTGAGTGGTCAGCAGTCCCAGGCTTCCACCCCCTCCCCCGCTCCATTTCTCTTCCTCCCGCCGGTGAGCTGGAGTGGGAGAAGGGCTTGGGTTCCAGCAGATCAAGGCTTTCGTTCGTTTCTCTGCTTCTTGAGGTTTGCTCTTTTCGTGGGGTCTGTATGCAGTCTGGTGCAGCTCTCTTTCCTGTTGCTGCTTTAGGGCTAGTTGTATTAACTATATTTTCACACTGTATGTGATTTTGGGAGGAATTCTCTGTCTCACCTCTCATGCCACCATCTTGAATCCCTCTTTCCCACACTTTTACATGAAAATGTCTCACCAACAGTCTGGATTAGTTGCTACTTCTTGCTCACTAGTTCCAATCAGCATAACGTAATCAATGTAACAGACCACTGTTATGTCTTGTAGAGGGGAAAGGTGATCAAGATTCCTGCAAGCTAAATAATGACATAGGGCTGGGAGTTGATATATCCATGAGATAGGATAGGGGAAGTGTATTACTGCCTTGCCAGGTGAAAGCAACTGCTTCTGGTGGCCCTTACTAATGATATGAAGAAAAGAACATTTACCAGATTGGTAACTACATACCCGACACTAGGGGATGTGTTAACCTGCTCAAGCAATGCAACCAGATCTGATACAGCAGCTATAATTGGAGTTGTCATTTGGGTAAGCTTATGATAGTCTACTGTCATTTTCCAAGATATGTCTCTTCCCTGCAAGGCCAAATTGGTGAGCTGAATGAGGATGTGATGGGAATCACCAACCCTGCATCCTTCAAGTCCTTGATGTGGCATATTATCTGCAGTCTTTCTAGGAATGGGTATTGCTTTTGGTGTATTATTTTCCTAGTAAAGGCAGTTCTGCTTTAAAATGTAAGTTTTATTATTATTCAGCTATGGTGACCAACAGATTAGATGATTGCCATTGAAAATGTAGTTCATTACTCACAGTTCTTAAGAGGAGGAGGCATGTCATGTTACCCGGGGCCACACAGGCAAGCACCAGAATCACTCATGAGGCAGAGGAGTGAGAAAAAATATGGGCGAAATCTTTTATTATGGTTTCTGCAGAAAGGAATAGATGACATAGAGCAAGCACGATTAAGGCTGGCTAGTTTTAATAATTCCATCAGGCTAAGGGCTGTCTAGGGGAATGGTAGCCTGACTGTGAAAGCCCTGTAAGAGCCCACTAAAGAAAATGGTTAGGAGTGGGCTCTGGATTGGTGGTTTTGATCCCAGGTGAGTTTTTTGCTCTCTCTAGGAACTCTCTTGGGAGGGGCAGTCCCTCCAGTATTGGCAAGGTCCTAAGATGTCAAAGCATTAACCAAAACTGACATGCTTAGTTCCAGTGTCTTCCACTTGGCCTTTCCCACCATAATAGCCCTCAGTCCACAGGACAGGAACCAATGAAGGGATTCTGCCAGTTACTGAGTATGTCTATTCCAAGTATGCATTCCAGACTGGTTTAATAAGCACAGGGTGAATTCAGAGACACACTGGACCTGCCCTGAGAAGGACTTGAGCTCTTCTCCACCGATCACCTGCCCTCCATAAGCCCCTACTCTGCCTGGTGGCTACAGTGACATTATGGCTTTCTTGAAATTAGTTTCAGAGCCGACATCCAGTAATCCCCCAAAGCTCTAATTTTTCCTATTCCCCAAGGAACAATCACCCCAGTAAAAGGCTATAGTTCCCTGTGGAGGAAACTTGGAGGAAGATAACACTATCATTTTGGGAAGCTCACTTTTAGGAGCACCATGATCAACTAGCCAACAACATAGATCTCTGCAAGTCAGGCTATTCTAATTATTGCTTTGACTCTACAGCCACTATGGTAACCATGCCTGTTTGCCTTTGGTGACTAAGTGCCACCACTTGGCCCCGCCACTCCAAGGTCCAATTATATCCATTGCCTTTAGTTTGTCCAGGTCAGTGGTAGATGTTTCCACTCCACTTTATGACCTACAGAAAGAGTCAGAAAAGTTTTCACAGGGCTTTTCAAGGATGATGGGATCCCCCTCACAAATTTATTCTGTGCAGTTGTGGTGAAAGTTGTGTTCTCTGGATCTCTCAGGACTTGTGAGCAGATCTTCAGTGATACACCCACTATAACATTCAATAGTCCCTAAGCTTTTGGATACCTTCCTGTACAGTATATATCAAAGCAGTTCTGGAATTTAAATTTAGTGTGGGACACCTCTTGGTCCATGTTTTGGCCAACTAAACAAATAAACTTTTAGAATCCTCAGTACCCAAGAGCTGCAGCATTAAATCCAGAATCTCTGCTTAATGAGCTCATGTCAATGAATTTGACATGATCCAACTTTATTTTACTTTCATCATTATCTCACACCCATACTATCCATTCCTATACCTATTCCCCAAATGTACATGTGTATAAATGGTAAAAGTAATGTAGATTTTTAGAGCATAGTATATCTCCTCATGGACCATAAATTATACTTATCTTTGGGACCTGTTGGGACTTGTGTGTAGTTATAGGTCCAGAAGAAAATAGGGGAGGTACACATGGGTCCTAGGGAGAACTAACAGTGTCTTGCAAGGCAACTACTTGAGAGGAGGCCAGTAAAATTTCTTCAGGCAAAGCAAGATTAATCTCCAAAGACATGGGTGGAGTGGTCTACTGGCAAAGGAGACCATTAAAATTTAGAGGTTCAATACCACCAGCTTCATCAGTATCTTCCCATACACCCCCATTCCAAGTTTCAGGATCTCACACCTTCACAATAAATATCTTCTCTTCAACAGCTAACGCCCTATCAGTTTGGGAATTGGATTTGGGTTATAATTCAGCCACTAGCAGGAAAAAACTCTAGGTTTGGCTTTCTGCAATCTCATCCCTGTGACCATAGGAAATAAGGATTTCTTTTACAGCAGACAGAGAATCTTTCAGGTCATTTTTGGGATATTTGAGCTGGGACTTTGAATTCCCTAGCTCATCCTTTTCTGTGCTCACTTTGTCCAATGACATTAGGAATAACCAGCCAATTTCACTATACTTGTTAGCTTGTTAAACATGTTTCAAGTTATAAAAATATAGTAATCTAGAACCTTTCTCCTTATAAATATTAGATTTGGAGAATCAAATGGTGGGTGATATTTTGCATTTCTCTATTGCCACATCATGTCATGGACCCTTAGTGCTCCCTTTTCCATCAGAAATAGAGTTGATTCTTTTAAATCTAATCAGGATGGATAACCAATTCCAGAGAACCCCAGAAATTATTCAGGAAACTCCTTGTTATGACCTGGTCCTTTGTGAATATTGAGAGGACAGTCTCAAGAAATCAGACCTGATAAAAACAACATGAAGCATAGGAAATTGTTTTGATAAGACACAGAATCTTTGTTTCCCAGGTGAATGACTTGACAAGTAAAGACAAATATTTACAATACTTCAAGGAAACTTTGGAGAGAAAACTAAATTCTAGTTTTGCATAGACACATGATTGATATTAAAGTTCATTTGTAAAGCCCTTGTAATAAATTCTTTCAATTTTATGCAGTTTGCCCACACACAAGACATTATCTCTCTCTCATTCCTCAGTCTCTCTCTCTTACCAAGTTTCTCAATCCATTTAAATTTTGTTTCCTTTATTCCCTTCCTTCTCATTCTAAAACAATCTTTAAATACACTTACACTAGGACAAAGTCACTTTACTTTTCCCTTAACAAAAAAGCATACCTCACACCTTTTCTTGACACAAGTACATCTTGTTTTCCTTGCATACTTTGTATAAAGAGTTTTTCTTTACCCTTATTATTCTTAATAATTTAATGGACATATATCAGTTATAATTCTTAATCCTTAGTAACTTAATTTACAGTGAAAACTAGGAGTGGACATTTGTGAATTGTCTGACATGTATCAACCTCCTCTACTAGATGGGTACATTTATGAATATACTATTTATAACTTCTGAAGGTACATGCTTCCTCATAATGCAATTTTTCAATGTGGGAAAACCAACCCAAATATATTTTGCCTTTCTGTAAATATTAAGAAGCCAAAAGTAGATAAGTTTAAACTTATGTTCAGCAATTAATGTTTCAGCATTTTTCTTATTTGCAAATGATTATATATCTAATGAATATCGATCATTTAACTTAACTTAGTATAACTTAAGGTTTTGGAAACTATTTTTAAGTAGTCATATTATAAAGCATAATTAATGTTGAAAAGTTTATTTAAAAACTTTTATTTCACCTACACCCATTTAATTGTTATTCTTAACAATTATGCTTGAATTGTTCATGAAAATTTCATGAGACATTAAACAAAGCTATCATCTTATGATTTTTCTTGCTGACAATTACATATAGTAAGCATCACAGAAACAAAGAACCTGAAAGTTAAAACACAGCTCTCCTCCCCACCTTTTTTATTGTCATGCTTGAGAAATATCAAGTAATTAATTTTTATTGTAAATTTTGTTCTTTGGTTAAATTTATAAATTTATAATTTTATAATTTTAAATACCTAGTAGAGAAAACATAAGTCTATGTGACTAGTGCACATAGGTAAAATGCAGTTGTATGTCTGCATTATATTTAATGCTGACAACTCTGAAGACCTACCTGTTTTTATTTAAACACCAATCCTAAGCTAATCTTATTTATCAAAGACTTATCCAAGTCACAAGAACTTGAAAAACATTTGAGTTAGTTTCTATATTTCTAGGAGTTTTAGAAATATTAATTTATATAAGTGATTTTTCTCTAAACCAATGTGAATAGACCTTAAGGGATTTTATCAATTAATTTGGTAATATTTTTATGTGTGAAAAATATCACATACATGATATATAAACATATAAACATACAGACAGATGCAGAGATTCTTTTAACTTTAATTGTAAAATTGTAGTCAAGACCATAGTAATACAAACTGATTTATCTCCTCTTTATATTTTTATCTGAATTGTGTTTCTGACAAAAATGGTACAAGTGGAAGTTACACATTAAGATTGGTGTTTTTACCAATATTTGTGGAAAATAATTTTAAAGATATTTTTTCCCTGCTATGTAATCATTGGGGGCTGTGGGCTACTTTTCAGGCTGAAGAAACACCTACTGCCCATATTGATGTCTCCAAAGTGCATATGAATGGATAAAACATTCAGCCTACTTCCAATTGGTCTTTTTCCTTTTAAGTCTCAGTAAATTTTTTTCAGGCACTCTGGTCCCTTGAGAACCCCTGATGGGGTCTTGCTTGCAGGGGCCCGTAGTTCAAGTGACTGAGGTACTGGAGTGGGAAAGATAGGTCTAGCAGAGTATACAGAGGGATAAAAGAGGTAAGGGTTAGGACAGGGAAATAGGAAATGATGGAAGGGACCTGGAGGCAAGATTGCATCTGAAGCACTGGCTCAGGAGTCAGATTCACCAACGGGCCTCTGACCAATCAGCCAGGAGTGAAGAGACAGGCTCCAAAGTGTGCCTTTGGGGTCCTGGGAGGGGCAAGGATGAATCTGATCCTATATGAGTTGTAGGAACCATAACCATTAAGGAAAAAAATACTTACAAAATTTGTTTAAAATGGTAAGGCAGCTTTTAATCAAGGAGAACACTGAAATAGGATTTTGTCATAGAGATTGGGCTCATCTCCAACTCAAATGACAAGTAGGGATTTATATCCAAGGAGGAGAGTGGGAAAGTTACTAAGAGGAAACCTCAGGGCTAAGGATTCTTTCTAGACTGACTCAACAGAATTGTAGCTGAAAGCAGGTCAGGGTGATAAGACATCAAGGGTGGACGATGAGGAACTTGATGATATATTGAGGTCAGGTATTAAGAGTGGGGGATTTTCATTAGTCTGACTTAGCAGAATCGTTGCTCAAACTGGATCCTACAAGAACAAGAGAGAAGCCCACGGGTAGGCTTGGTAGAGCAGAAGGCGCGAAAGAGTCCATTTAAATCTTGATCGACAGGGAGAATCCTTGTCATGTAAGCAAACAGCTTACTTGTATTTTCATGTTTTTTAAAGTATAAAAACCAAGTTCTCATTAAAAAAGTTTCAAAGACCTAGTGAATTGTCCTGTTATTGTTATCAGTGCATTTGTCTTTGCATTTATTTTACTAATTAATATATTTTAAAAATATATTGAAATGTTAGTGTATTTGGATCATCCTAGACATATATTTCTTTCCTTGTAGACAGATTTGATCTCCATTTTCATGGTCAGGCTAGACTCTCTAACATATGCTTATTTACCTAACATATGCTTATTTACCTTTTGTGTGTGTGTGTGTGTGTGTGTGTGTGTGTGTGTGTGTGATATTCACTAGCATACATTTTCATTTGAAACTGAAAATTCTGCTGCACTTGAGTTTTGCTTTGAAAACAGAAATGCTGAAAAATGCCTATCTGTGCCAAATTAAAAGTGCATATATAAGTGACATTCTTTGGCTCATGGATATGAGCAGAGCTTATAAGGACTCATTTTTACTACTTCTCAGATCCAACCTGGTGTCAAAATATGCAGTTACTTTTATAATTTCACCTGACAAGGTGAATGTGCTCCCTGAATAATACAAATCAGCTTCAAAGGACAATATCTAAATATTTTTAGAATAACTTAAAAATTTTTTCCTTTAAGATCAATGTAGTCCTAGATTAAATTAATCACTTATAATTATTTTAACTTTTAGTATTGGCCACTAATTACAATTTTTTCCTAATAATAATGATTCATGTCTTAAGATAAGGTCTATTGTGTCCTATCCTTGTGTCCTATGAGGACATTAAGAAAAAAAGAGATTGAAACACCAGATTCTTGGTCTTGTCACAAGAAGAAGCTTACTGACAAAAGAAATCATATTGCTCCAATTTTTTCAGAGTTATCCATGATGTTTTATTTAGGTTAGCTGAAAGCAACATGGAAACTCGCAAGGCTGCAGTAAATGTGAAGTAAAAATATTGTGAATATATCTGCCTGACCTGGAAGAAGCTAACTACCAGAGGAGTAGGTTTTCACTGCAAAGAACTGATTTCACCAACAACCTGAATGATCTTGGGAAAAGACCCTGAGGTCCAGATGAGAACATAGCCCAGTCAAAAACTTGTAAAGCCAGTTAAGCCATCTCTGCACTCTAGACCAAATAAAGTGTAAGATAATAAATTTGTTTTTTTAATAGAATCAACTCTTTGTTATGCATGCCAATAAAAGATTAGATAAAACATTTCACTGAACATTTTAAAAACAGGAATGTTCAAGTAGCCAAAAAGCAAATTTAAAGCATACTTAACATCGTCAGTCATTAGTAACATACAAGCTAAAACCACAATGCACAACTCACTCCCACAAGATAGGCTAAAAATTTAAGAAAAACAGGTAACATTAAGTGCTGTCATGTATTGACAGTGAATATGAAATTCAAGCACTGTCAAGTTCAAGCACTTTCAAAAACTGTCTATGTCTACTGCGCACTTTTGCTAAAAACCCAGCAACTCCAGTCATATTATATACCCAACATAGTACATGCACATCTACATGAAAATATATCATCAGAAGTGCTCATAGGAAATATTTTGTTGTTATAAGAAATAAAAAAATATCCAAATGTTCATCAATGGTAGTTTGGATTATTTTAAATATTCATATAACAGATTACTATACAACCATGAAAAATAACACAATAAGTTCTTAACGTCAAAAACCAGATTAACATTACAGACATTGGTGACATAACTCTAAGAGTACATTATAATGAAAGACTATATCCTTAATGATCCAATGTGTAAGATACTAAAAAGCAGACACAACTAATACATAGTGATTAAATATGTGAATAAAGTTAGAGTGGTTACAGGTGGATTTCAGAGGCCAGCAGAGGGAAAGAAAGTTGCTTCTTGGATGATGGCAATGATTTATATATTTAGCTAAGTGGCGTATATTCTGATGTATTTATTTAAAAATTGATCATGCAGTGCTCAAAAGAGTTATGTGTTTTACTGTATGTTGAACTTCAATAAATAAGATTACTTATCTGGACAAAATATTTATATAAAAATTCACAAAAGGAGACTGAGGGGTCGAAGATGGTGCTGTGAGAAGGGCAGTGGAAATCTCCTCCCAAAACCATATATATTTGTGAAAATACAACAAATACAATTATTCCTTAAAGAGAGACCAGAAGATACAGTACAACAGCCAGGCTACAGCTACATCTGTGAGAACTCAGCGTCTCATGAAGTGAGTAAGATACAAAGCCAAAATCTGGTGGGACCTGAGCACTCCCCCACCCCAGCTCACTGGCAGGAGGAAACAGAATCAGAGTGGGGAGGGAGTGGAAGCACAGGACTGCTAACTAACCAGCCGTGGTGATCTGCACTGGGAGCACAGACACACACCGGTGGTGTACTGGAGATAAGAGAAATGGAAGGGCAGGATCCGAGATGGAGACTGCGAGCAGGTCCCCACAGCCGGCTCCCCTGGGACAAAAGAAAAGCGGGCGCTTTTTAAAAATTCTTAAAGAGACAAGGGCCCAACAGCAGAACAAAATCATCCCAGGGCACTCAGCCCAGCAGGCTGGTAATCTTGAGGAATTTTGGGCCCTCTAACCGGCTGCTGGGTAAAGCAGTCCCACTGAAGCCCCTCACAGTGATAAGCGGCCTGCCATTTGTTCCCCCCCGGCCGGCACTGCAAAGGGGCAGGTGGATGGCCACAGCTGCGGAACAGCAGGAGAGTGGCCCTACCCACAGCAACCACATAGAATCTTCTCCTGGCAGGCACGCAGCTAACCGGGGAGGGCTGCGGAAGGCAGAGAAAGGTCCGGAAAGCACCAAGGGGCGCAGAACGCACCTGGCACGGCTGCAAACCCCGGCAGTGCTCTAGGCTAGCCTGAGGGTAGCCCTGCACACAGCAGCTCAGGGGATTATCCCAGAGGCTGCCTTCCAGTGTGTAGGTAACAAGCACAGGCTGCGGAGAAAGGCAAGGAGAACAACAAGCAGGAAAGGACTTTGTTCTCCCAGCTGACACATGTGGCACCTGCCTGCAACCACTTCTATCACCATAAAAAGACAATAATATGGTCCAGTCAAAGATCACCCAGACAACCCTAGAGAGAGGGCCTGATGTGATAGATTAAACAATTTTCCTGATAAAGAATTCAGAATAAAAGTCATAACCATGCTGATGGACCTACAGAGAAATATGCAAGAGCTAAGGGAGGAAGTCAGGAGGGACAATACAGAGGTAAAACAATCGATAGATGGGCTTAAGAGCAGACTGAACAAGGTGCAAGAGACTGTTAATGGAGTAGAAATCAGAGAACTGGAAAACAGAGAAGCTGATGCAGACAGAGATAAAGGATCTCTAGGATTGAAAGAATATTAAGAGAGCTGTGTGACCAATCCAAACGGAACAATATTTGCATTATAGGAGTACCAGAAGAAGAAGACAGAGAAAAAGGGATAGAAAGTGTCTTGAAGGCATAATTGAGGAAAACTACCCCAAGCTGGTAAAGGAAATAATTTCTCAGACCATGGAGGCAAACAGATCTCCCAACGCAAGGGACCCAAGGAAGACAACACCAAGACATATAATAATTAAAATGGCAAAGATCAAAGACAAGTACAGAGTACTAAAGGCAGCCAGGGAGAGAAAAAAGATCACCTACAATGGAAAACCCATCAGACTATCATAAGACTTCTCAACAGAAACCTTACAAGCCAAAAGAGACTGGCATGATATAGTTAACATAATGAAACAGAAGGGCCTCGAACCAAGAATACTGTATCCAGCATGATTATCATTTAAATTTGAAGGAGGAATTAAACAATTCCCAGAGAGCAAACGCTGAGGGAATTTGCCTCCTACAAACCACCTCTACAGGACATCATAAAGGGATGCTCTAGATGGAAGCACTCCTAAGGCTAAAAAGATGTCACCATAGAAAATAAATTCATAGCAAAGAAAGCAGATCATCCGAATACTAGCTAAAGGCAAAAAATCAAATCAACTACCAACAAAAACAGTCAAAGGAAACATAAAAGAGTACAGAATTAAACACCTAGCATATAAAGAATGGAGGAGGAAGAATAAGAAGGGGGAGAAATAAAGTTTAATCAGACTGTCTTTATAACAGCTTAATAAGACAGTTAAGTTGCACTGTTAGTAAATAAGCCACCCTTAAACCTTTGGTAACCACGAATCTAAAGCCAGCAATGCCAATAAGTACCTATCTATCAGAATCACCATAAATGTAAATGGACTGAATGCACCAATCAAAAGACACAGAGTAATAGAATGGATAAAAAAGCAAGAACCATCTCTATGCTGCTTACAAGAGACTCACCTTAAACCCAAAGATATACACAGATTAAAAGTGAAGGGATGGGAAAAGATATTTCATGCAAAAAACAAGGAGAAAAAAGCAGGTGTTGCAGTACTTCTACCAGACAAAATAGACTTCAAAACGAAGAAAGTTGTAAGAGATAAAGAAGGACATTACATAATGATATAGGGGTCAGTCCAACAAGAGGATATAACCATTATAAATATATATGCACTCAACACAGAGGTGCCGACATATGTGAAACAAATACTAACAGAATTAAAGGAGGAAACAGACAGCAATGCATTCATTTCAGGAGACTTCAACACACCACTCACTCCAAAGGATAGATCAACCAGACAGAAAATAAGTAAAGACACAGAGGCACTGAAAAACACATTAGAACAGATGGACCTAACAGACATCTACAGAACTCTACACCCAAAAGCAGCAGGATACACATTCTTCGCAAGTGCACATGGAACATTTTCCAGAATAGACCACATACTAGGCCACAAAAGAACCTCAGCAATTTAAAAAATACTGAAATTATACCAACCAACTTCTCAGATCACAAAGGTATAAAACTAGAAATAAATTATACAAAGAAAACAAAAAGGCTCACAAATACATGGAGGCTTAACAACATGCTCATAAATAATCAATGGATCAATGACCAAATTAAAACAGAGATCAAACAATGTATGGAGATAAATGACAACAGGAACACAAAGCTGGAACTTCTGTGGGACGCAGGAAAGGCAGTTTAAGAGGAAAGTATATTGCAATCCAGGCCTATTTAAAGAAGGAAGAACAAACCCAAATGAATAGTCAAAAGACACAATTATTGAAATTGGAAAAAGAAGAACAAATGAGGCCCCAAATCACCAGAAGGAGGGACATAATAAGATTAGAGAAGAAATAAATAAAATTGAGAAGAATAAAACAATAGGAAAAAAATCAGTGAAACCAAGAGCTGGCTCTTTGATAAAATAAACAAAATACATAACCCCCTAGTCAGACTTTTAAGAGAAAAAGAGAATCTACACACATAAACAGAACCAGAAATGAGAAAGGAAAAATCACGACAGACTCCACAGATATACAAAGAATTATTACAGAATACTATGAAAATCTATATGCTAAGAAGCTGGAAAACCTAGAAGAAATGGATGTCTTAGAAACATACAACTTTCCAAGAATGACCAAGGAAGAAACAGAAAACCTAAACAGACCAATTACCAGCAATGAAATTGAATCGGTAAACAGAAAACTATCCAAGAAAAAAAAACCCAGGCCACATGGATTCACCATGAATTTTATCAGACATACAGAGAAGAAATAATACCTATTCTCCTTAAAGTTTTCCAAAAAATAGAAGAGGAGGGAACACTTCCAAACTCATTGCATGAAGCCAACATGACTCTAATACCAAAACCAAGCAAAGACCCACCAAAAATAAAAAAAAAATTACAGACCAATATCCCTGATGAACATAGATGCAAAAATACTCAACAAAATATTAGCAAACTGAATTAAAAAGTACATCAAGAGGATCATACACCATGATCAAGTGGGAATCATCCCAGGGATGCAAGGATGGTACAACATTCAAAAATCCATCAACATCATCCACCACATCAACAAAAAGAAGAACAAAAATCACATGATCATCTCCATAGATGCTGAAAAAGCATTTGACAAAATTCCACATCCATTCATGTTAAAAAATCTCAACAGAATGGGTATAGAGGGCAAGTACCTCAACATAATAAAGGTCATATATGACAAACCCACAGCCAACATCATACTTAACAGCGAGAAGCTGAAAGCTTTTCATCTAACATCAGGAACAAAACAAGGATGCTCACTCTCCTCACTGTTATTCAACATAGTACTGGAGGTCCTAGCCACGGCAATCAGACAACATAAAGAAATGAAAGGAATCAAGATTGGTAAAGAAAAAGTCAAACTATCACTGTTTGCAGGTGACATGATACTGTACATAAAAAACCCTAAAGACTCAACTCCAAAACTACTAGAACTAATATATGAATTCAGGATCATTGCAAGATACAAAATTAACACGCAGAAATCTGTTGCTTTCCTATACACTAATGATGAGCTAACAGAAAGAGAAATCAGAAAAACAATTCCATTCACAATTGCATCAAAAAGAATAAAATACATAAGGAATAAACCTAACCAAGGAAGTGAAAAACCTATACCCTGAAAACTACAAGACACTCCTAAGAGAAATTAAAGAGGACACTCACAAATGGAAATTCATCCCATGCTCTTGGCTAGGTAGAATAAATATTGTCAAAATGGCTATACTACCTAAAGCAATCTACAGTTTCAACGCAATCCCTATCAAAATACCAACAGATTTCTTCAACGAACAGGAACAAATAGTTCTAAAATTCATATGGAACCACAAAAGACCCCAAACAGCGAAAGCAATCCTGAGAAGGAGGAGTGAAACAGAGGGAATTATGCTCCCTGACTTCAAGCTCTACTACAAAGCCACAGTAATTGAGAGAATTTGGTATTGTCACAAAAACAGACCCACAGACCAGTGGAACAGAATAGAAAATCCAAACATTAACCCAAACATATACAGTCAATTAATATATGATAAAGGAGCCTTAGATATACAACGGGGAGATGACAGTCTCTTCAGCAGCTGGTGTTGGCAAAACTGGTCAGGTACATGTAAGAGAATGAAACTGGACTACTGTCTAACCCCATACACAAAAGTCAACTCAAAATGGATAAAAGATCTGAATGTAATTCATGAAACCATAAAACTTTTAGAAAAAAACATAGGCAAAAATCTCTGGACATAAACCTGAGTGACTTCTTCATGAACATATCTCCCCAGGCAAAGGAAACAAAAGCAACAATGAACAAGTGGGACTATATAAAGCTGAAAAGCTTCTGTACAGCAAAGGATACCATCCGTAGAACAAAAAGAGATCCAACAGTATGAAAGAATATATTCATAAATGACGTATCTGATAAGGGTTTGACATCCAAAATATATAAAGAACTCACGCACCTCAACAAACAAAAAGCAAATAGTCCAATTAAGAAATGGGCAGAGGACATGAATAGACACTTCTCCAAAGAAAAAATTCAGATGGCCAACAGGCACATGAAAAGATTTTCCACATCGCTAATCATCAGAGAAATGCAAATTAAAACCACAATGAGATATCACCTCACACCAGTAAGGTTGGCCAACATCCAAAACACAAACAACAACAAATACTGGCAAGGATGTGGAGAAAAGGGAACCCTCCTGCACTGCTGGTGGGAATGCAAATTAGTTCAACCATTGTGGAAAGCACTATGGAGGTTCCTCAAAAAACTCAAAATAGAAATACCATTTGACCCAGTCCCACTCCTAGGAATTCACCGTAAGAATGCAGCAGCCCAGTTTGAAAAGACATATGCACACCTATGTTTATCGCAGCACTATTTGTAATAGCCAAGAAATGGAAGCAACCTAAGTGTCCATCAGTAGATGAATGGATAAAGAAGATGTGGTAAATATACACAATGGAATATTATTCAGCCATAAGAAAGAAAACAAATCCTACCATTTGCAATGATATGGATGGAGCTAGAGGGTATTATGCTCAGTGAAATAAGCCAGGCAGAAAAAGACAAGTATCAAATGATTTCACTCATATGTGGAGTATAAGAGCAAAGAAAAAAACTGAAAGAAAAAAAACAGCAGCAGACTCACAGAACCCAAGAACGGACTAATAGTTACCAAAGAGAAAGGGACTGGGGAGGATGGGTGGGAAGGGAGTGACAAGGGGGAAAAAGGGGCATTACGATTAGCAGACGTAATGTTGGGGGGGGCGTTGGGAGGGCTGTACAACTCAGAGAAGACAAATAGTGATTCTATATCATCTCACTGTGCTTATGTACAGTGACTGTAATGGGGTTGGTGGAGGGGACCTGATGCAGTGAGTAGTTTAATAACCATAATATTGCACATGTAGTTGTATATTAATGATACCAAAAAAAAAGATTACACCATCTTCCACGTCCATCAGTGTTTTCCCACATCCTCATAATTATTTGAAAAAATTTATGTGATTTTTAAAACAAATTCCATTTTAATGATGCTGACTTATTAGAGTTTACATTCTCTGAGCTCAAAACAACTGTGTAATATACTAAATTGAGATAGGTAGAGTCAACTCTTTATTAACATGGAAAGGAATCATGTGCAAATTTGGCAGATAATTCAGTAGCAATTCAATTCAGCTTTGAAATATATTGTGATTTTTGTCCTCATTAAATTTTCTTTCCTTACAGTGTCTGCTGCAGGTTATATTAACTCATAGTCTTTACCACAAAATGCTACTGGTAGAAGAAGATGGCCAAGAGTTAGAAAGAAATCAGTGTAGGATTCAGAATTTTTCCACTTCATCTATGGGACCATAGGTAATATTTATTTTGTTCTTTTTCATATCTATATTTATTCATTTATTTATTATTTTATTATTTTTTTAATTAAGGTATTATTGATATACACTCTTATAAAGGTTTCACATGAAAAAACAATGTGGTTACTACATTTACCCATATTACCAAGTCCCCACTCATACCCCAATTCAGTCCCAGTGATTCCCTACACCATACCCCACAATCACCTTTTCCCTCCCTCCCCACCCACCCTCCCACACCGCTCTCCTTTGGTAACCACCAGTTCCTTCTTGGAGTCTCTGAGTCTGCTACTATTTTGTTCCTTCAGTTTTGCTTTGTTGTTATACTCCGCAAATGAGGGAAATAATTTGGCACTTGTCTTTCTCCACCTGGCTTATTTCACTGAGCATAATATCCTCCAGCTCCATCCATGTTGTTGCAAATGGCAGGATTTGTTTCCTTCTTACGGCTGAATAGTATTCCATTGTGTATATGTACCACATCTTCTTTATCCATTCATGTACTGATGGACACTAGGTTGCTTCCATATCTTGGCTATTGTAAAAAGTGCTGCAATAAACATAGGGGTGCATATGTCTTTTTGAATCTGAGAAGTTGTATTGTTTGGGTAAATTCCAAGGAGTGGGATTCCTGGGTCAAATGGTATTTCTGTTTTTAGTTTTTTGAGGAACCTCCATATTGCTTTCCACAATGGTTGAACTAGCCTCCATTCCCACCAGCAGTGTAGGAGGGTTCCCCTTTCTCCGCATCCTCGCCAGCATTTGTTGTTCTTAGTCTTTTGGATGGTGGCCATCCTTACTGGTGTGAGGTGATATCTCATTGTGGTTTTAATTTGTATTTTCCTGATGATCAGTGATGTGGAGCACACAATGGAATATTATTCAGCCATAAGAAGAAAACAAATCCTACCATTTGCAACAACATGGATCGACTTAGAGGGTATTATGCTCAGTGAGATAAGCCAGGTGGAAAAAGACAAGTATCAAATGATTTCACTCATCTGTGGAGTATAAGAATAAAGAAAAAAAACTGAAAGAACAAAACAGCAGCAGACTCTTAGAACCCAAGAATGGACTAATAGTTAGCAAAGGGAAGGGACTGGGGAGGATGGGTGGGAAGGGAGGTACAAGGGGGAAAAGGGGGCATTATGAATAGCAGACATAGTGTAGGGGGGGCATGGGGAGCGCTGTACAACTCAGAGAAGACACACTGTGATTCTATAGCATCTCACTACGCTGATGGACTGTGACTGTAATGGGATATGTGGGGGTGACTTGAAGAAGTGGGGAGTTTAGTAACCATAATGTTGCACATGTAATTGTAGATTAAAGATACTAAAATAAAAATAAAATAAAATAAATATATAAAATCACAAGAGGAACAATATGGAATAATTTTATATTCATCTTCCTTTTATTTTATTTGAGATCTGTCATAGTTAATTTTATGTGTAAATTCGTCTGGGCCATGGTGCACAATCTTTCATTTAACAATAGTCTGATATTGCTTTGATGGTTTTTTTTGATGTGATTAACATTTAAACTGTAGACTGAGTAAAACAGATAGTTTTCCAAAATATGCATGGGCCTCATCCAATCAGTTGAAGGCTTTATAGCACAAGGACTGATGTCCCTTGAGCAAGAAGGAATTCTTCCAGCAAACCGCCTTTGGACTTGAACAGCAACCCTTCCTTGGGTCCCCAGTCTGCCAGCCTATCACACTAGCCCATCAGATTTGGGACTCATTAAGTCTCCACAATCTCGGAAGAGATTTCTGAGCTCCAGATGAGAACAAAGCTCAGTCAACACCTTGGCTGGCATCTTATAAGACCCTGAGCAGAGGACCCAGTTAAGCCATCTCTGGACTCATGACCAAATACACTGTAAGATAATAAATGCATGTTGATATTTTAAAAACACAGCAAACTTTTTATTATGCATCCCAATGAAAGATTATAAATTTCACCAAACATTTTAAAAACAGGAATGTTCAAGTGGCCAACATACATATATCACATATATCCTGTTGGTTCTGTTTTTTTGGGAGAATCCTGAGAAAATTCTCAGTCTATTCATATTGCATGCATACATATATATCCTGTTGGTTCTGTCTCTGTGGAGAATCCTGATTGATACAGAAACCTTAGAGTTTAGCCTCTGCATTTCTCCTTAATTTTCTTATTTCTCCATGAATACCCAGTGGAATTGAAATATCTTGAATAATTCTGGCTCCTGTCTTTGATTTAGCACATCTCCTATACAATTATAGCCAGCCATGTATAGATGTCAGTATAAATACATGGGAAAGTAGATGTTTTACAGGCATCTCCCATAAAATATTTATAATAGGTAGATGCTAAGGACTAAATTGTGTCCCCCAGAAAAAAATGCGTATGCTGAAGCCCTAGCCATCAGTGGGTCTATACTGGAGATAGGCCTATAAACAGGTAATTAAGGATAAAGGAGGTCAGAAGGGTGGAGCCCTGATATGATAGGATAAGTATCTTAGAAGAAGAGAATGGCAGAGGGTTTCTTACTTTCTTCCCCTGCCATAACAGAAAAGGTAGTTGTCTTCAAGACAGCCTCACCAGAAGTTGAATCAACTGGCACCTTGATCTTGGACTCCTCAGCCTCCAGATACGTTACAAAATAAATATCTGTTTTTAAGCCACTAGTCTGTGGTATTTTATTGTGGCAACCTGAGTAGAATAATATGGAATTTGGTCTTGAGAAGTGAGTTGCTGCTGTAATAAATAATTAAAAATGAAGGGATGGCTTTGGAACTGAATAAAGATACTTGGTAGAGGCCAGAAGAGTTTTATTTATTTGTTTGTTTGTTTATTTATTTCACTCTTTTTCTGTCATGTCTTGGGATAACTAAGCATTTTTTTTATTAAGGTATCATTGATATACACTCTTATGAAGGTTTCACAAGAAAAAAATGTGGTTACTACTTTCACCCTTATTATTGAGTCCCCCCCTGTACCCCATTGCAGTCACTGTCCATCAGTGTAGTAAGATGCCACAGATTCACTATTTGCCTTCTCTGTGTTACAGTCTTCCCCGTGATCCCGCACACACTATGTTCACTAATCATGATACCCCACAATCCCCTTCTTCCTTCCTCCCCACCTGCCATCCCCCACCCCTCCCCTTTGGTAACCACTAGTCCCTTCTTGGAGTTTCTGAGTCTGCTGCTATTTTGCTCCTTCAGTTTTGCTTCGTTGTTATACTCCACAAATGAGGGAAATCATTTGGTATTTGTCTTTCTTCACCTGACTTATTTCACTGACCATAATATCCTCTAGCTTCATCCCTGTTGTTGCAAATGGTAGGATTTGTTTCTTTCTTATGAGGCCACTAGAGTTTTGAGGTGCATGCTGGAATTATGGGTATTCAAGGTTATTCTAGTGACATCTCAGATGAGAAACATGATATTGGAAATTGTACAAAAGACAATACTTGTTATAAATTAGCAAGTAACAGCTACACTATATTGTAGTGCTTTATGAAAGTTATTAAGTTATGAGATAGGGAGGCTGCAGGAAATAACCCCTGCCCAGTTAGAGCACAGGGTGGGCTCTGGAAAGGACAAAGTCTTACTGAGGACTGTAGAGGAATGTAGAGGAAATAGAGGGTGCTTGAGGTTGAAACAATGTAACAATGCCACCACCACCCCCCGTCCCACCCCGGGACCCAGTGATATGGAACAGCTTGCTGACCATGGTCACGGAGGCACATTAGTTTACAATAGGGTAACCGGGTAATTGGGTAACCTTTACTGAGATAGGTTAAAACAAAGTTAGCATTCTGGCTGAACCTATAGGAAACTAACAGCTCCCACTGCAACAGGCATAAAACCCTAGATACCAAGACCACAAAGGGCAGCCTTGCCCCTCCCTATGATGCCGGGGTTTTTGTTTGCAGAGTTGAAGAGTGAAGTTCGTGAATGAGCAAGGTACATTTACAGAGAAAATTTTATTCAGGGTAAAAGAAAGTACGGGACTCCCCACAGGTGCAAGGCTGCTGCTGCTTGAGGTCTCGGTGTCTAGACTTTTATGCTTGTTGCCGTGGCGGTTTCCCATATGTTCAGCCAGAATGCTAGTTATGTTTTAACCTGTCTCTATTGTAAACTAATGGGCCTATGTGACTGTGGTCAGCAAGCTGTTCCATGTCGCTGGGTCCTGGTGGCCGGGGATTTCAGGGGGGGGGGCATTGCCACGTTGTTTCAACTTCAAGCACCCTGTTTTTCCTCTACATTCCTCTATAGTCCTCAGTAAGACATTGTCCTTTTCCAGGGCCCACCCTGTGCTCTAACTGGGCAGGGGTTATTCCCTGCTGCTTCCCTATCTCACCTGCACCTGTTGGGAGTTCCATACTTTCTCTTATCCTGAATAAAACTTTCTCTGTAAATCTCCTATCTTGCTCTTTCACGAAATTCACTCTTCGACTCCACTAACAAGAACCTGGGCATCATTTCTGATGGTCCAGGATCTTCCTCGGAGGTGAGTATTGGCATCCGAGCTCTCTTTTTCCTTTCACTTTCCTCATACAAGGGAGCCATCTGGGGCACACAACATCGGGCGCTCCTCAGCCACTTAGGTGGGAGGAGCCTGGCTGCCGATCTCAAGTCTTGAGCAATAGGTTCCCCTGCGTCTCCCTCAGTGGATCCCCCATCTCCCTTGGGAGCCGAGAAAGCCGACTGAGTCGAGGCCAGGATTCCCTTTCAGAGGCATCTCCTCGTATGTGAGGGACTGAGGAAAGCCATGGACAATTGTGAGAGTCCAGGCTGAGGCTACACTTCAGCGGCTTCGGAAAGGTCCGCGTGTCTGGAACCAGGCCCCACCGCCCCGCTGGGTACCCATCAGGAGTGTCTCTCTCGCTCTCTGGCTCTCAGCCTGCTTCTTCAGGTGCACTGGCCTTCCTGTGAAGCAGAGCCACTCCCTCGCTCCTTTACATGCTGCCTCTGAATCCCCCACTGGTCTCATGGGACCTGATGCGCACCGCTGCAAGGCAGGAGATCCACGCTTTGCTCCTACTCTTCACCTAACACTACACTTTTTTTTTCTCTTTCTCATAAGTGTTTTTGGGCACCCGTTAGCCACTTAAAAATGACTAGCCTAGGCTACCAGTCTCAGAACCTCAGGTGAAAGGTTTCCCGGCATCTGCTGCCCATTGATCCCCCGCCTCCAGATGGGAATGTCGAGCAGTGGCTGAGCCAACTTCCTACTTTTCTATCCTAATCTGCAGACTCCAGAGGCAGATTGGACTAGTAGACAGTGGTCCTTGGATCTTGGCTCCAGCTGATTTTAACTGATGGCGCAGAACGAACCTCTGGCTGCCTATGCGAGAGTCACAGAGAACCCCCAACCTGCTGTCTCACAGTCCAGATTCCTACAGTGGCTGACTAGCATATACTTCCTGGGCGGTGGTGGGAACTGGTGTTTGAGAGTACTGACTCCCTCCCTCACATTGTCCTGGGCAGCCTCTGCCCAACTTCTGTCTCTGGCTGTGGGAAGAGTTCCCCTGCTCTTCATTCCAGGTGTTCCTTTTGGGACTGCACCACTGTCTCCTGCACACTATGAATGAGGTTTGAGAGGTGGGCCCCATATTCAAGTCCCTTATCTGGCTTCAGAACCTTATACAGGCTACACATTTAATCCTCCTAGACTGGATAGGCATACAACTTGAGATGCCTCACCCCTCTCACACTCTAGAGGCTCTGGCATCATTGGGCTGGCCTGCGACCAAGCCGAAATCTCAGCCTGACATGTAAAAAAATGTCACAGTCTCTAGTTGAAATATGTGTGAGGAAAGGCTTTGCGGTTTGTGTCAGGGAGATATATCACCAACTCTGTGCTTCCATATTCCTGGTAGAGGCATGTAGAAAGAGAACACCGCCCCTCATAAAACTCCCCAGATTGCGAGGTCCCTCTCCCACAAGCCCCACCTTACTGCAGGACCTCTCAAAGAAGGTGGTTCCAGTCGAACGGCAGGAAAGCCTTCTCAAAATTATAGGTCGGTAATCTTGTAAGTATTGTCCTTGGAATCCTAATGGCCTGTTTGAACTCTGGCCGTGGTTCTGTCCTGCTAACTTCTCTTCCTTGGAGGCAATCATCCTGGGGTATGGCATTTCCTTTTCTGCAGCCCCATGGAAGTGGAACAGGCTTGTGACTCATATGAACTTCTTTGGCAGGTAGATCACAGTCACTGCACTTAGTTTTCTTGGATCTGACAGGCAGAGGCCTCTCAAGGAATGACATTACCCTTTGGTTGACAGGGTCCCCTGAAATTCAAAGGGTATTAGCCCTAACAAACTTCTGGGTGAGGAAAAACAAATCCCCCTTTTGTCTGGTTGAGCTATGCGTGAGGAGGCTGTTTGAATGGCACACTGAGGAAAAATATCACACACTCTGTGCCCAAGTGTACCGTGCTAAAGCCCATGCAGAGGAAACTAGGGCCTGCATCAGAACTCCCAGAAGGAGCAGAGTAAGAGCACGCTGGTGAGGTCCGACTATAACCAGAGCTCTGAAACTACCCTTGCTTAGTGGGAAGGCAAGAGGAAAATCAAGGTATGGGCCACACTGGTAAGGAGCGATTAAATCCAGCAGGTCAGAGAGAGGGACAGATTATCAATGTTCGCTCAACCTCCCATCTGCAGCAATACCCTAGTACAAAGACTTAGGTTGGGTGCTGGACACCTGTTCCTGATTTCTTTTCCAGATGGGAGCTTCCTCTTCAAGTTTAAAGCCAAACATGCCTCTGACACGAATTCGGAAGAACTGGGAGAAATTTGATGCCCGGACCCTGAAGCAGCAGCACCTTATCTTCTGCACACAAGCCTGGCCTCAATATGACTCTCTGATGGAGAGGCTTGGCTCCCTGAGGGAAGTATTCAAGGAAAATAAGATCATGCAGCTAGATTTAGTTTGCCTCAAGGAAGGGCAGTGGCCAGAAGCCCGTTATGTACAGGCCTTCTTTGCCCATAGGGAAAATAAAAGAATATGCCAAAAATATGGATTAATTCCTAACCCTACTCTGAACACTAACTCCTTTATTAGCCCCACTACTTATCAGGCTCATAATTATTCCTATACTAATATTTGGCCCCTGGTTACTTAACCTAATAACACGATTTGTTCTATCTCGCCTAGAAACCATAAGAGTACAAATGGTGATGGAAATGGAGCCCATAATGGAAATGCCCATTTCCTGAAACCCCCTAGATCGGCCAGTGATGAGACCTGACTGCACCCTTCACTTCGCCCCCTCCCAGCCTGACGCAGTTAGAGCAGTCATAGCCCAATGCCCTAACAGCAGTAGGGCCTCCACCCCGGGAATGAGATAGGGAAGCAGCAGCAAATAACCCCTGCCCAGTTAGAGCACACGGTGGGCCCTAGAAAAGGACAAAGTCTCACTGGGGACTGTAGAGGAATGTAGAGGAAAAACGGTGCTTGAGGTTGAAACAATGTAACAATGTACCCCCCACTGGGACCCAGTGATATGGAACAGCTTGCTGACCACAGTCTCACAGAGGCCCATTAGTTTACAATAGAGTAACCGGGTAATCGGGTAACCTTTACAGAGATAGGTTAAAAAATAACTAGCATTCTGGTTGATCCTCTGGAAACTAACAGCTCCCACTGCAACAGGCATAAACTCTAGACACCGAGATCCAAAGAGACAGCCTTGCCCCTCCCTGTACCTATTAGAGGAGTTCCAAACTTTTCTTATCCTGAATAAAACTTTTTCTGTAAATCTCCTACCTTGTTTGTTGATGAGGTTCATTCTTAGACTCTGCAAACAAGAACCCTGGCATCAGTTACAGGTAATTAAATTGGATATTTAGCTGAGTATATTTCTAAGCTAAGCGCTGAAGGAGTGTCTTGGGACCTCCTGACTACTTATAGTAAAATGAAAAGGAAAGAGATAAATTGAAGAAAGAATTGTTAAACAGAAAGGAACAGAACTTAAAGATTTTGAAAATTCTTAGCCTATTCATATTGCAAAAAGCGAGAAAGCTTCCTCTGAAGAGTATGTAGCAAAACGATATGAGTAAAGATTTGAGTCCAATTCATGGACATAATCAGACATTTCAGAAGTCAAGAACAGAGATGGGGTTGCACAAGCAGAGACGCTTCCAGTCCAAACTAAAGGGAACAGAGAAGGGAGGATGGAACGAAGGCCATTGGACTTCTTTGATTCTACAATATGGGACCATAGAGCTCTTTGCCTGTGAACATGCATTAGCTTCAAGAAAGGGGAAGAATGATCCCGGAGGCACATCAGAGACCATGAGGACCACCGCCCTGGTTTCACCAGGACAGGTGGCTGGCAGAACCCCGGGGACAGCATCCCCACCGAAGGAGCAGAGAGCCAGAGGGGAAAGGACCTTTCCATAGAGTGACAGAGTTAATGCTGCCACCCCAGGGGCATTCTGGTGATTTTGGAGATTTTAGCGGGTGAATCTAAAATCTAATAAGGTTAGGCGTTTAGGCTGAAGACCCAGAGAAGAGTTGCTGTTTGAACCCAAATGCAGTTTGCTGGCAAAATTCCTTCCTGCTGGCTGGAGATTGGCATCAAACCAAAGATTATTCTCAAACCTTAAGGACTAATGGAACTTGTCTTACTTGGTCATGGACTTGCTTGGGTCCCATCGTCCCTTTCTTCATTCGGATTTCTCCCCTTCTGTATGGTAATATTTATTCCATCTCTGTATTTTAGAAGCACATAATTTGTTTGGTTCCACAGATTCACGGTCAGAGAGGAAATTTACCTCAGAGTGAATCATATTTCATGTCTCATCCATATCCCAGATATTTATTTGAGCCTTTGAATTTTTAGACTTTAGAGTTAGTGCTAGAATGAGAACTTTGGGGCCCTTGTGATGGGATGAAAGTACTTTGCAAGCAATAAGGATATGACTTTGGGATGCCAGAGGCAGCTTGCCATTGACTGAAATGTGTCTCTCCAAAATTCACATATTGAAGCCCTAACCTCCAAAGTGGCTACATTTGGGGATCAGACCAATAAGAGGATAATTAAGGTTAAATAAGATCATAGAAGGTAACTTATCTAATGTCCTTGTAAGAGGAGACACAAGAAAACTAATTTTCGCTCTCTCTGCCATGCGAACACACAGCAAGTAGGTGGCTATCTATAAGCCAGGACAACAGCCTCACCAGAAACTGAATATACTGGCACTTTTATTTTGGATTTCTATGTTTCAAAAACATGATAAATAGATGTCTGTTGTTTAGTCACCCTAAGTCTATGGTATTTTCTTATGGCAGCCCAAGCAAACTAATACAGTAAGAAAATAGTAGCACATCCAACTTGTATGTAAAGGTGCACCAACAATACTGGAATAATGCAATATCTGCATAGGAGAATCTGATGTGGCATACCTGTTTGTGTTTAAAGCCAGAAAGTAGG
The DNA here is from genome assembly GCA_032199065.1 of Smutsia gigantea. NCBI lineage: Eukaryota > Metazoa > Chordata > Mammalia > Pholidota > Manidae > Smutsia > Smutsia gigantea. The sequence goes on along the minus strand of JAVSCE010009489.1, from coordinate 204,260 downwards.
ACCTTTTTTTGTTATTTTTTTAATGAATGTTAGTTATCTTTAAAAAATTGTTTTACATTTCAGATTCATATCTAAATTTCTCTTGAGAGAACATTTATGTATGAGATAGACATCATGTTTCTTCCTGTTTAAGTTAGTTATCCAATGGACTCAACATCATTTATTGAAAAAAACTATCTTCAATACTCTACATGCCAGACTTGTTATGAATCAAATATTTTTGTGTGGGGGTCTATTTCTGAGCCCACTACTTTATTCAATTTTCTCTTTATGATTGTACAAATATCCACTATCATAATTACAGTAGCTTTGAAATACATTATGATACCTGGTAAAAGTAATTCTTCTAACTCTGCTTTTCTCCTCCAAGGTTAGCTGATTATATTTGGCTATCATTTGCATATTCATTTTAGACTGACCCACTCAAGTTATATACACACACAAGCATTTTGTTTCTAATTAATCCATAGATCAAATTTCCAATTATTGATCTACTTAAAATATTGATTCTATTCATTTATTATGGAATACTTCTCAATTTATTTTGGACTTCCCAAATTTTTCTCAATGGTAGTTTGTAGATTTCTATGTACATAAATGTTTAGTTTTATTCTGTGAAAATTGATAAAAGGGAAACCTCACTGACATAGTTAGGAGGCCTGCAGGGGGAGATCTCAATCCATTTTACAACCCATACTGTTTTGGCTCCTTTACCCCAAATAGGAGGAGTTTCTGCCTCCCCCAGCAACAACCCAGCCAATGAGAGACTGTCACAACTTGTTCAATGAATGAGCAGCAATGACACATGGGACCCCCAGTTTCCTCCAATGGGCTTTTTGCTTAGAACAATCCCCACAACTCTGCCTTCTCCATAAAGGAGCCTCCTCTGCTTTGTTCTCCAGACTTACCTGCAGTTTTGCTGGAGCTTGCTTGCCCCAGATTAGAATTCTCTGCTCTTTCCAAATAGACCGTTTTTTCCAGTGAAGTAACTGACAGTTTTACTTTTAAGGTTAACAATTCTTTGAGTATTTAAAATATCCCCATACTCTTTTACTTTTATGTGTTCTTAAATTTCATTTCTAACTGTTCACTATAGAAAAATATATATACAATTGATTTTTTGTATACTGTTTTTATCTAGTGGCTTTGCTAAATTTATCAACTTTAATGTATCAATTATAGATTCTTCTGGATTTTCTACTCTCCTCGGTCAATAACTCACTTCCAATTATAATACAACTATTTTCTTTGCTTGCCTTATTATATTAACTAAGACCTTGAGTAAAAATTTGAAAATAAATGTTAGTTGATGGCACTTTTGCCTTGTTCTTGGTCTCAGAAGGAAAGCTTTCTATATTTCAACATTAAATACTTCATTTATCTAAAGTTAAGAGATTATCTTTATCAGGCAAGGAAATCATTTTCCATTCCTAGTGCAGTAAGAGTTTTACCATAAATGTATGCTGTTTTAACAGGAAAAACCTGGGGAGTTTTTGTTTTTTCAGTGCTTATTATATTCTACTTTAATGTATCAATGTAATTATACTAGTTGATTTTTTATCATTCTTAGAAACATCTTTATTACAAGTGTTTCTTAAACATTTCTCTACAGAATGGTATAGCTTTCATTCACTGATACAACACTGTTCTCAGAGCAGCTTGCAAGTAGAATCTGTTAAAAAAACAAAATTCAACGAAGTAAATTTGAAGATATAATTTGCTTTATTGAGCAATTCATGAATCTGGTAGCATGCTTTCAAGCAAGTAGGGAGATGTTCGAAAGGGCTACAGGAACAGAGAGGTTTTCAAAGGCAGGACAAGGAAGTCATTAACAGAAAAAAAGGTTTATTTCAGAGGAGGTGGGCTTCATTTGGGGACAAAAAGGTCTTATTAGTTGGACTCCTGTAAGGAATGGAGAGGCATGTGTGGCAGATTCTGACGCTGACCAGAAAATTCCTGACTGACTACATTTCTGTGGGTGGTTGAAACTGCATTTAGGTTAGGTAGTAAGCCCTGGTTTGGTGACTTGGCCTAGCAGAAAGGTCCCCATGTTGGGCCTGTGTTTTTCTTTTTAACATATCTTAGAAACTCCTTTATTACAAGTGTTCTTAAAAACTTCTGAATATGCTTTACAAAATGGGTACAAATTTTGTTCACTGATAGAATTCTATTATAAGCACAGCTTTCAATTAGTATTCTAAGAACATCTTTGTGTGTGTATGGTGTGTGTGTGAAATCTGTTTATATTGATTTATACTTGACATATTCCATTATATGTTTCAGGCTGTGAAAGGTGAAATAAAAGGTAGTAATTTACATCAAGGGGTTTAATTGAGCAGCATGCCCTTAAAGGAATGGGCTTTCTGCACATCCTCACTGGGTGGAATCATGTAATTTTGAATTGGACCAAATCACAAACATTCCAAGAACTTTGCACAAACACCTGCAACCTGCTATAGTAACAGATCTTTGCTTAGTGATGGCCTTAGCAACCAATTATATTTAGCCAAGATTAGTTTTCTGCTGCCAATACCAATCAAAAATCTTTGTAAACTGTCTACAAACATTCCCTTTCTGTCTGTAAAAATCTCTGCCTTTTGTTTCCTAATGGGATACATTTCAGGTTGCTACCTAAATCTCTGCTTCATGAATTGTGATTCTCAGACCCCCAAATAAACGTTTTTATTTTAGTTCTGCTGCTTTTCTCGGGAAACACTCATATGATATAATTTCATATTTGTATATACTGTAAAATGATCACAATAAGTCATTAACATTCATCAACACATGTAGTTACAATTATTTTTCTTGTGATAAGAATTTTTAAGATCTATTCCCTTAGCAACTTTCAAATATACAATATTGTTAACTATAGCACCATGCTGTACATCCCTAGGACTTATTTACTTCATAACTGGAAGTTTGTGCCTTTTGACCACCTTCATCTATTCTGCCCACTGCCCCCCTCCTCCCAGCCCTTATCTCTAGCAACCACCAATTTGTTCTCTGTATGAGTTCAGTGTTTAAATTGATTTTCAAATATCTGCACTACCTTGAATCACAAGAATTAACCCTTTTTACTGTTATGTATTTCTTTTATAAATCACTGGACTTTATTTTTAAATTTTCTATTAATTTGCATCCGTTTATGAGCAATATGGGTTTGTAATGTTCCTTCTTACTTAACATAATTTACTTTAACTCTCTTTGGGCCTCGAGTTTTCTTTTTAAGTGGTTTTTAATTACAATTAATTTCCTTTATTAGCTAAGCTATTCATATTTCTCATTTACTTTCATTTTACTTTTGACAATTTATTTTTTAGGAAGCTGATCATTTCAACTACATTTTCATATTTGATGGCCTAAAGTTATTCATGATATCTTCAGGTGCTGTCTCTAAAGTATGTATGAACAGTATGGATATCACTGTTTTTTATTCTTGATATTGGTTAGCTGATTCACCTCCATTTTAAAAAAAGTTAATATCCACATTATTAATCCTATTAAAGAGCCAACCTCTGGGTATTCTCCTTGTTACATATTTGTTTTCTTTTATTAATTTCTGTTCTTATTCTTGTTATTTCCTTTCATATATTTTATTTGGTTAAACTTATTTTTTTGTAGTTACTTGAAGTGATTGTATCAGAAATAATCAGATTTTCTCATTTTGTATTAGTTTAAAGCTATAAAATTTCTTCTAAGAAACATTTATTTCTATGAAGCACATAAAATTTTATATAAGCACCTTCATTATTAATCAAATCATATTTTCTGATTTACTTTGTGATTTTTTTTCCTCCAACCTGTGGCCTATTTGAAAACATTAACATTTCAATATAGAAATTATTTTCTACTTTTATTTTGTTATTGGTTTCTGGCTCAATTTCAGCCTGAAGTGTCAGGGAATATATTCTGAATAATGCAATCCTTTGAAATTACTGAAACATTCTTTAGGTCCCATATGTTGTAAATTGCCACAAATACCCAATGTGTAATTTGAGCAGCCTAGATTTGATGGGTGTAGTGTTTTTATATACACCAATAAGGTCAGTATATTAAATCATTCTATCAAAATCTCTATAGCCTTGCTGGTTTTCTCCCCCATGTGCTTATTCAATTACATCCCTGCCCTCTAGTGGTCAAAACAATTAATGCACTTTCTTATGTTCTATTTGGGAGACAAATGATATCATCTGATCAATTAGGTGTGATTGTTCACAATTCTCTTTAACAACTGCCTACATGTTTTGGAAGAAGAAAGGAACTGGGCAAATAACATGGAAAATTGTGTATTTTCATATTTAAAAAAATGAAAGTCCCTCCTTCAGGGAGCCAAATTCAGATTAATTCTGTCCTGTTTTTCCTTGTGGCCATCGCATGCAGGTCTAAATATACACAAGGCACAGCATCCATGTCTTCTTCCTAAAAGGATGCAATAGGACTTTAACGTTATTATGTGATATTCTCCCCCCCCCCCCCATATCTGTCTTCTTTTGGCCTTTGTTTTATCTACCTTCTGGAAAAAAATTTTATTCCTTCCTTACCAATGTATTTAAACCAAAAGTTTTGCCCAAAAGTATGGCTTTAGGTGCATCACAAACATTTTAATATGTCATAATTTTACTGTGTTCAGTTGAAAATATTCTCTAATTTTCTCTGTGATTTCCTCTTTAGGTCAAAGATGATTTAGCTTATCTGTTATCTGTTCTCTGTTGGATTTTGCCTCTCAAGCACTCACAACATTATTTCCTAAGTCCTTCAAGCATTTACTCACATATTTGTCCAGTTTCTCTCATAGTTTTGGATGGGAATATTAGCCTTATATAAGCTTTAATCTGGCTAGAAATTTAAATTGAGGTACATTTTAGATCTGTAAAATATATCATATGTGAAAATGCAAATACTGTTTACTAAAGTATACTCTTAGCTGAATTCTTGGCACTTATAGAAGAGTATCCAGATGATATCTTGAAATTTTCAGCGTATGATACAATTGTGCATAATTCAGTGTAATTTTTGTAGTCAATTCTATTATACTACAAATGAATGGTATGAGAAGCATTTACAACTTTTTTGTATCTATATTGAAATATAGAATTAGAAAGGCATTTTTCCATAACTTTCTTGTTATCTAGTTGTTCATTCATGGTGACTAGCTTTGGATTCCTCCAACCCGCCTATCCTGTCCCAGGATGAGGTAACAGAGCCTTGTTTCATTCAAAATCAAAAAGCAATTGCAAGTGATGAGGGGACAAAAAATTCTGTACACAGGTACCTACAACTGAACTTATTTTTTAAATAGTGTATTTTATTTCATTTGGTTTTAAAGCTCAACATTTTCCCCTATTTTATTGAGGTATAATTTATATATAAAACATTGCACTTAATTAACATACATAGTTTGGTGAGTTTGGACTTCTGAACTAGAGTTGGAGAAAACAGCCTATATAAATTTCAAAACAAAAAGTAGTATGCCCATTAGTATTAGAAGATTAGTATTCATTCACTACCTCTCATGTGACAAGAACTTCCAAAGATTCTATAGACATATTATAGAATATATCCTGATAGCTGTATCCAGGCAGCAGAAAACTGAGATAGACATGGGTAGAAATATTGATCACAGGATTATTTGGGTAATTCTAAAATACAAAGACATTTATGGAGAGCTCAGTTTGTCCCTTTTAACTGTTCTAATCATTTTATAATAATTATCCAATACAACAAACCTGTGAGCTAATCACACACCATTATTGCTGTTTTACTATTATTATTTCTGCCATTTGTCAGATAAGATCATTAATTTACCTAATATTAATTCCTCAGAGAGTGGCAGATTCTGGATTTGAACCTAAAACCTGATTCTAGACACTTGCATTTAATCCCCCTTTTCCACATCCCACAGTAGTGCCTAAAAGTTTTACCTGAAGCATCTCTGTGCACTGGAGGAAACTGTTTTGAGACAATTGTGTGTCCTTTAAATATGGACACATCAGCCATGTGGCACTGGATCCAGCGGGCCTGAGCTTTTTGCAATAAAAGCCTGTGGGGTCTCCCAGTTTTTTTCTACCCATACCTTCAGCCTATTTCTGAACTAGTTTACTGCCTCTTGAGCTTTTGTTTTGTGGCATGGACTGTGCCTCAATTTTGCAGTGCTGTAAACCACACACCCCCCTTATCATTCTGCTTCCTGATAGCCTGGGTGCTCATCACAGCCTGCTCAGGTGGAGTGTTGCTTTCATTTGCTCCACTTGGATACCCAAATGCTGACCATCCAGATCTCATGATGCCCTGCAGATTGGTATGTATACAAGTTGGTGGTCTAAGTCAGGTCCCAGGCTTTTGGGAAAAGACTCTTCAACTGAGCCAAATAACCAGAGAAATGAACTGTATTCAGAGACTGTGAAAATATCAGTGCTCAAAAAAAAAAAAAGAATGTGGACTATGACAGAGAAAATGCTCTAAGAACAGGTATTTGGCCAGAATGGGAAATATTTGCTTACTTCTCTTAAAAGCACTGCCCAATGTTTCTAGTTATTCAATCTCATATTACAAAGTCATGGGGTACAATTTTAGTGTCTAATAGTATATGTGAAATTTTGTCCTATAAAACTAGAAGATATAGTTCACTATGAGATGGTAGAACATGAACATGATTAGAAGTCACATGGTGGGGATCTGAAGGCCACTGCTGTCCCACACCAGCTGCATAGCCTTGGGCAGGTAAGGAAATGTTCTCCTCCATTCCACTGTGTTTGAGGACATGATATAATCAAATGCTATCTAGAACATCACTGTCCATTATAGTAGTTACTAGCCATGTGTGGCTTTTTAAATTTGAAATTAAATACAAATCCAGTTCCCCAGTCACTCTTCGCACATTTCAAGTGCTCAAAAACCACATGGGGCTAGCAGCCATTGCACTAAACAGTGCGCATATAAAACCATCATGGTAGGTTCCATTGAACAGTGATGGTTTATAAAAAGTGGCTCAAATACAATTTAGACACAGTGTTGGTAACATATTACCGTTAAACAAATAATAGGGTTTTATTCAGAATTCTTATGTTTGTGAATCTGTGAAAATCCAATGTATAAGCCTAATATCTATGGTCCAAGCCTTTTTCCTATGAAAATTTTTGGGGCTGTCAAAGGATTATCTGTGACCCAATGCATTTAGGAGAGGTAGAAGAATACATGTTAGTCAGACTTCGGGAGATTTAACATCCCTAATACAATAACTACAAGAAGGAGGACAATTCAGGACCACTGAGGTTTCCTACATCATCGGGTTGGAAAAGCAGCAATATTCTCATATGATTATCAAATTAGGACAATGTTACATCTTGAAAATATAGAGTCTTCTGCTGAATGACCACAGTATTCCTTGATTTTTTAAAGTTTTTCTAAATAAAAATTATTTTGATTTTTACTTTAATTCCTATTAATTTTTAATGTTATGTTATGAATTTTAAATGTTTAAGTGTAATTTAGATATGTATATAATATATAGATACATCAATCTCAAATACAAGTATAGCTGATTCTATATATTGTACTCCTATTCAACATCCTTGCTAAATGTACTTATTAACTCTTAAGTTATCAGTAAATTATTTTCAATTTTCTGCTGTCTTGCATTAATAATTCCTGTCCAATTCTAACATGCCTTATTTTAATGTACTGGCTAGAACTTGCAATAATAAATAAAGACCTTTTGCCTTTCTATTTATGACAGACAGGAAACATTACAAGCTTGCATTTAAGGAATTGTTTTTAATTTCAGATATAGTTTATCTAACAGATCAATATTTATGTTTCTTATTTCTGCTCCTACTATTCTTTTTTTAATCTTTTATTTTGGTATCATTAATGTACAATTACGAGCAACATTATGGTTATTAGACTCCCCCATTATCAAGTCCCCCCCACATACCCCACTACAGTCACTGTGCTCCTATTATTCTTATTAATGGATGTTTGTCTACAAATAGGACCATTTCATGTAAATTCTCAAATTTAGTGGCTTTACCTTGTTTCAATAGCCTCCCACAATTTTTGATTGCTGTTATTAATGTAGTGATACCACTTTTAAAATTTCTGATGTTGGTTATTTAACCCTTCTTCATTTGTTCTTGATAAATTTCACCAGAAATTTGTTTCAATAATACTTTCAAAGGATTTTGTTTGATTTATTCCCCTCAATTCATGTTTTTTAAAATTAATTTATCCTTACTATTTGCTTCAATCTGATTTCGGTGCTATCTTCAGCCTTTCTCCCATTTTAAAATATAAATTTAGGACATAAAATTCCCTTTAATTTACTTTAGCAAACAAAATCCAATAATATATAAAACAATGATACATCATAACACAGGAAGATCTATTCTTGGAAAAGGTAAATTAAGTATTTGAAAATCTACCAGTGGAAATAACCGAATTAAGAGAATAAATGGGAAAAACATGATCCTCTCTCAGAAAATGCTGAGAAGTACATGACAGATTCACGACAAATTCGGTACAAAGCGGAGTAGGAACATAACTTTTGTTTTTACTAATCTACTAAAGTATATCTGCAAAATGACAAAGCACTCACACGAGGAAATTAAAAAGCTCCACTTGGGCGCAGAATGACAAGATAACATGATATGAAAGGCTAGCCTGCCACAGTATCACACAAACCTGGGTGGAAACAAAGAAAGGGAAATGAAGAGCCATTTGTGCGTTAAACCAACAAGAGAAAATAAAAGCTAGGGTTACACACGGGACAACGACTTACGGAGCAAGCATTAGGACCACGCAAAGTCTGTGGCCTCACCGCAGTGGGACAGAACGGGCAGAAATCACAACGAGCCAAGACAGCTGAAAGGCGCGGGGTGGCCGCCGATCACAAGCACTTAACGCCTTGCCGGTGAAAGGCGTTTCCAACGTAAACCCGTTAAAATTTCCAGAAAAATAAAGATTAAAATATGTCAACAAAACAAAGACCCACGTAAACATAAAATGTAGCGAACGTAAAAAATAATTTATAAAATTCACTTGTTAAATGTTTCAGAAACTACAAGATGAATTGTTCAACCTGGAGGGGGGACAAGGATTGTGATTTTAAAAATAGACATATATGAAAAAGCAATCAAGTAAGATGCAGCTGAAGGAACATTGTAAGAGATTAGACTGAAACCTCAAAGAATGGTGATTACGTCCGCGAGAGGAGACCGCGTGCGGGAGGCATTGGGGTCCGCCCGCGCGCAGGGGAGCCCGGGCGCAGCAGGAGGAAGGGCCAGGCAGCCCCGCGGGTTGCTAACAAAGGAGGCTTCCGGTTAGAGTTCCAATACGGACCACACAGACCAAACGGACCAGATCTAAGACTGACGTGCCCCCACAGGAAGTGTCCGCCGCGCCCGCCCGGGAGAAGCGAGTAGGAACACATTGTCACAGGAAGCAGGGAGTAGGGGAAAGGGAAAAGGGATGCACACCTCCCAGAAAGGAGCCTCCGAGCCTGCTCCCGCTCTCCGGGCCTCAAGCCCGAAAGGAAGAGACGCCGGGGAAGTTCCGGTACCATTTCGGGGAGAAGAAGCTGCCATGGAAGAGCCTGCAGCTCCCACTGAGCCCTGCGAGGCAGCCGGGGCTCCCGCAGGTGCCCAGGCAGCGGGGCAGGGCGCATCTGGGCCCAGCCTCGCGGTGCGCCCGGTCTTACGGCATTCTGCGGCTTCGGGCTCGGCCCACCTCGGCACGTCACGTCTGAGGCCTGCCCAGGCCTCAGGGGGAGGGGCTAGGCCCAGTCAGCTGCAGGGCCGGAGCTGCGGCACCTGGACGAAGCAAGTCGTCTGCAGGTATTTTCTGCATGGGCTGTGCAAGGAGGGGGAGAACTGTCGATACTCCCACGACCTCTCAGGCCGACAGATGGCCAGGGAGGACCGCGTTTCACCGCCTGGGGCCTCCGCCTACCAAGGCCCCAGCACAGCTGCTCACGTAGAGACCCTGCCACAGGAAGTGGCGAAAGCCCCCGGTATTGCGTCCTCACGCTCCTTGCCTGTGATTGGCTTGGCTGCTGAAAGGGGTTTCTTTGAAAGCGAGACAGGCAGTGCAGGCTTTGAAGCTGTCGGAGGAGCAGGTGCAGAAGGCTGGGAGAATGCTGTTGAGTTTGTTCCCGGGCAACCCTACCGGGGCCGCAGGGTCCCTTTTGTCCCCGAGGCTCCTCTACAGAGCTCGGTGACTGAGGGGGAGCAGATTTCTGTGGGCACAGGGAGGCAACTTTGCCGCGATGCTGCCATGGGGCAGTGCTTTCGTGGGGAGAGCTGTATGTACATCCATGGAGAAATATGCGATATGTGTGGGCTGCAGGTCTTGCACCCCGTGGATGCTGTTCAGAGGGCAGACCATATAAAGGTTTGCATTGAAGCACACGAGAAGGATATGGAACTCTCGTTTGCGGTGCAACGCAGTTTGGACAAAGTGTGTGGTATCTGCATGGAGGTTGTGTATGAGAAAGCCAACTCCAGTGACTGTCGCTTTGGCATCCTCTCCAACTGCAACCACACCTATTGTCTTAAGTGTATCCGCAGGTGGAGGAGTGACAAACAGTTTGGGAACAGGATTATCAAGTCCTGCCCACAGTGCAGAGTCACCTCCAACTTTGTCATTCCCAGTGAGTTCTGGGTGGAGGAGGAGGAAGAGAAGCAGAAACTTATTCAGCAGTACAAGGAGGCCATGAGCAACAAGAACTGTAGGTATTTTGCTGGAGGCAGGGGTTTCTGCCCTTTTGGAGAGAACTGTTTTTACAAGCATGCACACCCTGAGGGCCTGGGAGAGGAGCCTCAGAGGCAGGGTGCTGGGGCATCCAGTACGTCCTGCGATCCACTTATGGAGCCTGTGCAGGTGGGAAAGGGCAACATGCCCTTTAAAAGCAGTAAAAAGAGCTTGTCATGCTTCGGCTGGCCAATTTGTTGTTTAAGTGTTTTCTTTCACTGGGAAATAATGAGCTCCCCTTCTCAGAGGACCAGTGGGACTTGCTTCATTGTGAGCTGAAAAGATATTTCAGTGTGAAACTGTAGCATTTTTCTGTGGCATGTGGTCTAGTGTGCTGAGGCTCTGTCATCTGCTATTGCCTGTTTTCCCTTTATGGACACATCTATCATTTTCAGGGGCTGTGGAAGCCATTTTTGTAGAGCATCCATCTCTGTTTTTGTGAGCATTCCCATCTCATTTCTTTCCCTCTAGTGTTATGGTGTTTTACTGTTTTTTAAAAAAAGTCCTTGAAGTTATTGTTTGGTGAAATGAATATTGCTGTCAGTTTATGGTTTATTCTGTCATCTCTGTTTTCAACAGGATTGACTCAGTTCTAGTCTAGTGTTTACAAAGTTTCCACAGTCATTTTGAAGTCCTTCAAGAATAAATGTGACAGGGTGAAGGGAGAAGTCTTAACTGAACAAGGAGCTTTTTGCTACTACAGCCTTAAGAAATGGACCCTCGCAGGGCCTGTGGTGCAGCTGCTCATCTCTTGTTTACATGTATGTTCTTTCCCGCAGTCCCCTTCAAGTGCGTCTTTAACCTGCGGTTACCTCGTGGTTTTGTGTTTCATGTGACCAGAACCAGGTGCATATGTTTACAGATTTTATCCTGTTTAGCTTGATGTGAACTTATTTATATTTGGAAGTACATATTTAAGATTTATATATATGTGTGTGTGTGTGTGTGGTGTATGTATGTGTATATCTATATATTTATATGCATATAAATGTATGAAATTGTGTATTTGAAAATATATATAAAAGATAAACACCATAATACAATCTTTACCTAATAAAATGAATACAGAGCTGGAAGCTGAAGGTCAAAGGCTAATAGGATTCGCTATTTTGTAAGTGAGATATGTTAATCTTCTTTTTACAAGCTTCGGAGATTAACATCCAATTAAAACATGTTTAAGTGGCTCTGACCAAATATGTCAGACACAGATCTTAAAGACTTATAAAATAATGACATTGGTAATACTTATGATGGCATTAAAGTTTACTCTGCTATTATAAGTACAGAAATGTGTATTCCCATGTAGTTTAGCACAATTTCATTATTCCTTACAACAGCACACTCAATCCTGGAATCAGACACACAGTTCTTTGTATTCAATATTTTGTGTTATCTCTAGATATTCCAAATAAGAGGCTTTTGACAAAAATTTCCAACATATATGTGACAAGATTAGGAAAGAGGAAATAAAATAATAAAAATATGGAAACCAGTCAGAATACAAGAAAGAAAGGCTTTTAGAAATGAAATATAGAAAAGAACAAAATCTAAATACAATAGTAGTATTGAAAGTTTATAACACCATTTAACCATCATTAGGATAAATGAAAATGTTTTAAAAAACTAAAACTCCCTAACCATTTTCGGTAACTGAACATGCAAATAAAAAAATAATGTGAGTTAAACAGTATAATTTTAACAATTTACCTAATTGACCTGTATAAAAATGCTGCATGCATCAATTTCAGAATGTTCTCTCTACTAACATAGCTGAAAAATATGCTAAAGGCCTGAGTCCCAGGAGATTCAGATGTCCCTGATCATCAAAGGGCACATTTATAGAGTTTATACCATGTACTAACCACTCTTCAGCACTAATTTAATTTTCATAACCATCTTATGAGGTACTTGATCCTTAATTTTACTCATTATCCCAATGAGACAAATAAGGAAAGAGGTTAAGTTACTTGTGCATAAAGCTATGACCCATAGTTATAAATTAATAGAACAGTGAATAGAAATCAGTATATTTCCAGAGCAGATGCACTGTGCTCCCTCTTCCTCCACACATATGACCATGAGCAGTTGGACCAGCTGAATACAGCAACTCTAAACACATGTGCAATCTCCAAATATGAATGGTTAAACCAGGTGGGACAGAGATGAGTATAAATAAGCCCTTACAGAATGTGAGAGACTTTTAGCTTTGTCTGTGGGCTTCCAGACTTAGTATTTCTTAGTCCACTACTCAAAGTGTACCTCGGCCTTCCATATTTTTATACTACCTCTCCCTTGTTACATTCTTGACTTCATGGGTAATTATCTCAGCCTGTTTCACTGGGGTCATTGCCATATTCCTGCCTTATTGATTCCTGTTATCCCCAAAATTCACCAATTAGGAGACCTTGGATGCCTGGCTACTATTGGCATGCAGAGTGAGTAATTCCAAATAAAATTCAAACATACCCCCAACCCTGGGCCACCCTAATCATGCTGGGGAAAAAAGGGCTTAGATGACTGAACAACCAAAGAATGGGACCAGATGGGTTGCTCTCAAAGACTACTGACACAAAAGTCTCAAAAATGAGCTCTGAGGAGTGGCTAAGCTGTCATGGAGCAATTTTTAAGACAAGCCTGGAAAGATTTGAAAACTTTGTGCTAATATGCATTAGCTAACATTGTGAAGTACCACGTTTTTACCAAAATAGTATCTTGAGCCAAATAATCACATTAAAGTTCAGGAAATACATTGGGACAAGGGTTAGTGGAAGATAAATTGGTTTGGGGGACAAAGGATAATTAGTATACTGACTGTTTCAGCCATTCATTCTGGAGCAAGTTAGTTACATTTTCTATACTTCCACTTCTTTATATGAGATGGATTTGACATCACCTATTTTGCAGGGTTGTTGTGAAGATCAGATGTAATATGGACAGAGAGCTTGAAGCAGGTGGTATTTTTAAAGTGCCATGTATAAAAGTGGGATTTATGTGTGTTTGTGGATTTGAAAAGAACTTGTACAACAGTTAATATTCCACCAGTTTTGTTTTCTTTGGGAATCTTTGGAACTTGTACTAAGGTAACATTATTATTTTATGATTTTTTTCAAAGGAAGTCCCTTTATGTTCTTGATTTCAAAAAGACCCAAAGTAATTTTTCCATCAGAAGTCACTCAGCCAAAACTAAAAATGTGCTATTCAATTTCTGAAAATGTTTTATTAAACACAAAAAATGTATTATTTGTGATAGATGTCTGCTTGAGGAAAATAAGAGATAAGATTATGTTTTAGAAAATGGGATTCTAAGAGAAATATATATACTGTATGATTTTATTTATATGTGGAATCTAAAAAAATAAAACAAAGAAACAATAGAAATAGACACGTAAATAAAGAGAAAAAATTGGCAGGTGCCACAGGGGAGAGAGGTGGGTATGAGTGAAGGGGATAAAGAGGTACAGAATTCCAATTATAAAACAAGTCATGGAGATGAAAAGTACAGCGTAGGGCATATAGTCAATATCGTAATAACTTTCTATGGTGAATTTTCCATATGAAACTAATACAATATTTTATATCAACTATACTTCAGTAACAAAAATAGGCATCCCTGTTGCCACGTCAGCCCATTGAGAAAGAGATCAAGTAACAGGGATGTCAGATCCACAGACACTGGACAAAGTATTCCAAGCATTTGCCCATGAAGACAGCCGGGCCGCTGCTGTTGCATTAGAGAACAAAGGAGCTCTGGCCAAACAGAAGTTTGTTCTGTGAGTGATCCAGTGTGTACCGGCCCCCTCCTACACAAGAACAATGGATTAAGTCTAGGGTCTGTACACAGGTTTCATTAAAAGCGCACAAAAAAAATGCCTGGGTGAAGCAAGCCTAATTTATTTTTTGTGTATCTAAATTTCGTGTATGTACAGACTTACAAATATGCTAAAAGTTTACCTAATACTATGGAAGCCATTCATTTGCTGAATTTTAGTGACTTAAAGGGAAACATTTTCAGTCCATTTTTGATGCCCATATGCTCTTCCACTTTTCACTTTAGTAAACATCTTGGGAATATGGTTTCTGTTTCCACAATAGACTAAACTGCAAGGTCAGTGTGAGGTGCAGTTAGGGTGTGAATGGAAAAAGGGATGTTTGGAAAATAACCAGACACTAGTGCTAAGAAGTAAAGTATGCATGTCAGAGATTTTGTCATGAAAATATGTAGTATATCACATTTTATACTGTTGAATGGGTACTAAGAGAAAATAATTGACTACATATTAGATCACAGTGAAACTGTCAAATGTCAAACTGTTAAATGAGAAATTGGTAGTACAGGCAACACAAGAAAATAACCCACTACCAAATGAAAATTCTTTTAAGTGTCTCTCTTTAAAATAACTTGATGAAAGAATGAACCCAAAATCATGTAGCAGTATAGAATAAGATAACAAAAAAAATTATACATACCCCAATCTATAAGATAATGAATGCTCAGAGTAAAACAAAATTTTAATACTAATAGACATTGTCTAGAAAGACAAATAACAATTAAATAGGTATCCAAGTCTGTAAATTTTAAAGACACTACATGTACACACACAAGCAGAAAGAATTAAGAATAAGTAAAGCAAAAATTACTCAAGAAAACAAATATAAAAGTTGCTCTTCAAAAGAATAAACATATAAACCATTTAAGAAAAGGACAAATTGCAGTTAAAATAAGACACAATAGGAAGTAATCAAAACACACTTTAAAATGGGGGATAAATCCTTGTTACACTGAGTCAAAAGCACTTGAAAATAGGAAAGAAATTAACAATTTTCAACATACATATAATTTTCCAAACAGTCCAGAAGACAAAGTTAATCAAACCAATTACTAATGAGAAAGTTGTCAGGAATGTATTTAACTCCCCTGCCCCCCAAAAAGAGGACAGGAGAAATTTGCTCCAGAAATTTTCTAAAACCTTTAAATATACTGCAATGCTATATAAACCATTTCAGAGAACAGAAGGGGACACTTACACATAACTTAGGGATGACACATAGCCCTGGTGTCAAAACGTTACTGCTACAATACAGTACAAGGACAACTAGAGCTCAGTCTCATTTATGAATATTGATGCCAAAATATCTCAAATATTAACAAACAAAAATTAGCACAGTAGAAGAATAAGACATCTTAGGTTAGGATTAGGTTATATTCTAGGGAAAAGGGATGATAGACCATGGGAAAATATTTTAATATATCAAAAGAAATAATCACATGAGCCTCTTCATATATCTAAAAAAAGGAAACTATATTTGTGATTGACTATTTAATACATAATACATATTTATAAAGTTTAAATATTATCTGTGTTTCTGTATACATACCTATAATTTTTTAAAATGCATAGTCACAAAACCACCTAACCAAAAAAAGCAAGGAAAGGAAATGAAAGCAGAAATTAAATAATAGAGAAAAGAATCAAAACATTAAATATCAACGCTGATTTTATTTTTTGAAAACACTTTATAAAAGAGAGAAACCATTATCTAGTTTAGGAAAATGAGGAAAAAAATAGAAAATCACATACACAATCCCACACACTCAGGCACCCAATAGGAGGAGTTCACAAATGGAGATTCTATTAAATAAAAATAATAAAAAGCAATCAGATGCCAATTAATTGCAAAACCTGAAATAAATTGATAATTTTCTAGGAATATATATGTAACTAAACATTGGCTACAAAATACATTAAAATGTAACCTCCCATTTAACATGTAATCAGTAAAACAAATTATTTCACAGTATGCACAGTTTTACCAAAACAAATGGAGATTTTCATTAAACCTTTAAGAGGGCAAATAATTTCAGTGCTATTTTACACAATTTAGAAATTAGAAAATGGAAAGGAGGGCAACTTACGTGGTTTTATTTTCTGCTTATTTTTTAAACAGCTTTACTGAGATATAATTGACATATAATGTATAAGGTTCATATATTAAATGTAATCATGTGATATATGTATATATTGCAAAATGATTGCCACAATAACTTAACATCCATCCCTCACACAGATACATTTTTTGTTTTTTTGTGGTGAGAACTTTCAAAGCCATTTTCTTAGTGACTTTGAAAGATACAATACTGTATTATTAACTGTGATCGCCATGCTGTCCATTGTATCCTCAGAACTAGTTCATCTTGTCTTATATCTGGAAGTTTGTACCCTTTAACCACCTTCACCCATTCTGTCAAATCTCACCCCAGCGCCTGAAAACCACCAGTCAGTTCTCTGTTTCTATCAGTTTGGTATTTTAGATTTCAAATATGAATGAGATTCTATGGCATATGTCTTTTTCCATCTAACTTAATTCCCTTAACATAGTGCCTCAAGGAACATCCGTGTTGTTGCAGATGGCAGGATATCCTTCTTTGTATGGCTGAGTAATATCCCATTATGACCCATTATGACACATAACTTACCAAAGTATAATCAAGGTAGCGTGCATGCACACACACACACACTAGTGATCAACTTTAAGAAAATGATACAAAAATTTTTAAATCTTAAGTTTTAGCAAAAATCAGAATTAAAGAAATTCAACATTCAGCATTTATTCTTTTAATACATCAAAGGAAAATAATCATATTATCATCTTAAATCAGGCAAAAACCTTTTTTTTAACAGCTTTTCACTGCCAGTTAACATTATTTTGATAGTGCAATTGAATTACAGAAGCAAAAGATGAGACATAAAAATTTCAAAGAAAGATGTAAATTCATCTCTCTGAGCAGATGATATATGTTGAAAATCCAGAACTATCTGGAAGACTTCAAAAAAATAAAAATCAGTAAGGTTTAAGAAAGGTAATAATCGATGTTTACTATATAAAATCACCACCATGTAGAATATGTAATGAAGACCTTTTTTTATGGAAACATATAAAGTGCCCAGGGATAAAAAAAATAAACTGAAGAAACTATAAAGAAGAACACATCAAGTATTTTTTTTAAATACTTGAAGAGTGAAAATGTATATCATGTAATGTGATAGGGAAACATCACCAATGTGTCAGTTCCTTGAGTTCATTTATGTACTTGACGAAATCCTATTGGAAGTACTGCTTTGGACTGAATATTTTTGTCCCCACCCCAAAAAATCATGTTTTGAAGCCCTAACCCACAAGGTGGTGGTATTTGGGGGTGAGGCTTTTGGGAGGTATTTGGTCAGGAGGGTGAAGCCCTTGGGGGCAGTATTAGTGCCCAGAGAGAGATATTCCCACTCTTTACAATATGAGGATACAGCTAGAAGGTGCCTGCAGATCAGGAAGAGGGGCCTCATCAGGAAGCCAGCGATACTGGCAACCCTGATCTTGGGCTTACATCCTCTAGAACTGTGAGAATTAAATGTTTATTTTTTGAGCCACCAATCTGTGGTATTCTGCTCTCGTAGCCTAAATTGAGTAAGACAGAAATTGGTATTGAGAAGTGGAGTACTGCTGTAACAAATACCTAAAAATGTGGAAGTGGTTTTGAAACTAGTAGTAGGTAAAGGCTGGAAGAGTTTTGAGGTACATGGTAGAAAATTTTGCATTGCTGTGAAGAGACTTTTAAAGGTAACTGGTAAGAGTTCAGAAAGGGAAAACTTTATACATAAAAAATCTATGCAGAATGTTGGTAGAGATAAGGATATTAATCACCATTCTGATGAGGTCTCAGTTGGAAATAAGGAATACATTATTGGATAATGGAGAATATATGATCCTTGTTATAAAGTGGCAAATAAGTTGTCTGAATTGTGTTCATGTAGTAGTATTTTGTGGAAAGTAGAACTTGTGAGTAATGAAATGGATGTGTAGCTGCGAGTTGTAAGCAAAATGTTGAAGGAGCAGTTTTGTTCCTCCTGACTGCTTATAGCAAAACTTAAGAAGAGAGAAATGATATGAAGACAACTGAAAATCAAAAAAGAACCACGATATAAAGAGTTGGAAAATTTTCCGGCCTATCATACTACAAAAAAAATAAGCTGTCTGGAAGAGAATACTAAGGGTGTGGCAGACCAACCATTTGATAAGGTGATTAGTTTAATGAACCTGATCAGCCACCCCTGGAACACTGCCAGTTTGAGTTTAAGGAGACAGAGATGAGACAGAATGAAGGAAGGCTGTCAGACTTACTGGATTTTACAAGATGAAACTCTAAGAGCCGCTTGGCTCTGAATATTCTCTGTTGTTCAAGACGAGAAGAATGACCCCTAAGGCAAGTCAGAGATCATCAGGCTGCCACCTCATTTTCAAGAAGGGGGCGTCATCTTAGTTTCAACAGAACATAGTCTCTGCCCTAAGCTGTGGGGTTTGGGCTGCCTGGAACCTTGGGGGCCTGACCCCCACCTGTCAGTATGACTTCCACTTGGCAGAATTGTGGGGAGAGGATCACTGCCTCAGTGTTTCTAGGAAGCAAGACCACTGCTGCAGTAGGTCCAGAAAGCAGAGCATAGAGCCAAAGAGGATTATCCTTGAACATTAAGATACGGAGGTTGCCTTGCTAGCTTGGGGTTTGTCACCCCTTCCTTTTTCCTATTTCTCCCTTTTGGGATGGGAATGTCTATCCTAAGTCTGTCCCACCATTGTATTTTGGAAGCACAAAACTTGTTTCATTTCAAAGGTTCACAGTTGGAGAGTAATTTTGCCTCAGATTGAATAGTACTTAAAGTTTCATCCACATCTGATTTAGATGCTATTTAGACAAATCCTTGGACTTTAAGATATTAGAGTTGATGTTGGATGAGTTGACTTTTGGGACTGTTGGACAGAATGAATTTGTTTTGCATGTGAAAGTTTTGAGGACCAGGGGTAGCATGCTACTTCTTGAATGTTTGTATCCCCCAGGTTCACTTGTAGAAGCCCTAACCCTCAGAGTGATGGTACTTGGAGGTGGGGACTTCGGGAGGTGATTTGGTCATGAGGGTGGAGCTCTCATGAATAAGATTAGTGCCTTTATGAAAAGAGCCATGAGGGAGATGATCTCTCCTACCATGTGAGGACACAGCTAGAAGGTGGCCATCTGCAAACCAGGAGGAAGGCCCTCTCCAAGAAGCAGACCGTGCTGGCACCCTGATATCAGACTTCCAGCTTCCAAAACTGTAAGAAATAAATATTTGTTATTTAAGCCACCCAGTCTATGGTATTCTTTTATAGCAACTCCATCAGACTAAGACAAGTAAAAAATAGATCATGTATAGGTAAATAAGTAAAACTAAATGAAACAAAAAAAAATGCCAGTGGAGCTTGAACTTTTCAGAACTGAAAACCAGTGATTGAACCCTGCTAGATCTTAAAACGTAATACCATATGCTAGCAGTATGAAGAATGAAGTATTAGCTCTTGAATTGAGAGATCAAAAATGTGTATTAAAAAGGTCCAGAAATGGACACAGATACATATGGAAATTGAGTTTATGGTAAATATTATAACAAAATTAATTTGGATTATTCAGTAAAAATTGTTGGGTAAACTCAGGAGTCATCTTAAAAACACATAGGATCCATATATCGTATTTTATGCCAATACAAATTCCACTTACATGAAAATTTCAAATGTAAATATGAAGTCAAAAATGTACAGAAACAACATAGGATTTTTTCTTTTAAAGTATTATAGTAAAAAATGCCTTTCTACAGTTGACAGAAGCCTTAAAAAATAAATTTTAACAATAACTTTAGTAAGTGTATGGAGCTTACTATGTTCCAGGGTTCTAAGATACAGTATCTCACTTACTTCATCCATCTATCCTAAGAAATACATATAGTTACCCCCTTGTAGCAGCTGAGAGAACTGAGGCTGAGGAAGGTTAAGAGTTGTGCCCATGGCCACACGGTTGGTAATATCTGATTTCAGGGTCTGTCCTCTCAGTTGCTGCACTGCCTTATGAATGTGACCACCTTAAAATTAGCCTAACAAGTTTGACATGAGTAAGAACAAAATAAAGTACCAAACTACCAAAAAAAAATGGAATTCATAAAACAAGGCAAGAGCTTATTTCCATAATTTATAAAGGGATCCAGTAAAACAAAAGACCAACAACTTAATAAAAAGCATGAATAGATCTTGCGTAGATGAAATACAAATAGTTTTAAAGGAAAAGTTGTCAAACGTCAGTAATAAGGATGTATATTAAAACTGCATTTTCTCCTTTCAATTTGTCAAAGGCAGAAACATTTGAGAGCATAATCTAGTGAGAGCTGGGGAGATAGATACTCTCATATATTGCTTATATGAGTATAATTGATACACTTAACATAGAGGAGATTTTGATGTCACTCAAATGATAAATTCATGTATATATACTCCTTGACTGCCATTCTATTTATTTAAATGTGACTTACAGGTATATTTTACATGTATCACTTTATATCGAAAGTTAATTTTAAAGCAAAGGTGTTAGTAGAAAAAAATGAGAAAATTTCAGTGCATCAGGATGTTGAAAGCATTTTATGTTTATGTAATTACATAGCCTCAGAAAATCCAAAGACAAAATGAAAACTGATAGGGAAAATCCAGGAACCAGCAAGATAGTAGATACTTTTAACACACCCTAACAAAATGTTAATTACAGCCTTTGTTATAACTGTAAAAGATTGAAAGTGACTAAAAAATCAACAGAAGGCAACTGGTTAGAAAATGGCATGGCCATACAGTAGATTACTAATCACATTTAAAAAGTTAACAAAAATGCATGGGAAAATCCTCATGGGCTGACCTGGAAACGCATAGTGGGAAGTGGGAGTTAAATGTGTAGAAGTTTATAGAATTGTATCACTTGTAGAGAAAGACAGTAATAATTATATAATAGTTATACATAGTATCTTTGCTTATATTTATTTATTTATTTGGTGCCTTTGCTTCTGTGTGCATAAAAGTCTCCTGGCAAATCATTTGTATGTGGAAGAATATATGTATTTTTTAAGATATGTACATATATGAATATACATTTGTATAGATATATACACACATACAAATACATGTGATGTGTGTAAAATATATTTAACCCACTATATACATGGAAGATGTACAGATCTCCCCCATTTTTGAAAGTTCGTGTTATTCCAGTTAATTTTCATGAAGGATCTACATTAGTACCTGCTTTCACTAATGGAAAGAAATCTGAAGAGGATTTTCTTTTTACGAAAAAGAATAAAAAGCAAAAGTAGCGTTCAGCATTTGTTTTTCAGGGGGTCATTACAGAGTGTGCGCCTGGAGCAGCAAGAGGGGCCCCCGCCAAGCTCCTTCCCCAGGAACCACACTCAGCATTCAGCCGCCAGAGCTGTGAACTGTGTCCGTCAGCTTCTGTGCTTTATCTTGATTTGTGCATCTGTTAGCAAGATGTATCCTAAAGTATCAGAAAAGCGTAAAAGAGGTTATTTTGGGGGTTTGGGAATGTTCAAATTTTTTCCCATCTAAATGAATGGTAACTACTACTTCGCTTTACACCATTTCAGCTTAGAAAGGTTTCATAGGAACATCCTACCTTCGGATATTGGGGGAAACCTGTATACATATGTATGTATGTATGTAAAATAAAATAAATACAGAGCTGAAAATTGAGTATCGATGGTTAGTACCTTTGGTTCCTTTATGAGCATGGATTGTGTGAAGAAAAGATGCACAAATATAATTGATTAGACTCCACTGGGAAAAGTTGAGTAGTTTGAGCCAAAACAGCACATTCTCATTCTCATTGTAAGGACCCAGCAGCGACGTACTGCAGGTAATCACTATGGCAACAGAGTTGACAGTTTCCACAGATGTAGACATAGGTTTATTGATAAGGCTTAGTATTGTCTGCTATTATCATATAATAATTTAACCTGCGACTCAGATGCACAGGTTTTTATGCATACTCAATATCCTATATTCCCCTGAGCCTCTTCTAAACAATATTTTTTGGAAAAATTAATTGAAATAGTAACAATAAAGTGGGGAAAGGACAATTAAAAATTGTAAGATAGAAAGAAGAGAAAATAGGCATAGAACAAGCAAAAATAAGCAAGAAAAACAGTAATATTAGAAATTAAACAATCCAAAAGATTTTCTAGATTTAATAACTGAACACTGTGTACTTGTCATGTTTAGAATCCTACACTCATTAAATGGAAAAATGCACTCATTGTACACATGGCATATAAAAAAGGAAGATGATGAGACCCAGAACCCTCATCCAGAAGTCTTTATATGACCTTTCTGATAAAAACAGATATCAGTGATTAAGTTTTTGCCATATAGTAGGCAATGTGTAAAGGAGTCTATAAAGATGACCTAATTCTCAAATAATACTTAGAGTAATGCACTCTTATTCTTCCCCTAAAGCCTGATCAGACATGAGACAGGGAGAGATCTTATCTTTCCATCTTATTTGCCTCTAAACAAGAGGCCAGTTGTTTGTACAGCAGCACTCTTGTTCCTATGCTCCCTTGTTTCCTAGTGGTGGTTTAGTCTTCTCAACTGTGGCTTACTTCACTATAAAACACCTAAAATTCAGACAGGGACAACACATGCTAGGTCTTTTCATGGTCTGGGACAATACATTCATCTGTCATTCATTCTTCATTCTATGTACACAGTTGTGCAAGTTGGCCACCTTCCTTGGGGTGAAGCCAAACAGTGCACTTTGGAAGCTGCCCAACAGACAGTCCAACAAACCTTACCTTTAGTCCTACCTGGCTCTCCATTCTTAGGCAAGTCCTTGGCCACACCTGACTATGCCTCCTGGAGTCTCTGGACTAAATATAAGTCTACCTGGCTTCCTTCGAGGTTTTGGACTAAACACCTACCCCTACTGGCAGCCCAATATATAATTCCCTTGAGCACCAACTTGCCATCCTTTTGGACCTTCTTAGAAACTGCAGCCCAAACTGTCCCCTCCTGGCACCTAATTCCTATAATGCCCTCAGTTAGAGATGCTTCCCAGTGAAGCTTAGCATGGAGGCCTCCTTGGTAAAACAGAAGTAGTACCTTCAGGATAGGGCTACACCTGAGGCCAAAGGCCTTTCCAAATTACAGGAGAATGTGGCTCCCCCATGTTTAGCCCCTTCCTGAGAGTCTGGAGGAAGTGATAGCAGTGCCCCCCACCTCCTCTCCTCTGGCTGCTTGTGGAGCCACTTGGGCCCAACTATCTGATATGGACAGGAAGTTGGTATTTTTTTACCCATGGGAGTGCCACCATTGTACAAGGTGCACCTGCTAGAGGTGACATTCCACCTGGCCTCAGGTGCCTCTAATATAGGGTAATCCCAGCTTAGCCTGATTGGCAGAAATCATAGCTATTCACGTAGCCACTAAGGTGGCTATAAAATGGGGCCTTTTGCAGATCCATTTTCACAGATCCTGGGCTACTATGGTCTTGCAGTTTAGTCTGGCCAGTGGATAAGGGAGAATTTGCTCATAAAAGGCAAGACCATCTTTGGGTTCCCAGATATGGCTGGAATTAGCAGATTCCCTAATTCCTATCATTGTTATGCACATTTCCCTTTACACTATCAACCCTATACTGGAAGTTATTTGTATCAGTATTGAAGACCTCCTCACCAAGCTCTCCACACTGGTACAGACTCCTCAGGGCTGACCCTTCCTACCGGCTCATGAAATGGATGCACACAGCCTTGGGTTACCAGGGAATTCATGCCTTAACAACTTGGGCTCAAGAGATGGGGGTCCCTCTCTCCTCAGCACCAACCAAGGTTGTGATAGATGAGGGCATTCTCTGCTTCCAAACCAAGTAATAGAAGCTTCCAGATGGGGACATACTCCCCAGGGAGACCGATCTTATTCCTGCTGGCAGGTGGATTTCATCAGCCCACTGCTGCCTCCTGCTAGGGCTTCCAGATAGGTAGGCTCAATCATCAATAACTACACGGGACTGCTTTGGGTGACCCCCAGCCTGGAATCATCTTTGAAACAGGTAATCTCCTTACTAAATTCATGTTCCATTTGGATCACCAGACACAGTTGACACTGACCAGGGCACCCACTGTACCTTTCAGGAGACTCAACAGTTGGCTTTCCAATATAATATTCTTTGGAACTTGTATCTACAGTACTGTCCCAGGCAGCTGGCCTCATTGGTCATCAAAAGGGCCTCCTTAAAGAGACTCTCCTTATATTACTTTCAGGAAAGTGGTGCCTGAAATGGATCATACTCTTGCCCCAGGTGTTCATCTTGCATAATTCTCACCCCTTGGGCTTTCACACCCCATAAATTATTATACACCTTCCCCCACCAAGTCTACTTTTGGTCAATTCTGTCAGGCTTCAAGATTTTACCTCAAAAAACAATGTCCTTTTTATTTTGTCCCCTGACTCCACTTCCACCTTCTGCTATTTTTCAGTTATTTCATTGTCTGCTTCATGCTAGTGTCTGATCAATGGAGAGGAGTCCAAAATGATCCCTTCATTCTTGGATGCCACTCAAGCCAAAATTAACCTGCCAAGTTAATTTGAGATCATTTCTTTGGAAACCCTGACAATGGTGAGGACTCTGAAAGGAGATGTCTGTATGCTGGCCACTCCCAATATGGTGGCCGCAAACCTGGCTAAATGAAACAGATCTAGAGGAAGTGGAATCATCACCCTGGAAACAACCTGTGCCACACTTTTGGTTATCAAAAGAGGGAAAGAAACTCTCCACTTGGTAGACAGGAGCCAGGTATGGAGAGAGATTATGGTAAGAAAACAAGTCACTGTCTCACCTCACTCTGAGTAAGCTGACTCATGACTTTCCCACCTAGAGCAACCGCACTCACCATTAATCAATACAAATAGCTCAGCACCTGGCCCAAACTCATCACATGTCAATGCTGTATATTACTATAGTTGTTCTTACTGTTTTGTGTGACTTGGGTGATAGTTACTGGTAAACCCCTTGGGCCTGAACATCACACAGATACAAAGCTGGAACAATACTGCTCCAGCCCTCCATTGTACCCCAGGGTGGAAAAGCAGAGAATGTTGGAGAATCCTGTTGGAAGGGCTCAAGCCAGCATGCCACTGAGTTTGGGGTAAAGGGGTTGGATTCTTTCACGGCCAATGAGCCCTCTGAAGCAGTAACTAAATGACGCTTGTCATCCAATCTCTGTACATCACATATTCCTACAAGCTCAAAACTCATCTGGCTACAGGGATTATGTTCCCACGATTGTCCTCTGCCCTCATGGGTCGGTTCTAGGAATGCCAAATACCACCCATAAGATCTCCCTTAACCTGGAATATAAATGGGTCCATAATTGCTATGTACTTTGGATATAAGCTCCTCAGGAAATAAAAGGACAGCCAACTATTCTGTAGCTGCATATGCCCTTGTTGGCCCCAGGAGTTCTTAACAATTTGTTCCACTGCACTAGATATGCAGCTCTGCCTTCAGGGAAACCTCCAAGTTATACCAGGCTAACCTGTCTGCAGCCTATGGCCAATACCCCAACTGGAGAGCCACTTGGGAGTGTCACCCATGAGTGGTGCCACTACTCAGAAAACGTCACCCCCAAATGAGAGACTCATTGGTGAAAAGACACCTCAGATAACAGTATCTCTGCCCAAGAGTTCAGTGGCAGAGATACCGATCATCTTACTGCAGAATTGACACCCCAGGGACATATCAGTACATCAGAGACCTCATCACTTGCCAGATGGCCTCACTCCCCAGTTTACGGCGAACTCAGTAGAACACCAAAATGAGGACTAAGTCTTTCCTTAAACAATGGATTGAATGGAATCAGGGGACTCACAGAATATAATTTTGCTAATTAAAAAAATTATTGAAGTATAGTTAATACACAGTATGATATTGGTTTCAAGTATACAACATAGTAATTCAACAGTTATATACATTATTAAATGCTCACCCCAACTAGTGTAGTTACTGTCAACATGCAAAAATGTTACAGAACTATTGAATATATTGTCCATGCTGTACTTTCACCCCTTTGACTAATTTATATAATGATTGAGATTTTGTGCCTCTTTATCCCAAATTTGCCTGGTGCTTGCCTGCTGACCTTACCCAATAACAAGAGCCCTGTCAGAGTGTCAGACTATGAGTTAGTCCTCTGCTGACTGGAAGGCCGCATTGTATCTCATTTCACCCTTTTGGCAGGCCAAAATGTGCATTCTGAACCAGACAGCTCCCCTGTCCATAGGTACTACCCATTTACACTGCTTGCCCTCACCAGCTCCCCTTGACTTCCAGCTTCTATGTGCTTACATGGGAATTCCCAGACTTGACTACTGCTAGCCACTGGAAGTCTTCACCATGATTACCCCCAACATTGTCCTCACCGTGATTACCCACACACTCCCATGTATCTTCAATGACCCCACAAGACTCTTCACAAACGCCACCAACATTCTTGTCCAGTGGGCTGAGATGTTTACCCACACATAGGGAGTAAAAAATTGCTGGACTTTTTACCCCCATTTGCCTGCACACCAACTTAAATGCTTACTCTGCTGATAACTCAATTTCAGCCAATTCCAATTAACAAATCTTTGTCTTTGCCCCAAGCTTCCCTTCAATTAGATTTTCTGCCTGCAATTGCTCCCCTAGGAGTATTTGGGAGTTGCCTTTCAGAACACCTTGGCAATTCTGTGCCCAGATACAGCCAGCTTTTGGTCAGCAGACCCCTTTAACTGCACCCCAGGACTCATAAAGCAGAAACAGCTAACGGATAGGTACAAACTCCCAGGTCCCTTGCTGAAGGCTCCAATAAATACTTTACACCAAGAACTTCTGATTTGAAATTTATTTGGGGGCCACATTGGAAGGCTCTCACCTAGTGTATTATTCTCTGCACCAGCCCTGAAATAGTTTTCCCCTAGGGCCACATATCGCACTGCACCATTGTCTCCCTCAGCCAGTCTCTGGAGGTTTACCCTGCACGCTACAACCCCCCAGAATTTCCTGCTGTGTTGGCTACCATCTGCCCAAAAGAGGCATTTCATCCCCTTAGTTCTGGGCATTGTGGTTCTGCTATGACTGGCTGGCTGGGGCACTGGCCCTAGTCCCCTAGTCACCAGAAGTTGGCTGAGGCCAACCATCCATCAGGCACTCTAACCCACATGCACAGTGACTCCATAAACCTTGCCTTTTGTTCAACAGCCAGTCCCAGTAGGCTCTTTTCAAATGATTTTAGACAACCACCTGGCCCTACATTATCTCCCGCTCAAGGAAAGAGAGGTTTTTGCCCTTCCTGGGGCCACTTGCTACATGTACATCATCAACTCAGGACAAGCTCAAACCTATTTATATCAGATGGCCTAAGATGTTGAAATATCCCACAATATTGCCCAAATCTTTGAAAGATTCTCAGGGTTCCTGAGATCAATGACCTATTTCCATGAATGGACCCCTCAAGTTTGAGTCAGTGGCTATGGACTGGATTTTAGATTATTGCCTCTGTAATAATTATGGGATTTGTTACTATGCCCCTATTAGATGTGTCCTCTCTTGGTTATGATGTGAGCTACCCCTGACTCTGAACATATCTGCTACCCAGGCTGCTATTGTCCCCACCCTAAGTTACCAGCAGGGTGGACTGTAGTGTCATTGCTGGCAATTAGCCTTTTTGATTATAATGTAAGTGCCTCTTATTACGCCTTTGAAGCCATCCATTTCAGAGATATCCATCTGAAATAACCATATTGCCTACTATTCCACTAGATAAAGCCAGTCCACCCCACCCATGAATTGTCCTCCTTGGAATCCTCTGATTGACCTAGATAACTCACTGCTCGAGTGACCTTGCTTTTCCCTTCCCACACTTCAATTCCTGCTATTACATCTTAAATGCATCAGTAAAGAGTGAACCCATGAAATCCTAGGCATCCCACACTGGCCTCAGTAAAAGCAGAGCCCCGTGTGCCCTCTCTCCTCCCATCTCAACCCCATGACCTCACTTTGTGGCCCAGGAGTTCTGTGTACCCTCCAGGAATATGCATGAGAAACCTGGCGTTTTTCAAAGTTCCCTGATGATTGTTGCTGAGGCACATCCCACAATCAAAATAAGCACCACAAGGGCCAATCCAGCCACAACACGGGCTCCAGGAAAATACCTCTGGGGCCTCCTCAAGTAGTAGGGCCAAGGTAAGTGCTCCAGGCATTCCTAGCTAGTAGCGTCAGTGGGTCAACAGGCTGAGAAACACACAAAATGGTGAAAGGTAACCATGGTACAAGATGAAGCCATAATGATGAAGAAGAAGAATTTCCCTAACAGCTGCCTCCTAATAAAATAAAGCCTTTGGAGGAAACGGATTAAGGCTTAAATGTAATTATTAAGTATACAGACAAACTGGGTAAGAGACCTAAAAGGAATCCCATTGAGCTCAATAAATAATTCCCAGGAACTCTATAAAGCATGAATTATGACTAAACCAACAATTTGATGAGATGGTAGGATTGAGGAACTTCAGGGGTCCCACACCACCTGTGATGCCATAGCTAAGCTGTAAGAATTATTTAATACCAGGCCTTCTGCTGATGGATTGGTCCCCACCCTTTCTCCCATATTCAGTGAGGTCCTTCAGCAAAGCTCCCATCTTTCTATATATCATTAATTTATCACGCATTCTCATGAATATACTATTCTTACGTCGCTCTTCCTGATATCATGAGGATAAAACTCTCTTATGCATACTTCTACTACCAGGCATTACCCCATTTCTTTGATCCTCTGAAGTAAAACTTTTCAAAAAAGTTGTCTATACCCACTGACTGTCTCCAACTCAACTCTTTCTGCTCTTTCTTAAAGTCACTCCACTCTGAATTTCACCACCTTCATCGATTGAAACTGCTGTTACTAAGTTCACCAATGACCTCCATGTGGCTCAATCTAATTGCCAATCCTCAGTCATCATCTTACTTCATTCCTCACATTATATGGCAGGTGTGATCCGATCCTCCTCAGTAATCACCTGTGTATTTGCCTTCCAGAACCTCACATCCCTTAGTGCTCTTCCTACCTCACTGGTTACTTTTTATACCTCCTTTGCAGATTTCTCCTCTTTAATTTCTCTTCTTAATGAAAAATGCATCCAGGGCTCATTTCTTGCTCCTCTGCTCCATCTACACTCACTACCTTGGTGACTTCACCTAGTCTTAAGGCTTTAAGTATCATCTGTATGTTAACGACTTCAAAATTTGTGTCTCCAGTACAAACCTTTCTCCAAAATTTCACTCATATGTCCAGTTATCCACTCAACATCTCATTATCTCTATTTGCATGTCGAAGCAATGTCTGATATCTAAAAAGTCTAAAAGAAAACACTTCATGTCTCCTATTTTCCCCCAAATCTGTTCCACCACCAAGAACCTTCACCATCTTGATTGGTAGCAACACCATTCCCCAAATTGTTCAGGCCAAAATTCTTGATTTTTAAAAATCACATATGAAATGTAGGCTCTACATCAAAATATATCCAGCTATTTTCTCATGACCTTCATTGCTATCACTGTTAAAAATTCACCATCATTTATAGTGTAGATCACTGTAATCACTTTTTAAGAGGTTTCCTTACTTCCACCATTATCTTCTAAAATTATATTATCAGTGGAGCAAGCACAGTGATTTTTTAAAAACCTAAGTCAAATTATTTTACTCCTTTGGTCAGGCTTCCAACAGGTCCTGATCTCACTCACAGGAAATAATACTCACAATGGATCTTGTTTTTCTTCCACTGCTTGCATATCCCAGAGCTGCTTTCTAAACTCTTAATCCCTGGCTCTCTTTGCATTTTATATACTCAGTCTTCACCATCTCAATTCCATGCAGGATTTCACCCACTGTCTAATATGTTGACTACTATGTTTTTATTTCCAGTCACATATGGAACTAAACCCATACCATATATATGAGTGCCTTCTAGATTACCCCGAATGCTTTCCAGAGTGAAGCAATAAACAAATACATCTGCCTGTGTGACATTATTTCCTACATATGTGATACAAATTTCAGAAACAATAATTAACTTCCCTGCCCACATTAGTGTCCACCTTTCTGTGTTCAGTTTTCCAGCTAAGCCTACCAGTATCCATCCAGTCACTCAATCCAGAAAATTCAGCACCGTATTTAACTGTATCTCTGTGTATCTCTCATCATAGAGTACAATGCAGTTGGCAAATTCTGACTCCTCTTATTCTCCAAATCTAATATTTCTCTCCATCTCACTGCCACTATCTTAGTTTGGTGAGCTTTTATTCTTTACTGGATTATTGGAACAGGTTCCCTCTGGATCCCCTGCCTCCTTAATTGTTCCCATCCAATCCGTTCTCTTCTCCCTAGGATGCTTTTCTAACCCAAGAGGAAAGACTCTTTACTCCCTTTCAGTGTAGGTCACAAATTTCATTGTAGGAATAGAAGGGTTGAGGGTAGCCTTATAATTTTCCAGATGGGAAATCAACCAGTTGATACTTCTTACTTCCCAGGGAGGAGGGCACAAACTTGGTACAGTCTAGAACCATGTTTGGGATTCATTCTTCTCATCAGGGAAACGGACGATTTCTCACCTTTCTTCTTCAAACAGAATTACTACTAAATCACAAGGAATGTTTAAACGTTTCTGTAGAGTTTTGAAAATTACCTCAAAGTGATCTAGTAAGTCCCATTTTCTCTATATCCATTACCACAGTCGTCTCTCTTGAAGCTCTGCCCTATCCAGGGTGCCTGCCCTCTCCTCTTTTGTCACTGCCTTTCCTTCCAGCATAATGAGATCCTGGCCACCAAGACCCCTTTTAGGCCACTTCTTATGGTCACAGCTTCTTAATCACTTTTGCTTCATCTCAGTTTGTATTGAGTCAGTAGTTGGTGAAAAGGAGGATGGTTCAGTGGGTTTTTATTTATCTTTTCATTGCCTGATGTTTCTCCAGGTAAAGGAGATGTACTCTCATTCCATGGGTAGTAGAGGAAAGTTTCTCATTTCTGAGCCAGAGCTGGTTTTCTCTAAGAGAACCTAAACCTACACAAAGACATCAGAGCCAACCCAGCTTATGCTAATGGTCTTACTGTACTAAGTGTACATTCAGCCCTTCTGAGCCCTTGGTTACTTTCAAAGTCTCCCTACAATATTGGCAGTGACTGGTGATTCACCCAAATCAATTACATTGAAGCCCCAGGGGTTTTATCCAGATTAAAGAAACTCTGAAAGGTGGGAGAATTGGGGAGGATAAAAAACAAATGTCATTTCATCTCCCTCATAAACTAACCCTGATCATACCATTCTGAGGCCTCCAGCTGCTCTTAGAATAAATAAAATCCAAACCTATTACTATGATATACAAGATCTTTTATTGCATCCCTTCTGCTTCAATACTCTTCATTCCCATCCCCTTTACACACACACACACACACACACACACACGTTTTAGTAATAATGATATTTCAGTTCTTTGAATGCAGAAATACTTTATTCTGAGTACACCATTTCCCCTCTCCCTCTCTGTCTCTTTCTCTTCTCTCTCAAATACACCATGATGGCTTCCTTCCCTTAGCCTTCATTCATGCTTTTCTTCTGTTTGGTAAATCTGATCCTTCAGTGTTTTAATGTTTATCCAGCCTTCAACTTTCAGTTTTACTGACATTGTTGCTGGAAGGAGGCTTCCCCTAATCTCCACTAATTTCGTTAAGTATTCCTGATTTGTGATTTAATAATCCACTGTACTTTCACTGTCACTAAGCTTATATTATGATGGCTTGTCTAATGTCTACTACTCCTGACAGTAGTCTGGGAGCTCCCTAGGGCACAGATCATGTCTGTTTTGTTTACCCTATACCCTATGCAATACATGTCTTAGATGGCCTCCCACTCAAAAACCATATCCCCTAGCTGAGAACTGCTGCCAGGATAAAGGTGGACCACAGAAAATAAAGTTGTGCTATGCAGTTTGCTCCCCCAGACCTCAGTTGTGCTGTAGGATTTAGGTTTTTGTTTCCAAGAACCAACCACCACCCTCAAATCCAGTGATCTATTTTAGGTGATAAAATTGGGTCCATTGTTAAACATAGTGGCATCTATAGGTTAACCCTGAAGATTTTAGGCATAGAACTTTCAACACAGCCAATACTTTCTAAACAAGGTCCTAGGGAGCTCAAATATGTGTCATAGACGTTTGACTGAACTGGACTATGTACACACATAGAGAATGCAGAGGCTTCACTATTTGACTCTCATTCAGTTTAACAGTGAATGACTACTGGAAGGTTATTCATTTATTCCGCTTATATTTACTGAGAACTTACCATAAGCCAGGCACTCTGATAAGAGCTGAGAAATCAACAGTGAGGAAAGGAGACATCACTCTTGCCACCATAGAGCTTGCAACCTAGTAGGAAAGGCAGGTAGTTACTACAGAGCTCCAACTACAACTTTGAGGTATCCTACGTAGAAGGGCTACATAGTCACTGCTTTCCTGAATCAGAGGGTTATTTCTGTGTGAATCTTTCTGAACTTACCCATGGTTGGTTGGTTAGGCTTTCTTATTAGGTTGCCATTCTCCAGTATGTCCAAATAGCACATCCTCTCTCCTAGAATTACTTACAAGCGTCCAGAATCTGGAATACAAATAAGTGTCATCTTAGAAGAGATACTCAATGGCTAAAGGACTGACTTCACCCTAGAGAAGGTCCCAGGATAAATAGGAAAGACTCAACATTAGGTCAGGACCCATGTTATAAAAAGATCCATGTTCTAAAAGAATATTCCTTTTTATCATACCATCAATCTGAATCTTCACCTTTAAATATCAAACATTGCCCATTCCTTTCCCTCTTTCAGCAACATAATCTTTCCATCTCTTATATCCTTGTTTAGTTACCAAGAACTGAAAAATTCACCTTATAAACATGCAATTGAACATTTCATTTTACTTTCAGACTTTGGGTTTCATTCTGTGGAGTCAGAGTTTTCGAAGTAGATGAAAATAGGTGGCCCCTGCCTATGAGTGATCTGAATTTCAGAATATAAATGGGAGAAGGGGAGGGAAACAAATTTGAAACACCAGATAAATACTTCAACTATAATCAAGCCACATGTCCTTACTCTGTCCAGCATTTAAATGTAAAGAAATTTGTTTATTTCAGACCTTCCATTTTCACCCCACTTATCTAAGTAGGTAGGAATTAGAATTCCATGTTCTTCTGGAATACTATTTCTCATTTGCCTCTCATGTAAATCATGAGTGTCAGTGAGATTCCATAATCCCTTTGGGTCAATGACTGTTGTATGTCTCTGACTTTCCAAATGAAAGTTTTCATTATGGTTATAATTTCTCTTTCTCTGATTGACTACATGGTATTGGAGTGAGATAACCTATCCTTTCTGTTCCCAAGTCCTTGGCCTGAAAAACCACATCAGGACTCCAGTATCATTCAGAAATCCTGAACTTTGAAATGGGCTCAGTATTTAGATGAATTTTGGGTTGCCTCCGTTAGAAGAGGAATATGTTCAACATGTGGGAAGAACAGGGAAGTGAATATTTGACAAACAAAGGGGAACCTTGGCAAAGAAAATGCTGTGTATCATCAAATTCTGTTTTCCCCTGAACTTTTAGTTCTCCTACAGTCCTCATCCACAGTTGTAGGCCATGTAACTACATTCCAACTAAAGGAATGTAGGTGTAAATGAAGTGTTTCACTACCATAAGTAGTCCATAAAAACCTCTGACATAATCCTCCATGCTCTTTTATTCCTTTGACAGGTGAATGACATAGATTCTGAGAACTAAATGGAGAGAAGAGTCATAAGAGTGTGAGGTACCTGGGTCAATGAATAATTGTATGAAGCAAAGCTCCTCAATCTCCACTCTCTTTAGCCCATACTGAACTTTACACAGTCAGGAATAATGTGATATTATTTGACCTGAAATGACATGATATAATATAATGTAAGACAGCACAACATATAATAACAATATAGTAATAATATATAATATAACTAAGCCATATAACAATAAATATAACTAAGCCACTGAGATTTGGGGTTTTCTTTATCATTGCAGCTAACATTAATTTCTCTGAGTAACCCAGAAGAGATACATCTCTGACAACATGGTATTTGGTATGAAACCACCCGTGATTCTAGAGAACAGCCATCCATGTAAATATCTGAGAACCAATTATACTAGGCAGGTGGAACAACACATACAAAGACCAAACTTCTGGAGCATGTGTTATAGAAATAAAGTAGTAGATAAGGTTTCTTGTGAGTGAAGTGGAGAGGGACAGGAAATAAAGTTGAAGAGGCGGGTGGAGACCAAATCATATAAAACTTTGTAGCATGGTGAAGACAGTACATTTCACTCTAATTGTGATGGAACATTATTGGAAGATTTTAAGCATGGAAAAAGAATGATCATATTATGATACATATGTTTTTAAAAGATATATTTTAGGCTTCTCTTTGGAGAATGGATTATAAGGCTGAAGAGGAGAAACAAGAGACCAGTTAGGGTATAATGGTCATCTTCAGGCAAGAGATGTTAGTAACTTGGGGCAATTATAATAGAAAGGGGGCAAATGGATATATTGTACTGAGCCATTTAATGAGTCAAGTGTAGGGAAATCATATAGATTATACATTTATGTAATAATTATATATAAGATATATTGTACAATTAATCCATTAATAAAACATAGAAGTCATGAATTCTTTTAAATGCTCAGGACACTTGCAAACAGTCTGCAGCAAGCCCCAGTTTTAGACATTTTAGACTTAGTATAGCTTTGGTTGACACTGTAGTTCAGGGTAACAGAAAATACAAAAAGCTGCTTATTCACCCAGTGACCACCAGATGGCTCTAATAGACTCTACTTCTTAGACCATGGAATACAGATAAAATGAAGGCAGGACAGTTTGACAGACTCAATATAGCTCTCTGAAGACTCTACAGTATAAAAAGAAAAAAAGGGGGAAAAAAACATCTTTGTTGTTTACTGGGAATGAAAAATAATCCTCAAAAACATTATGCAAAATAAACAGGTTCACAGCCTGTGAGGTTATGCTTTAGGATCCTACAAAATTAATATTAAACAAAATCTTCCTGAGTTGGGAGAGTACTCATTTTAGGACAAGGAATAATAAAATGCATGTGTTAAAAATAGGTAATCTTACTGTCAGGTTCAGCTAGAAAGTTACAAATACTTCATTTCCCTCCCTTTCATGAGAAAGGATAACTCCTAGACATTCATCTGTGTATACCATACAGATAGTGAAGTCCAAATTTATAGATAATACATTCAAAAAGTGTAAAACTAGGGCTTGCTTCAGACTACTTATAAGTGTCCTGAAAAAAATTTTTGATATATTCTTTTGCCAATTTGTTAGTTGGGTTATTCCTTTTCTATTTGTCAACTTCTAAGATTTCTTTGTATATTCTGGATACGACTCCTTTATCAGACATGTGATGTACAGCTATATTATCTGAGGTTGTGACTTGTCTTTTCATTCTTTCAACAGTGACTTCCACAGAGAAAAAATATTTTTAATAAGTCCAACTTACCAATTTTTTATTCCATGGATTGTATTTTCTTGTATCTAAAAACTCCATCAACAAACTCAAAGACATGCAAACTTTCTCCTCTGTTTTCTACTAAAATTTTTATTTCTTTGCATTTTATATGTCATCCCATGGTACATTTTCAGTTACTTTTTGTGTAAGGTGTGAGGTCACTGTCAAAGTTCACTTTACATATGGACTTCAATTTTTCCACCATATGTGAAATGATATTCTTTCTCCACTGAATTGCCTTTATATCTTTGTCAAAAATAAGTTGGCTATATTTGTGGTGGTTTATTTCTGGATTTTCTATTTTGTTTGATTGATCTGTGTGTCTGTATTTTCACCTATACATCTTTCTTCTCGAGGGAAAGCATCCAGTCTCTAACCATTAAGTATGATGTTAGCAGTATATTTTTCATACAAACGCTTGATTAAGTTAAGAAAGATCTTTCCGATTTTTAGTTTTCCAAGAGTGTTTATCACAAATGGGTGTTGAATTTGGGGGCCTTTGTTCTGTTCTGCCAAGAAATTCTGCTTCTTGCAACTCTTGTTCTAACCCACTGTTATATTTGTTGAAGGCTTGGTATCATATAGTGCTGAAGTGTGAATTAGGTGATGTTCTCTAAGCTTCTGATAAAGCCTCTGTTGTGGAGGGTGCAGTGTGCTTTTGTCTCGAGGGGTCTTCACAAGCATCTGTCCCTCCTCCAGGGATAGTTTTCTCCTATCACTTACTACCTTTCTTGGCTGTGATGCTCCCAGCCTATTTCCCTGGGGCTCTCTCCCTGGTGGCTAAGCTTTTTATTTCTTAGAATATATAGGAAGGCTTGTGTGAGGCTGTGACTGGTAGACTTCCTTCCATCAGATAGGGTGAAGTTCCAGAACTGCTCTCTGGTGAAGACTTCCCTCTAGCCAATGGCATCCAGTAGCCACTGTGCCAGTATTTCACACACTGTATCTCCCTGGAGTCATCTTCTCTCTAGAGTTCAGGGTGGTTGGTTTGCTTTGCAACCTCACTTCCCTTATGGATCCAAGAAAACTCATTGGTTTTACTCTTTGTCCAAATTTTTGCTAATTTAAGGAAAAGAATGATGACTTCCAATCTCTTCTCATGTCAGAGCTGAAACGAAAGTTGTTATTTTTCATTACCTTGATAGGGATGCATAAAAGCAGAATTGAAAATGTATGACACTGTTAGGAAGACTTTTATATGGGCTTACAAGACCTTGATTTCAGGCAGTGTATTTCCCCTCATTGTCTTCCAAAATAATCAGGAATTATCAGCTTTATTATGTGATTATCTCTCTGAATGCAACCTACTTCCTTTTCATTCCTACAGACTTCAGGTTCTCTTTATAATTTATCTCTTTACACCCTCAGATATTATCTTGGCTATTATAAAACTAAGTCTCCCTCAATAGATGAATAATAAAAAGAATGAACTACATATGTACAATGGGATATTACTCACTCATAAAAAAAGAATGAAAACACCATTTGTAACATTGATGGACCTAGAGGACATTATGCTAACTGAAATAAGCCAGGCAGAGAAAGATAAATACTGTTCATTTCACTTATATATGGAGTCTAAAAAAACAAGACAAATGAGTGAACAAGACAGAAATAGTCTCGTGGACACAGACAAAAGATTGGTGGTTACCGTGGGAGAGGGGATGGGGAAGGGCAAAGAGAGTGAAGGGGATAAACAGATGCAAGCTTCCAATTAAAATGTAGATTAGTCATTGTCTATTTTAGGTAGACACATGTGGGCACAGACTTAACTCAATGGAATAGGTGTTAGGTATAGATTGGAACTTTGTTGGCTTGCTTTGACTCCCCATAGTTGTAAAATCTGCCACCTCATAATAGCGTATTCAATCCTGAAGCTCACTCTATTCCAGGCACAAATAAATTATTTGTTCTGTTCCCAGTCTTAGGAATGTGCCCTCCTAATGACCATGACTCTAACTAGTTCTTCTGCCTAGAATATTATTCCCTCAGGCTTTTACATGGTCTTGCTCCATTCTGTCTTTAAAATGTCAGCCTAAATGTTAATTTCTCACAGAGTTCTTCTCTGATCACACTATCTGCAGAGCCCCCTTTACTTTCTATAATTCACCTTGTTTGAGTTTCAACAGTACTATGACTATTGACTTTTCCTCATTTGTTTATTATTCATCTCTCTTCACTAGTATATAAACACTGCCATAATATATATTCATCTCTTCACTCTTTTGTTGCAGTTGTCTAGAACAGTGTGCACATTAATAGTAGATGTTCCCCTTCTCTAAGGGTAAGCAGTCAAACCATGAAGCAGAAAAGGGATTCTTGAATGACAGCTCATCTGAATATAAGCTCTGCTTAATCACTGTTGCTTCTTTGTTATCTCTAAACTTACTGGCCAATAGAGAAATAAATTAACTGAAATCTTGACATTCCTCTTGTTTATCTTTTCTACAGAAACATGCAACCAGATAACGGAATGATGTCATGGAGTGCATTGTAGGCTGTCACCTACTCATTGCAGAGAAAGCTCAAAAATATACAGTAGCTGGTGTAATGGTAGTGGTTAAGCCCCCTCACTGCTTCAACCAGCACTCCATTTGAGAATCACTTTATCTTTTTACCTTATCCTTAACAATTTCAACTCTTCCAGGTACTTAAACTATAGAAATTCCCGAGGAAAGGAACATGAACCACACACTGGGTAAAAGAAAAGAATAGTTCAGAGACCAAGGCCAAATTCTCTGTTCTTTGACAATGGAAAGCAGAGATTTAAGCCTGTGACATACCAGGAATTTTAGATACCAATCATAAGCTGTAGCCCACCCAGGATTCTGCCCTCGGCCATGAGTGAAAATGACTGGTGGTGAACCTGGGTTCTTTTCAAGGAGAAACATCCTTGGATCATCTTAAGAGATAGCTTGGTATCTTCCCTTTGGAGACATCTTTAAATGTTATGATTATATGCAGAAGAATTCTCTCAGTCTTGAAGCAAACCATATTAGAAAATAATTCCTCGAAAAATCAATGCTTTCACTGGAGAATTCCACCAAATGTTTAGAAAAGAATTAACACAAATTTTATGGAATCTTTTTCAGAAAATAGACTAGGCAGGAACATTTTATGAAATTAGTAATAAACGCATACCAAAATCAGACAAACAGTACCCTGAAAAAAGAAACAAGAAAAAAGAATAAAAAACTGCAGACCAACATGCATCACGAACATGGATGCAAAAATTCTAACAAAATATTAGTAAATAGAATTCAGCAATTATATATGAAAGTATATAATATAATATATATAATTATAATTACATATATATGATTTATATATGTATACATGATTATATATATATGTAAATAATGAAAAACTGTTGTTTATTCCAGGAATCCAAGGCTGCTTTTATACTAAAAAATAAATTAACGTAATCCATCATATTAATATGCTAAAAAGGAAAAATCATATCAATCAATGCAGAAAGAGTATTTTAGAAATTTTTTAATTAAAAAAAATTTTTAATTAAAAAATTTAAAAACATCCACTCATGATAAAACATTCTAAGAAAAATAGGACTAGAAAAAACTTCAACTTGATAAAAGGCATTAGGTAACCTACAGGTGACATTATACTTAATAGTGAAAGTCTTAATAGTGAAATGTTTTCACCGTAACATCAGAACAAGGCAAGGATGTATAGTCTTACCACTACAATACAATATGTTGCTTGAAGTCCAGCACAATATGGCAATAAAAAAATAAAAGACACATAGATCGGAAAGG
Organism: Smutsia gigantea; assembly: GCA_032199065.1. Classification (NCBI taxonomy): domain Eukaryota; kingdom Metazoa; phylum Chordata; class Mammalia; order Pholidota; family Manidae; genus Smutsia; species Smutsia gigantea. The sequence goes on along the minus strand of JAVSCE010009489.1, from coordinate 164,201 downwards.
AAGAAATTAAACTGTCCTGATTTGCAGATGTCACAATGTTCTATGTAAAAAATCCTAAGGAATCTATACATGAACTACTGGAACTAATATGTAAATTAAGCAAGGTTGCAGACTAAAAGAATAGCATACAAAATTCAATCGTATTTACACATATTAGCATTGAACGGGTGAAAACTGACACTTAAAATGTAATATAATTTACGACTTCACTGGAAAATAATGAAATACGTAGGCATCAACCTAACAACCATATCCAGAACTTATGCACTGAAAATACAAAATATTGATTAAAGAAATCAAAGGTCCAAATAAATGGAGAGGTATACTGTGTTTATGGATCGAAAGGCTCAACAGAGTGAAAATATCAATTCTCCACAACTTGATATGCAAGTTTTACTAAATTCCTACAAAACCCCAGCAAGATTTTTTGCAGATACAGACACGACTATTTTTAAATTGACATGGAAAGTTAAAGTAAATAGAATAACTAAAAATAACCTTTAAAGAAAACAATAATGTAGGAAGAATCTCTTTGCTTGATTTCAGGACATTATATAGCCACAGTAATCAAGATAGTATGGTTTTGGTGGAGGGATAGGTACATGAGTCAACGAGACAGAGTAGAGAACTAGAAATAGCCCACACAAGTAGAGCCAACTGATTTTGACATCATTTTTTCAACAAATATTACTGGACATCTATGGGCAAAAAAAAAAAAACACCTCAGCCTAAACTTCACATTTTATACAAAATAAACTCAAAATGGATCACAGATTTAAATATAAAACTATTAAACATTTAGAAGAAAGAATAAGAATCTTTGGGACTTAGGGTCCTATGAAGAGTACTTAAATATCAAACCAAGAGCATGGCCTGTAAAATAAAAAAAATCAAAAAATTGACTTCATAAAACTTTAAAACTTTTTTCTATGTAAAAGACCCTGTTATGATGAAAAGCCAAACTACACTCTGGAAGAAAATACTTGTAAGCCACATATCTTCTAAAGTACTAAAATCTAGATTGCATAAAGAACTCAAAAACCAAAACTACAAGTTAATTTAGAAAACAAGCAAAAGACACGAAGATACATTTCACCAAAAAGGAAATTTAAAAAAGCACATAGGAAAGTGTTCTACTCCTTTAGCCATTAGGGAAAGGCAAATGAAGATCACAATGAGATATCACTCTACACTTATTAGGACAACTAAATCTTTTAAAAGAGTTGCTAACCAATTGCTGGTAAGGAGAAAACTGGCTTTCTCATACATTCTGGTGGTAATGTAAAATATTACAGCCATTCTGGGAAATAGTTTGACAGTTTGTTTTAAAAAGTAAATATACATTTATTATACAACCCAGCAAATACACCCATGACATTTATCCCAGATAAGTGGACATTTATGTTTACACAAAAACCAGTGCATGAATGTGCATAGCAACTTTGTAGAAGCTCAAAACTGGAAACAACCAAAAAGTCCTTCACAGGTAAATATTCTATCAGCATTAAAAAGGAATGAACTATTGATACTATACACAACTTAACATAGATATCAAGAGCATTATAGCAAGTGAAAAAAATGCATGTCTCAAAGTTGTGATTCTGTTTATAATATTTTCAAACTGACAAAATTCCAGAGATGGATGTAGTAGTAATCGCCAGGAGTTAGGTATGGGTGGGGGAAGTGATGCACATGACTATACAGGGGTAGCATGAGGGAAATCTTTGTGGTGGTGGAATAGTTATGTATGTTGATTATGGTGATGTTTATAGAATCTACATTTGTGATAAAATGTCATCGAACTATACATACACATGGTACCAATGTCAATGCCCTCAGTATTGCACTACAGCTATGTAAGATGTAAACACTGGGGAAAACCAGATGAAGGGTGCATGAGACTGCCCTGTTTAATCTTAGAAACATCCTGTGAATCTGTAGTTATTTCAAAACAAAATGTTTTTAGGGATGTTTCAAAGAAGCCAACAAAGTCAACACTCAAATTCCACAACTTTATGGCCCCAGCTAGCTCTATTTCAGGAGAAGATTCTGAGCCACTAGAAAGGATGCCCCAACAAGATCTAGGAAATGCTTCTGTGGTTATTGCTCAATGACTGGACAGCACCAATCCTTCTGTTAACCACGGTTCCTAAGCTGAATTCCCTCTGAACAAGTGACAGTATAGAAAGCAGTCTCACTTGGGGATGGATTGGCAGCATGCAGAGCAAAGTTATTTGCACTGAGGAGGGTGTGTCACTGAGACCACCAGAATGATTTCTGCAATGCCACTAAACAACAAAGATGAAGCTAATAATGAAGGAGGTTTCCTATAGGCGTCACCTGTTATACAGAAAGTGGCAGGTATAATTTAAAAGAATCTAAAAGGATAAGAGGATTGGACCATTAGGTAGTAGTGTTACAGATCCCTTCATGGAATTCACAATAGAATCCTCTGGAAGATTTCAAAGAAAGAAATCGCTTGAACTCAGGAAAATATGCCTTGGCCTCTAAAGATGGACCCCCTCTAGGCTTTCTTTACTAGAGATTCTCTCCAAAGAAGCTAGACCTATTATCTTAACCATTTCTTTCCTATGTCCATATGATTTCTTGGTTGGGGACAAGAGAAAGCAATGAGGTATGTGATCCAAGTGTCGGGGACTTACATTTTAGGACCCATCCTTGTTGACATGCCTAGGTTTTTGATAAAAAATCCGATGAGTTCTTCGAACCATCCAGCAGAGGGACCCCCAGCCTCATTTGTAAATCCTGATTTAGGCAAACTCACCTCTAACCTGCTGCTCCCTGACCCTCAGATGAAGAAAGTGAGCTGAGGAGGGCTGCGTCTAACTCTGAGGAAAATGGGTGGGGCCATCAAATGCTTCAGACCCAGTGAAGCATTATGACCTGGGCAAAACATGTAGAGGTTTGCATGAGGGGCAGTACTGAAGGCAGAGGTCACTACAAAGGCAGCTGCCAAGTCCAGGTGGAAACAATGGCCACACAGATGGAGAGAAAAAAAACGCGGACTGTAGCATATGAGGTGGCACGACTGGCATGACAGGACGGCTGACCAAATGAGGGAGAAGGTACCCAGATTTAGACTCTAGTAACTAGATGCAGGAGTGTCAGGAATGATTTCATGTCCTTTTGAGTATTATAAAAGGAAATGAGAAGGTGCCATGCATGGTGCGTGTGCTGATATCTCTGCAGGTAAATTAATAACACGCAGCCTAGATGCGTAGTAGAGGCCGCAGGGACCCTGGAGTGTGCTCCATCCATTATAGCAGCAATTACTAATTCTTGTTTGCTACAATGTTGCTTTATGCCTGGCTTTGACCAGCAGCTGACCCTTTTCTCTAGTCCTCTGAGGAGGAATGGATTAGAGTAAAATTTTTGCAAAATCCAGATCACTGTATTTAGGTAAATACCCTAAGATATTAACTTGCTTGTTACTTAACAGCCTATACAACAGTGTGCTGGATTTGGTATTTTGAGAAGCATTTTAAATTTCACTAGGAGTCATACAGCTTAATGAAAACTGGCTTTTATTGAGATCGTTTTACAGCTTTGAGGGGAGTTTACTAGCATCCACTTTTGTATTTATTCAGGCACAGAATGTCTTGTCTTTGCTCCACAGGACATATTTTTGTGTTTGAGCAAACTGCAAGTCTTTTTTTGAGGAAGCCTGTGGTCTTTTCAGCAGAAAACTCTCTAGACCACCTGACGCTAGTAGCATGGTTGTTTGGGGGCATGAGAGTACATACCATAGTAAGTCTCCTCCATTTTAATAAGCAGCTCTCTTATGATGAATCTTTGCCTCCACTACAGATTGTTCTCATTCAGTGTATTACCATATGAGGGATTTCTAGGTAAAATAGTATTAATAGTTTAAAACTTCTTGAAGATGCTGTTGGTTGAATTTATTTCAGGGCAAGGTATAGAAACTTATACTTTCACTGATAATGTATAAGGGTGATAGTTTAGTAACAACTTTACACTGTATGTTTCATGAGCTTTTATTTTATTCTATGTCAATTTAATGAATAAAATCTGGAATACTGGTCTAATATTTCTGTTTTTAAATATCAGTGAGGTGGAACAGTTCTCAGTGTATATGCCATTTGCATTTCTTTCATTTTTTGTCATCTGATATCTTTTGCCCATTTTAAAAATAAAAAGGGTTTTATTTTTTCTCTTTTTACAATAAAAAACTTTCTACCACCCATTTCAAATAAATGGGTCTTGACTTTGTTCCCTCTGTTTCTTACCCTGTACTTTCATATATTCCAAGACTTTATTTTCTGCCTTCTGATTCCATAATGCCAACTGCTCTTAAACTTTTCAGGTGAATAGTTGGCTAACTTAGCTTTTTTGTACTTAAAAATTCATTATTATTGTAATTCATCTGCCATTACAATTTAGTCCAATTCAGGTCTGAAGTTCTTGGCATTGCTTAAATAAGGTTATATACTTTATATTGGATGTGAGATAAATGTGATGGAGGACTCTATATGGGAAGGGCGCCTTTCTGCCATGGAGTAGAGTCAGGCCTTAACTATGGCATTAAGATCATATGATGCTACTTCCCAAATTTTGCTCCACAAATAGTAACTTGCTCAAGCACCCCATGAGTAAATGATTTTTTTTTAAAAGATAGAAACAATAACAATGAAACAAAAACAAACAAGAAACACTAGACCCCTGTGTCACTTCCCTGGCCCAACAAAACCTCTTTTGAGGAGAGTTCTCCCTGGGGGCACTGCTGTTGCCTTCAGTGGGTGTTTGTTGTCAAAATAACTAAAGCTTGATTTTGAACAGAAGCATAGTACTCTCTGATACAAGGAGTTTACTGGAAACTCCCTCAAAATTTCTAGAAAACCTGGCCCCTCGTATAACTAGCCAAAGTTTCTCTGTAGCCAGGCCAGTTCTGGGGTGGGGCCAGTCATCCTAGAAAGCTCAGCTCTACTTGCATTACACTCTATCTTATGCGTTCATCTGCTATAGAAGCTCAACTTTCTAAGTGCCAGTGGACTGGACTTGGAGAAGAGTTTTTACCTTGGCTTGTGATAGAAAAGAAGGAATGCTTGAGCACAGATGCTGGTAAAATTACAGGCAAGGGTTATGAGCAACTAGCAGCCAACCTAGGTGTTTGGGGTGTGAAGAGGATGGCGAGAGGGGCTGTAGTGCGCCCCTGCAGGAGCAGCAGGACTCCAGGAGAGGCCACCAGATGGAATAAGAGTTCCACTACCACGTTTACCTCACATCTGGAACTTCATCTTTGTCCAGAGAAAGGGGGGGCAGTTTAGGGTGGGAGTTCTTGATACTTATAGGACAGTGGGTGGTGGAAGCACTGGTGATCCCAGTCGATGTGAATAAGGTGGAAACTCCGGGTATGTCCTTTTGTGCACACCAGCCTGGCGTGTGCATGAATATCTTCCCCCAAAGCACTCAGGCCAATTCCTGCCGCCTTTCCTTCCATGCCAAGCCCTGAGTATGGTTATTCAGCAACCTGTTGACTTCCCCTGTAGGTTAGTATTGATGCTCCCCCCACCCCAGGAACTTCCCCTAGACTTCATGTTAGGTTTCCCCCTCCCTCCCTACCACTACCTGCAATCTGCAGGATCCTTAGATCATTGAAGCCTGATGTTTCCTTTTCCCCATTATAAGCCTGGATATTTTTCAGGGAGCATGTTCCCATCCCAGTGTAAGCATGTTGATGAAACTCAAATCTCCTGATTGGCTGGACACCTAACATAGGCCAGATAACCAGCAACTGCCCGTTTGGCTAATTCATCCACACGGCTAACCCACCTGGGTACTTGTGGTCCTGTAGAAAGATGGTCCTCCTTTCCCATATAATCTTAAAGATATTTTCTCCTTCAGATTTTAACTTTACTTACTTGGCACTTGCATGTGCCACTTAATTAATCTGCTGGAGCCTAAGACATTCACCTACAAAATGGGAATAATAATGCCTACTTTGAAGGATCATTGTGAAGATTAAATCAGATGAGGTATACAATCTCTTTTTAATTCACCCTTCCTGACTTGTGAAGTTTTACTCTCGATTTAGTGGAACTCTTACATTTCACCATCCATCACAACCTCTGCATCATTATGATGACTGTAGCACTGTTCTTAAAAAACAGCTTCCTCCCCGTGTTTCCTGCTAACACTCATAGTAGTTTTGATGTTTAGGTCTATTTAGCCAATGCAAATTGGCTCCCATCATCTAGAGTAAAACTTAGAATAAAGACAAACACTAACATGTTATGCTGAAAGTATATTTATATATATAGATATAGATATTTATTTTTCTGCAGACAGCTTTTACTGATGAGTCATTTTAATGTTCAAAGAACAAACTACATAATTCAATACTACATAATCTGTACCAGAATGAGATGGATAGCTTTTCAATTCAGTTCACAAAGCCAGCACAACTCTGATACCAAAACATAACATTTATAACACAAAACGGAGAATCACAGATCTCACTTAAAAATACAGATGCCAAAATACCAAATGGAACAGTAGCCAATTGAAATCAACACCACATGAAAATGTACAAAGCTTTGGCAGGTACTAAATCAAATTGAAATACAAACATACACACATAGAACTGGAACATAAACACCAGAAACAAAATGTGCCCCCCTCCCACCCTGTCAGTGGCCTTAGCCGGGGACCCAAAGGAACAAGGTATCTGCTAAATCTTATTAGCGGGGAGGGGAACCACTGTCAGGGTCACCGGCTTTATCCCCAGGCCCAGACTCATCTTCATCCAGATCTTCAGACTCACACTCTGCCAGTGCTTCCAAGTACTGGAATGGCCAGCAACGTGGATCTCTCTTATGGAGCTTGGCCAAAAACCTCAGGACAAGCATCTTGCTGGTTTCAAGGAATGCTCGGGGGCCCCAGAGAAACTCATATTCTGCTGGCTCAGTGTAGGGGATTCGCCTGTACTCAAGGTACTTTTGCCTTACAAACACATCAGTGATGAGCTTCTTTGTGTTTCCAAAGAGAGAATGTGTCTCTCGGACATCCAACCCTAACTTGTACAGAAAATTAAAGATCATATCCTCCCTGACACAGTTGCCTTTCATAAAGATCAGGCTGAGGACCACCATCAGGAGGCCTAACTTGGGTGTGTCTAAATAAGATGCCGCCGGTTCACCCTTATGAGGCCCCATCTTGTTGATGATGATATAAGAGTGGTTTTTGGGATCAATTTCCTTCAATTGATAACCAAAGACACACTCCAGCTTATTGTTGGCACGGTTGATGATATCTAAGCACTCGTCTTTATATTCACGGATGATAAATTTCACCATCTCTGAGCGTTTGATGGGCACCTTGGCTTGGTCCTTGACTAAGAGGAATTGCACCAGTGCATTCGCTCTCTCATCCAAGGGAGACAGTGGCTGAGTCCCCAGCCTCGGCTCATCAGGGGTAGTACTGAATCCCTGAGAGAGGCTGGGGAGCTCAGAGATGACCAAGGGCTGAGGGCTACCTGGGTTTTCCCAGAGACCTAGGGCCCTCGAGGTGCTTGGGCCCTCCCAGGCACTCAGGGCCCAAGATGTGCTGGGCCCCTCCCAGCCACTCAGGATCCTGGAGGTACTAGGGCCCTCCCAGCCACTCAGGCCACGGGAGGTGTTTGGGCCCTCCCAATCACCCAGGACCTGGATAGCATTTGGAACCTCCCAGTCATTCAAGTTCATATTTTCCCAGGGCCTGGGGGCCTGCCAGTCACGCAGGGACAACAACTGGCTGCTGCTGTCCTCTTCAGTATTCAGATGCTTCTTCTTCCGGGTGGCCTTGCCCGAGCGCCGGGGAGGCTCAGCTGAGGTCTTCGAGGCCTCTTGAGTGGTGGCCATTGCCTTAGGCACAGCTGCTGTGGCCATCAGGATGGTGGGCACTGCTGTGGATGCCTTGGAGGCATTCACATTGGGCTGTGGAACCCATGGAACAGCAGGCAGGGCCTCTGCACAGGAAAAGGGATCCTGCAGAGAAAGTGGCAGTGACTTTGGGGTCTCCGAGGTGGCAGATGGGCCCTTAAAGGCATTAGAAGAGGCAGGCTGGAACTGGGAGGTAGCTGGAAAAACCCTGGAGGTGGCAGTGAAGGTCTCAGGTGTGGCAGGCAAGGTTTTCCAGGCAGTTGGCAGGTTTGGTCGGGCAGCTGACGCCGCCTTTGGAGCACAGAAAGTGGCTGCAAAGATCATGCGGTCCTTGGAAGGAGCCCTGCGTTCCTTTGAAGAGGTCCTGCGTTCCTTCGAAGAGGTCCTGCGATCTATGGAAGAGGCCCTGGATTCTCCCGATGGAGTCATCAGTGATTTAGCAGAGCCTACGGGAAAATTTGCTGCCGCTATGGGAGCTCCGGGCTGGCCCTGTAAGACTGCAGGGGGGCCTTGCCAGGAGGGCTGGAGTTGCAGGGTGGGCAGCTCTGCTTGCGGGCCCGTGGGCTGCGCCTGCTGGGTTTGCAGCTGGATTTGCAGGGCCTTTTGGGAGGCGGGGACACCCTGAAAGGGCTGCTCCACCTGAACCAGTGGTGGCCCCTGCCTTTGGGCCTCCTGGGTGGGCACAGGCTGCCAGAATTGCCCTGGGACCTTCGGAGCCTGCCAAGCCAGAGCCTGAGCTTGCTGCACTTCCTGGTACTCCATCGACGTTGGCAGCTCATGCGGCACCGGGGGTTGGCCTTTGGGGGCCTGCCAGATGATAGGTGGGCAGTGCACAGCCTGTGGGGCTGACAGAGGGGCCGACAGCGCAGCCTGGGGTGCCTGCGGGCCAGTGGGAGGCGCCGTGGGCACCTGCACTGCTGAAGGGGCCGTGACCACCTGTGGCGCCGCCCGCATCTGGGGGGCCGCCCGCATCTGGGGGGCTGCCCGCACCTGCGGGGTGGGCAGCCGAGCTTGCGGGGCCTGCCGCAGCGGCGGTGGTGGCGGCAGGGCCTGCCACAGTGGTGGCGGAGTGGCCAGGACCTGTGGGGCAGGCCGGATGGGTGGCGGCGCCTGGCGGATCAATGGTGGTGCCTGGCGGATTGGGGGTGGTGCCTGGCGCACAGGTGGGGGGCCTGGTCGGATGGGCGGGGGGCCTGGCCGGATGGGCGGGGGGCCCTGGCGCACAGGTGGCGGTGCCTGCCAGGCAATCGTCGGAGCCTGCCAGGTGACCTGTGTGGCCTGCCAGGCCAGGGGTGTGGCCTGCCACCCTTGAGGCTGAGCCTGCCATCCAGGCGAGGTGGCCTGCCAGCCCGGGGGTGTGGCCAGCTGTGCCGGTGGTGCCTGCGGGCCCTGCGGAACCTGAGGAGGAGCCCTTATGACCTGTGACTGGATTTGCAGGATCAGAGGCTGAGCCTGTGGGGCCCAAGAAGCCAGAGGCTGCGCAGGTGGGGCCGCAGGCTGCGCCATCGGGGCTCCAGTAGCTGCAGGCTGGGTGATTGGAGCTCTCGCACCGGGAGGATGGATCATCAGGACGCCAGGACCGGGAGGCTTGGCCATCTGGGCTCCAGGAGGCGGAGGCTGGGCCATCAGGGCTCCTGGGGGCGGAGGCTGGGCCATCGGGGCTCCCGGAGCAGGAGGTTGGACCATCAGGACTCCCGGAGTCAGCGGCTGGGCCATCAGGACTCCCGGCGTCGGAGGCTGAGCCATCGGGGTCCCCGGCGGGGGAGGATGGGCCATCGGGGTCCCCGGAGGTGGGGGGTGAGCCATTGGAGTCCCCGGAGGGGGAGGATGCGCCATCGGTGTCCCCGGAGGTGCAGGGTGGACCATCGGGGTCCCCGGAGGGGGAGGGTGCGCCATCGGGGTCCCCGGAGGAGCAGGGTGCGCCATCGGGGTCCCCGGCGGGGGAGGGTGCGCCATCGGGGTCCCCGGAGGAGCAGGGTGCGCCATGGGAGCTCCGGGAGCCGAAGGGTGCATCATCAGGACTCCCGGAGTCGGAGGCTGGGCCATCGCGGCTCCCGGAGGTGGGGGGTGTATCATCAGCACCCCGGGAGTCGGAGGCTTGCCCATCGGGCCTCCCAGAGCGGGAGCCTGGACCATCGGGCCCCCTAGGGCTGGGGGCTGGGCCATCGGTTGAGCCATCGGGGCCACAGGCGCAGGCGGCTGGCCCTGTGGAGCCTCCCAGGCAGGCTGAGGTGCCTGCCAAGCGGCCAGTGAAGCCTGCAAATCAATCGGAGGTGGATCCCAAGGGACTGGCGGAGCCCGGGAGGAGGCGGGCGGAGCCCGCATCAGAACCGTAGGGCGGCTATAGACCGGAGGCTTAGGGGCCTCCGCCGGGGGACTCGAATCACCCAAATTCTTACTTAGCTGCGACATGTCCTTTGCTCTGACAGCTGCTGGGCCTTTTCCTCCGACAGCTGCTGGGCCTTTTCCTCCAGAGAGAAGAGAATGCCTACGTGGCTGCTGAGAGGAATCCTCCCTGCTGGTTGGGTATAGGAAGTAAGTCCCCTCTGCTCTGCAGCTTTCCGCAGTAAGGAGGAGGGGGGAAGGGGGCTCAATCCCGCCCCTTCCCCGCCCCCGACCACCACAAGTGGATAGAGCATAGGGGCGTCTACCAGAAATCCTGGCTGACATAAGATCCCTTCTCGCTCTGTCCTGTCCCCAAATGCAGCCTGGTCAAACTATCCATACATGAGTTTTTACAGGGGAGTGACAGGAACAGATCTGTGTTTTGGAAATCTCTGTGGTGAATGCAATATAGAATGGGAACAGACCACTACGAACATGGAAGGTATCCATGAAGGGGGAGATGGTGTGGTCTGCGCTCCCCGCTGTGAGAAGATGGAAGAGTGCAAGTATATATGAGGGATATTGAGGAGTCTTAGTAAGCAGCTATTATAATTTAATGTAAATTACATGGAAAAGTCATATAAGACTTGTCCTGGGAAAATGGAAAATTGCTGGTGTAATTGATTCTCTTAAAGACATAACAGGAGGCATATAGGAAGAGATATTGATGAGTATTGATTAGGATATGGGCATTTACAGTGCTCAGGACTGCCAAGGAGGGATAACCTGCCAATACCCTTGTATTGGGATTCAGAAGAAAACTAAGCTGGGAATAACTCCTCATGAAAAGAGATCTATGGGAATGAAGGTGGTTGCAGAAAAAGAGTGTTTAGAGTGAAACTACTAAGATATATCTTAAAGAATGCAGGCATTTCTAGACAGAGGCAGAGAAAAGGGATGGCAAAGATGGGAAAGAGAGGAAAGAAATCCTGGAAATTAAGATGTTCCAGACATTGGGGAAGGCAGCATTTTCAGTCCAGGGAAATTTTCCTGGAGATGTGGCTGGGATGAAACCACGGAGTGGGTTTCTTAGTGCTGTTTATCCTTTGGAGAGCAGGAAAGAAATTTTAAAAATGAAAACCAAAAAATGCACTAGAAAATAATAAAATGGGTGAAGGAACGAATGAATAAAGTGAATAGATAATATATAAGAAAAACAGGTGAAAAATAAAATAAAACATTTTGGGGAAATGTATTCATGGACCAAAACAGTTTAAAAATTAGTCAGATGATGTATTAACAGATACGGAAAAATACATCAGAATTATTGGGTAACACTATACTAAATCATGCTGAAAATAAATGACAGTCTCAGTTCTAGTTGGGTTGTTTTCTGCAAATACACAAAATACTAAAAACCAAGGATATTTAGTTTAGAAGAGACTATCTGCAGTTTAGGGCTAGTCCAGAATGACCAAACGCACGAAAGACACCACAAGGGGGCAGAAGAGAATGATGAAGTCTGTACCCTACTCCTCCCAAGTACCCTTCCCCAGTATTCCTCAAATTTGGTAATTAATGAGTACAAGTGAAGGCATATACACACTCCCAAAATTATTACTGCATTAAATAATAAGAGTAATTTTGGAGTAAGGTTTCAGTGGGGTTTTTTTTTTTGGCAGTTGAAGGGGTGAGAAAGCAGAGCTGTTATCCCCCAAGAACATTACCTTTTTCAAAGGTAAGCACCTTTTCAAAGGTATGCCTGATGACATGTCACTCCTATACATACCCGGAAAGCTGCCTCTGCAGAATGAATGCTACCATACTTTGTGGCTTTCAGGTCCCTCTCATGGGTTAATTGTCAATCCTTATAAGATGTTTCAGTTTGATAAGAGTTTAGAACCAATTCAGAGGGGCCAATTCTAGACAAATAAGCCCCCTGTTCCCCTATCACCAATTCTGCCTTGTGACAGTTACTGGCTATGGAGGGCTTTGAGAAAGTCGGTTTATTTTTCAGCCTATGCCATTTTTATGATCATTAAAGCATACTTTATCATCCTTTCATTCAAATGCATGAATTACTCAGAATGTAAGTTCTTTCACTTGCCATTTCATTTAGGGATTACAGAAGATTTAACTTTCAGTCCAGCATGCTGCGGGTCTTCCCACACAATAAATGGCTACCACTAGGGCCCAGTTGTTCTCACTGACGTTGAAGCTCAATGAGTAGCACTGCCACATAGTGTCGGTGTCAACTCCTACCAAGTCCATTACGTGGAGGGAGGCCCAGTTTGTGCTCACAGGTGATACAGAAGCCAAAAAGAAGTATTAGGAATTATGGAGAGGGATAGAAGCATGTAGGTGTCATGTGAAAGGAAGGCAGTCAAGTCATACATCAGCACCTCTGTAGTTCTTTGGTAACAGTCTTGAATTAGTGCAGAAAAATTGAGGCATAAGTATCTAGTGATTCTGGCAGGGCCAGTAATGGTGGATGAGTCACATTTATTCTTCCCTGGAAAATACATTTGTCTACTTTAGGCAATCAGTGCTCTCAGACCCAGGCAACTTGACGACCTAACTCCTCAGCCTTTTGTGAAGCTTGACTGGTTTAATAACAGAAAAACCTAATACTGTCCTCTGTGGGGAATTTGGACCACATATTTAAATAGGTCCTCCCAAATCTCCCTTTTCTTTGTGGAAACTTCTAGCTTCCTAAAGTCCCCACCACCCTCCTGTGTGTATGTCTTCCATCTACACACATCTGAACCAAGTGTCAAAATTTCCTTTCCTTGCTTCTCCATGAAACACCTTAAAAACCCAAAGTAAGTAGAAAAAAAGGAAAATATATACAAAACATCCATGGAATGTCAATGTCTTTCTTCTAATAAGAAAGAACTTTCGGTATTTTCATAAGTATGTAACAAAAGGGTAGCACAAGTAATTGAAAAAAATTATGGAAGGAGAAATAAGGATCAACACACAGGAATAGGAAAACCATTGACTTAGGTGTATTAAAAATTTGTCTATTTCTTTATTTTCTGGCTCACCATAAGGATAGCGCCTCCATGCAGACCGGACGCTTGTTTTGTTCGTTCTTGTAGACCCAGCTCATTCTGAGAGGTCAGCAAGGAGGTATTGAATGAAAGTGTATGATTAGCACCAGAAGTGCCTATTTTTCAGTCTTTTATAGCTGTTAGACTTGGTGTAAATATTGATGAGTGAAATAATCATGTATACTTTCACAATGTCTAAAATTATTCATTGATGAAATGCCTTTTATTAAGGATTTAGTATGTATCCATCATTGTGCTGTGTGCAGGGCCACAGATAAAAATGTAACACTGGCATTACAGAAACAGGGATTCTTACATAGTGTTTTTAGTGCAATAAAGTGTTATTGTTTGCCTTGTCTGAAAGTCATATTGGTTATAGTTGATGCAAATAACTGAGTACTCACTTCTGCTTGGAGCGTGGGGGGTGTGATGCTGGCAGTAGCAATGAAAAGAAAAAACAGACAAATCCAAAGATGTGGGAGATTCATGAGTGTTCTCTAAATAGACTGAGCACTAAAAGAAGATAAAAACAGCATAGGATGTATCATAAGTACAAGGAATTTGAAAGAATTGTAAGGATTTAAAATAGTATAACTACAACTGACTGTTTTTTTTAATCAATATCAGCCTAAAAGCTATACATATATTGTATACTACCCACAAAATCCACAAGCATTTGACTCCATTTTACACATAAAAAAGTGAGGCTCAGAATGGTAATTAACTTGTTGCACATTTGGCAATATAGAGCAGAATCAATTTAAAGCCTGATCTATTGGTTGCCAAAACTCTGTATTCACAGCCATTATACCAGTGTTACCCAAATTTTTTAAAATTTAGATATAATTAACACACAGTTAAATGTATAGATTTACAGTATTCTGTTCAATGAGCTTTATCACAATTGTAACCATATCTCGAAATAAGACAAAGAGTATTTTTCTTTATCAAATAAAGATCCCATAGAGTTCCCTTTTCCAGTCAGACCATTTACCTCCAAAGGCAACTGCTTTCTGATTTCTTTCACTGTATATCAGTTTTGCCTGTTCTTGAACTTCATATACATGGAATCAAGATCATACATACTCTTTCTGTGTCTGGATTCAACACTTTTTAAAAGATTTAAACATGTTGGGTGCATTGGAAGTTTTCAATTTTTTAAATGCTGAATATAATTCCATTTTATTTATACTGAACAATTTGCTTACCTATTGCCTATTGGCATTTAGGATGCTTTCGCTGTAGAGCTAGTACAAAAAAGGCTTTTTGAAAATTCTTCGAAAAGTTCTTTTTTGAGCATATATTTTCATGTATGTTGATCAAATATCTGATTGAGTGACTAGTTCAAAGAGTAAATGTGTGTCTATCTTTATAAGAAACTGCAACAGCTCTCTATAGTTGGGTTAGACCACTTTGCACTCTACCAGAATGTATGAGAATTCCAAGTGCTCAACAGCTTTGCAGAATTTTGTGTTGTCAGTCCTTCTGACTTTGGTCATTTTTTTGTATGTGAAATGGTGGTTGTACAATGTTACATTCCTGTTAGCAATATGAGAGTTACAGCTGCTCCACATCCTTGCCAAAATTTATATAATTGGCCACTTTGATTTTTGATATTTCAATGGGTGAGAAATGATATATCATTGTGTTTTTGTATGTTTGTTTATTAATAGACTATTCTTAGACTAGTTGTAGGTTTACAAACATTTGAGGTGAAAAATGAGTTTCCATATATCCTCTGTCCCTCTCTCACATACACAACATCTTCCACCATCAGCATATCCCACCGGAGTGGTACATTGTTACAATCCACAAACCTACATTAACACACCATTATTATCCAAAGTCTATAGTTTATATCAGGGTTCCCTCTTGGAGTTATACATTCTGCTGGTTTTAATGAATGCATAATGGCATGCAACCACCATGACAACCACATATAGCACACAGAATAATTTCACTCTCCTGAAAATCCTCTGAGGTCTATCTATTCACCTTTCCACCCCATTACCGCTGGCAAACACTGACCTTTTTAATGCCTCCATAGTTCTGCCTTTTCCAGATAGTCATATACTTGGAATCATACAGTATGTAAACTTTTCAGATTGACTTCTTTCACTTCATGATATGCATTGAAGATTCCTCCATGACTTTTAATGGCTTGATAGCTTATTTCATTTTTAGCTCTGAAGAATACTCCAGTTGTCTGGAGGTACTGCAGTTGATCAGTTCTCCTACTGAAGGACATCTTGGTTGTTTCCAAGTATTGGCAAATATGAATAAAGCTTCTATAAACATCTGTGTGTAGTTTACTCCTTTCTTTCTTTCATGACATAACATTCTACTGTATGGATGTGTCAGAGTTTATTACACATCTTGGCAATTATGAGTAATGTTGTTATAAACATTTATGTGAAGATTTTTGTGGGGACATAAATTTTCAATTCATTTGGGTAAATATCAAGGAGTTGGCTGTACATGTTAGCCATTTTTGTAACATCTTTGTGTATTTCATTGTTCCCATTTCTTAACTGGATTGTCTCTTTACTGTTGATTCTTAGAGAAACCACATTATTCAGATTTTCTATTTTCCCATTTGCCAATTTGGGCAAATTCTGTTTTTAGGGATTTTTCCATTTCATTTAAACTGTCAAACTTATTGAAGTTGTCAATCTCCCTTGACTCACACTAACAACCTGTTAATTGTTAAACCATTTAAAGTTAATAATTTCTCTTTATTAAATGGAGATTTTTTTAAATGTCCCTTTTTGATCCTTTTAATGTCTATATAGTAGGTAGCATTGTCTCTCATTCTGAATATGAGTGATTTGTTTTTCTCTCTCTTTTGCTTTCTTTCTTTCTTTTTTATTAGTGTTTCTAGGGGTTACCAGTTTTCTTAACTCTTTTCAAAGAATAAATGATTGACATGTAATTTTCTCTATTGTTGGTCTGTTTTATAGTTCATTTATTTTAGCTCTTATTTCTATTCCATTCATTTTTCTACTTTAACTTAGATTTACTCTTTTTCTATATTGTTAATGTGCAAGCTTAGCTCCTTTATTTTAAACATTTCCTCATGTACATAATATATAATGTAAATGTTTGTAATTTAATTTATAGATTTGTTGTAAAGGGTTGTCTCACATGATTATGTAGGCTGGCAAATCCCAAAATATGCAGGTGAATCATCAGGCTGGAGACGCAGAAGAGCCAACGGTTCAGTTCCAGTCTCAGTATGAAGGTCTGAGAACCAAGAGTTTATGGTTCTTATCTGAAAGTCAGCAGCTTAAATCCCAGTCAGAGTTTATGCGTCAGTTTGAGTCCAAAGGGGGGAATGAAAGCCTATGTCCCAGATCAAAGGCCATCAGGGAGAAAAAATTCTGTTATTTGTGGGAGGGTCAACTTTTTGTTCTATTCAGTCCTTCAACTGATTGGGCGAGAGCCACCATATTATGGATGGTCACTCAATCTACAGAGTTAAACATTAATCTTACCTAAAACACCCTCAAAGAAATATCAGGAATAATTTTTGATCAAATATCTGGGCACCCTGTGGCTCAGATTCACACATAAAATAAACAATCACTCTTAAGTTGTGATTTATTAATCCATTCTACTAAATTCTGCCCTTTTCATGGATTCTTTAGTCAAATAACAGTTAATGTAATTACTGAAAGAGTACAGTTTAAGTTGACTATATTTGTTTTTCTTTTCTATGTATGCCATCTATTTTTTTGTTTCCCATTTAGGATTAATAAAATTTTTTAGTATTCCATTATATCTCCTGTATTGGGTTTTTATTTATACCTCTTTTGCTTGTTTAATGATTGCTCTGCAGATTAACATGTATTTTTATATAAGCACAATTTATCTCAAAAATACTACCTACTTTATGAATAATACAAGAACTTTACAACAGTATAATTCAATTTAAACTCCTCACTCTCCCTATGTGTTCTTATTGTCATTTACCTCAGTACATGCTAGAAACCCCACAACACATGACTATTGCTTTAAATGACCAATCATCTTTTTTATTATTTATATTCAGTTCTTGCTGTACATGAAATATATTACCTTAAACCCATGTGCATCACAAAGTGTACTCAGTTTGCACAGGTCTGTGGTAGCTGAGGTTCTATGCAAAGCGAAAACTGTATTATGCACAAGTTTCAGTCAATACAGTAAAGTGACATTGCCTGATTATATATATATATGCATATAGATGTGTGCATATGTAATTTTAAATGTATGAATATTCATGTGTATGCATTATATTGTTATATGCTAAAATATTATAAACATGTGTACATATATGTATATTAAAATAATTTTTGTCCTTTTACATGTACATTTTTTGTTATACACACACACATATATATGTTGTTCCCTCCATTCATTCCTGCGTATCAAGATTCCATCTAGTATCAATTCCCTTCAGCCTGATAAACTTTCCTTAGTATTTCTTGTAGTGTATGTTTGCAGGAAACAAATTCCCTCAGCTACTGTCTATCTGAAAATTACTTTATTTCACACTCATTTTTTTGACAAACTTCACCCATTTTTTTCATCCTCACCCCCTGCCTCTGATAACCATCAGTGTGTTTTCTGTATCTATGAGCTTGGATTATTTTAGAATACAAGTGAGATACACAAGTGAGATCATACTTGTTTTTCTCTAATACATCTCCCTTAGCTTAATGTCCTAAAGTTCCATCCACATTGTTGCAAACAGCAGGATTTCCTCCTTTTTCATGGTTGAAAAATATTCCATTTGTGGAATGGAATAATTCTCATTTTCATTATAATTCATTTTCATTACACATTCATACATCAATGGACAGTTTGTTTCCATGTCTTGGCTACATATATAATGCTTATGAACGTGAGAATACAAATATCTTTCAAAGATAGTAGTTTTGTTTCCTTCAGATATATACACAGAAGTGTAATTGCTAGATTATATGGTAGTTCTATTAATATTTTGAAGAACCTCCATACTGTTTTCCATGGTAGCTGCACCAATTTACATTCTCACCAATAGTGCCTAAAGTTTCAGTTATCTCTACAGTCTTGTCAGTGCTCGTCATCTCTTGTCTTTTTGCTAATAGCCATTCCAACAGATATGACGTGATATTTCATCTCAGTTGATTTGCATTTCCCTGATGATTAGTGATGTTGAGCGTCTTTTCATATATCTGTTAGACATTTGTATATCTTCTTTAGAAAAATGTCTATTTTATTCATCTTCCCATTCTTTAATTGGATTTTTTTGCTATTGAGTTGTAAGATTTACATTTTGTGAATATTAACCTCTTACTAGATACATAATTTGCAAATATTATCTCTCATTCCATAAAATCATTTCCAAGGCCGATGTCAAGGAGCTCTTTCCACATGTTTTCTTCTAGAAGTTATATGGTTTCAGGTCTTATATGTTTAAGTCTTAAATCCATTTTGAGTTTATTTTTGTGTATAGTGTAAGACAATCCAGTTTCATTTTTTTCTTATGTGGCCATCCAGTTTTCCCAACACCATTTATTGAGGAGCCTATTCTTTTCCCATTTTATATTCTTGACTGTCACCTTCATTCTCGAAATATATTTTTGCTGGATGGAGATTTGTAGATGGATAGTTCCTTCTTGTGCTTTAAAGATGTTATTCCATTGTTTTTTTGTCAATAAAGTATCATTCTTACTGTTGTTCTCCTGTATGTGATGTTCTTTCCTACTCAGCTACTTTCATTTTCTCTTTGTCTTTGGGATTTAAGCAATTTGATGATAATGGGCATAGGTATGCATTTCTTTTATTTACCTTATTGGGGTTCACTGAGCTTACTGTGTGCATAAGTTAATACATTTCACAATTTATAGAAGATTCTCAGCCATTATATCTTCAAATACTTCTATCTTATTCTCTCTCCTGTCATTCCAGGTCTCTAATTACACATAGGTTAAAATTATTTTTACATTGCCCTGTGGGTCTTGAATGCCCTTTCACTTTCTCTCTCTTTCTATGTGTGTGTGTGTGTGTGTGTGTGTGTGTGTGTATGTATGTTTCAGTTTGGATGCTTTTCATTAACCTATCTTCATGCCCACTGGCCCTTTCTTCTGCTGCAGTGAGACTGGATCTAGGCTTCCATCTGGAACAGTGGAGGAGTTCCTGAATGACAACCTAGATTCCTTCACGAACTAGGAGTAAAGAGTGGGTTTGAGGAGACGGAGGACAGGTTGTAGTGTCTAATTGTTGGGAAGGGTAGGGTGAATTGCCTATGGTCAGGAAGATATATTTACTGACATGAAATCATGAATATGCACTTGTATCCATCTTAGGTGGGCCTGTAAAGAAAGAAGATGTTGGATTCATTGGAGCTTGAGAACTTGTCACACAGAAGAGATAGACAATCAAGTGGAGTTCCAAGGAGGAATGGTGTATTGGGGATACCTGCCATTTAATCCTTTAGTTCTTTCCCACAACTAATCTGGCTTCTTTGCTCTCCCTGATTCTCAGGCACTCATGAAATATACATGATATCCAAGGCCTTTTCTTCACAATCTACCTTCCATTTCATTACCAAGTATACCCTTTACTTTAGGCTTAGCTCTGTGTTGGAAAGTCCTTTGTGGCTACTTGTCCTCATGCATTTTTATCCTGTCAAGAGCATCTCCTCAAAATGAAATTCCTAGTCAGGGAGTTTCTAGAGAAGCTTATGTCTGATGGGAAGGGAGAAACGGAATCAGTCACAAGGTGGCAGAAGAGTTCAGCCACACCCTTTACTAACAATCTTGAGAGGTCTCACTCTCTTCTTGATCTCAGGGAAGGTTTTGGAGTTGAAGTTCCATTTGACCTGCTGGGCCTTCTGAGAATGAGGAAGTAGATTGATACTAGCTCCACTGAAGTCTCTCAAGGCCAAGTTTGGATGAAGCCACAGCAGCGGTGCCCATAAGGATCTTCCAAATACCCCTAAGGGAATTTCCCCAATGAACAGTGGAGAGGAATGGACAGAGCAATATCATGCACACATTGACTTCTGTCTGGATTAAGAGATACTACATTCCTCAAAACAAACAATAAGCAAGCAAATAAAAGGAAAGAAAAATGTAAGGTGATGGTTATGTAAAGAGAATTTTTTTTTTGAATGAGCTGTGTAATCTGGGCAGTAGGATATGATCATGGCCAGCTCTCTACCACGTTCCATCTCTTTGCCTAATTCTATCCACATGTACTTCCTTGTAGACTTTGGACCCAGTCTCAGCACCTGGGCAGGTACAGGTATAATGCTCTCCCCAAAGAACATTCTACTCCTTCAGTAAGAAATTCCCACGGCTCTCCCCACTTCTTTCAGACGTCTCCCAAGTGTCATCCCCTCAGAGAGGCCTTCCTATAGAACTCCCTGTTAATCTTATTCTACTTTGGGACTTCTCACCTGAAACTTTCTTATATTTTTCATTTGAAATGTCTTCTCCCCCCATTAGCCCGTGTGGTCCATGCAGCCAGGGGCATTATTGGCTTCTGTCAGTGCTCTAGCCTACAGTACCAGAACAAGCACTGGCACCTCATATGTGTTCAACCAATATTTCATTTATTGATGAGTCAATAAATGAATGAAAGGATACATATCAAAAAGGGAATATATGAAAATACTGTGAGTGGCTATTTTTACCTGTTGTAATTGCATTCTCTTTACCTTTCAGGATTTTATTTTACATATTTTTCTATATTCTATAAAGATTTTAGGGCCAGACCACCTTGGGTGAAAATCCCGTTGAAGTCATTAACTAGCTCTGTGATCAAGGGTATATGACTTAATATTTATGTGTTTCAGTGTCCTCATCTCTAAAATGGTAGTTTAAAAATACATATTAACTGCTTTGTAGTATTAGCCATTATTGTTAGCATAATCATTACTATCTATTATATTATGTGGCCTTTTATTATTTTAAGGACTTTTGGAAGTGTCATCCTTTACCCTTTTATCCTTCCAATCAGCTTTTTGTAAAGTGTTGGATTTTAGTTTTCTCACATTACCAGGTACACTGGGAGGGATGGATGCCACATTTTTCTTAAAAAAAAGTTCTGAGAAATATTTTATCTTAGAACTTCTTTTAGTATTCATTTTAACTTTTTATTTTGAGATAGTTTTAGACTCACATAGAAGTTGCAAATATAGTACAGAGAATTCTAATGTTCCCTTTATTCATCTCCCTCCAATGATATCAACTTATGTCACCAAAGTACAACATTGGTACAATACTATTAAGTAAACTACAAACATTATTTGGATTTCACCTATTTTGAAATGCATCCATTTTTTTGAGGGAGTATAGAGTTCTTTGAAATTTATTTCAGGTATAGATTTTTGTAATCATCAACATAAACAGAATATAGAAGTCTTTCATCACCACAAAGAAACCCTTTCATGTTACCCTTTTATAGTCACCCATACCACTGACCCTGGTGATTGCTTATCTGTTTCCATCACTAGAATTTCGTCATTTCTACAGTGTTATATAATTGGAATCATACAGTATGTAACCTTTGAGACTGGCTTTTTGCACTTAGTATAATGCCCTTAGGATACATCCAAGTTGCTATGTGCAACAATATTTAGTTATTTTTTACTGCTGAGTAATATTCCATTGTATACATGTACCAACCACCATTTATCCATACACCAGTTGAAGGACATGTGGGTTGTTTCCAGTTTAGGGCTATTATAAAATAAAGCTGCTGTACAGCCCAGTTTCAAAAAGACAGATGCACCCCTATGTTTATTACAACACTATTTACAATAGCCAAGAAATGGAAGCAACCTAAGTGTCCATCAGTAGATGAATGGATAAAGAAGATGTGGTACATATACACAATGGAATATTATCCAGCCATAAGAAGAAAACAAATCCTACCATTTGCAACAACATGGATGGAGCTAGAGGGTATTATGCTCAGTGAAATAAGCCAGGCAGAGAAAGACAAGTATCAAATGATTTCACTCATATGTGGAGCATAAGAGCAAACAAAAAAAAAACTGAAAGAACAAAACAGCAGCGGACTCACAGAACCCAAGAATGGACTAACAGTTACCAAAGGGAAAGGGACTAGGGAGGATGGGTGGGAAGGGGGGGACAAGGGGGAAAAAGAGGCATTACAATTAGCAGACACAATGTTGGGGGGGGAACGGGGAGGGCTGTACAACTCAGAGAAGACAAGTAGTGATTCTACAGCATCTCACTATGCTGATGGACAGTGACTGTAATGGGGTTGGTAGGGGGACCTGATGAAGTGGGGAGCTTAATAACCATAATGTTGCACATGCAATTGTAGATTAATGATACCAAAATTAAAAAAAGAGAAATAAATAAATAATAAAGCTGCTGTAAGCATTCATGTACCAATTTCTTATGCATATATAACTTCATTTCTGAAGAGTAAATACGCAGGAGAGGGAAATTTTACAATAAGTGTATGTTTAACTTCATAATAAATTGCCAAACCACTTTGCAGAGTGTCTGTATGAATTTATATTTCCACCAGCAACGTGTGAGAGTTCCAGCTGGTCCACATTCTCTCTTGCATATTGACAGGATATTTTCTTTCAGCCATTTTAATATATGTGTAGTGGTATCTCATTGGAGATTCAATTTACCTTGCCTTAAAGGCTAATGGTAATGACCATCACTTCATGTGCTAATTTGTCATCAGTATATCCAGTTTGGTTAGGTGTCTGTTCTACTCTGTGACCATTTTCTAATTACTGTTTTCATAGTATTGAGTATGAAAAGTTCTTTATATATTCTGGATACAAGTCCTTTTTTGGATATGCGGTTTGCTAATATTTGTCCCCATTTTGTGGATTGTTTATTCATTCTTTTAACAGTGTCTTTCAAAGAACAATAGTTTTTAATATTGATGAGGTTCAATTTACCAGTTTTTTCTTTTGTGGATCATGCGATTGGTATTTTCTTCTAACACTAGGTCATGCAGATTACCTGCCCCCATGTTTTATTCTGAAAATTTTAGAGATTTACATTTTACATTTAGACCAATAATTCATTGTAAGTTAATTTTTGTATAAGGTGTGAGTTTTTTATGGAAGTTCTTGGGATTTTGTTTGTTTTTTCACACAGATCCCTAATCGCTCCAACATCATATGTTGAAAAGATTATCTTTTCAATGAATGTTTTGTACTTTTCTCAGAAATCAGTTAGCTGTACTTGTCATGAGTCTGTTTCCGAGTTCTCTATTCTGTTTCAATAATCTATGTATCTAACCCTCTGCCAAACACCATAGTTACCGATTGTGGAGTGCACAGTAAGTTTTAAAATTGGGTAGAGCAACTGATGGACAGTGACTGAATTGGGGTATGAGTGGGGACTCGATAATATGGGTAAATGTAGTAACCATATTGTTTTTTCATGTGAAACCTTCATAAGAGTGTATATCAATAATACCTTAATAAAAATAAAAATAAAAATAAAATACAATTGGGTAGAGCAAATATTCCAACTTTATTCATCTTTTAGAAAATTTCTTAAGCTTTCTAGGTTCTTTACTTCTCTATGTAAATTTTTGAATCAGTTTATCTATACTGAAAGTGTCTAACCTTTCAGGGTCACCCCAGGACACAGTCTTATCAGACAAAATAAATCATAACATAATATATACTAAATAATAGCACATACATGTGTTATTTTAATGTAACAGGAAAAATAAGTTTTCTTTTAATTGTATGTCATATTGCTAATTTATTTTTTGCAAATGATATTTTTTAAATAGAACAAAAATAGGACTAGTTTACAGTGGCAATTAGAGTCAATAAGAGTTGAACTAGTAAAATTGTGAGAAGTTAGAAGATAATGTTAGTGTTCTCCAATACATCAATTTGTTTTAACTCTTGATTACATATTTAAATATGTAGACTATATTTTAATTATTCTTGTACATAAATATAAGAATTTTAGGAGAATGTAAATTCAAAGGGATATAAGATATCAATATAGTTAATTTTAAACTAACAATGATATAATTTTCTATCCCATTATACACGGGATACTTCTTCTCCTTCTATTTGCCAATAATATTTCTCTACAGTGCCTCTAGCTTTTATGATATGCATCATTTCTTTTATGTAGAGATAAAATGAAGTACAGTCAAACACATTATTTGCTTTAACTTGCAGCTCTGCTGCCAGAGTCCATGTTACCCTGATTCCTTGTATAAGTCTTTTGTGATGACATCAAGCTAAATGTTTTCTCAACTAATATCTTGAACGTAGAATATTTTGGGTTTTATTTATCAACAACAGTAGATTTTCATATTTGTAGGATATAATTTCCAGCTTTCCAAAAATGTCCAAAAGTACAATGCACTTTGAATGTACAGGCTTGTTTCGATAGACTAGCTATTTTTCTGTTGGTCCCTTTGCATTTATCAATTCATCATATAGGTTATCGAAATCTAAAGTGTCTGTAATTTATAAACACTCCGAAGTGCTTTGGATGTTATCACAAGTTAACCCTCTTTCTTGGGGAAATTTGTCTCTAAAACCAAGTTATGATTTCAAATGAGTTAATAATTATAAAAATTTTAAAGAAAATTCTGTTTAAATTAGTTTTTTCTGACTACTTTTTTTCATTTTGGTTCTGAAATAGTCTTACCTCCCCCCTCAAAAAAAGTTACTTTTTGTTTTCCTGTATTACTTTTTGCAACCAAAACATAACATGAGGTAACTCAGATGCAGTCAGCTCATCTTTCTCAAGGCTCCTTAAGGCTTCCTCAAATATCATCAGTAATCTTGGGAAAAAAGCATATAAATTTATGATTTATTGTTCTCTTTCTTTTCATTTTCATCCTTAATATATTTCCAGATTAGGCAAGGACATTCTTCTTCTCCCACATTTAGAAAATACTGTTTAATAT
Organism: Smutsia gigantea; assembly: GCA_032199065.1. Lineage (NCBI taxonomy): Eukaryota > Metazoa > Chordata > Mammalia > Pholidota > Manidae > Smutsia > Smutsia gigantea. The sequence goes on along the minus strand of JAVSCE010009489.1, from coordinate 139,006 downwards.
TCGATATCTTCTCTATGGCCAGAAACAATGAGATCTGGCTTGTAAGCATGTATCTGAGGAGGCTATCACCTTCCATTTCTGTAAGGCCAACAATATAGTGTTTCTGCATATTTCCAGAAAACTGAAAAGTGACCAAAATCTCCTTTATGAAAGCCTCAAAATCACAGATAAGCATATCTTGCCCCTTTTTATCAGTAATGTATAAAATGTGTGTGGGAAGTTTAGCAAGTAAGATATTTTTATTTTCTTTGGCAAATTCATAGACTTAATGGAATTTTCCAAATTTACATTTGCACTGTCTGCCAAATATGCAGAGAGATGAGCAAAGTCTATTTTGAATTTGGATGAGATATAAATAATCTTTTGTTTTATGTTTTCTGTGGTTTAATTAAAATTTTCATAGAAAAAAAGACAATTTGAAGTTCTATTTTTCAAATCAGAATGCTTAAGAGCTGGGGGTGCATTTCATTGTTATTTTCTTGATTCAACACAATACTTGATATACTGTAGAAAGCGTGATTGATGGTAAGACCTGATAGAATCAGCTCTACAAGGTAAGAAACAGATACAGTCCTTATCAGAACTTCTACTTTGGTTTGCCCAAAGGGCATTTTAGTTGCAACTTACAAGTCAGGGAATGCAACTTTACTCAGTTGGAAAAGGCAATCAAGAAAGTGACAGGAAGATATGTTATTCTGTGTGCTATACCAACACTAATTAAGTGGCTTCTAGTTTCAACTGAGCGTTGGTGTCCTTTTAGGAGACAAACAATAAGAAGCTTTAGATCCATTTAGTAATACTGTTTGTCTCATCCCCAAACTGGGAGATTCAATCTCCACACAGAGGGAAGGCATTTGAAGACACAGGGAGAAGACAGCTTTCTCCAAGCCAAGGAGAGAAGCCTAAAGCGTCCTTTCCTCGCAGCTCTCAGCAGGAACCAATCCTGCCAACACCTTGATCTCAGATTTTCAGCTTCCAGGATTATGAGACAATAAACTTCCATTGTTTAAGCCACCCAGTCTATAATACTTCATTACAGGAGTCCCAGCAAATGAGTACAAACTACATTGCCTTCTCTGTGTCATATCCAATCCCAAATTATGTTCTGTATATCATGCAAAATGCTTTATTTTGCTTATTTACTTTTGTAATCTGGTTATACGTGCCCTTCATATGTGACTTAAATAACACAATCATTTAGCCTTTTTTTTCAGTGAAGTATGGAAATGCTGGCTTTGGTATTGCAATTGTTCTCATTTTGACTACCTGAATCCTTAGAAAACATGGTCAAAGTTAAAAATTGAACTAGCTTTAAATGAATATAAATCATAACCATTAATCCACAGGTAGAGTCAAATATGGACTAATGCTCATGACCACAACATGGTTAAGGAGCACATTTAAATCTCATCAATTGAAGCACTGCAGGAGATTACCTATTACCGTAAACTTGCCTGCATCACTGGTCAGGGAAAAAAGACAGTGACAGCAACTAGGGAAAACAGGTAATACCCGTTTTATCTACTTGACACTAAAATGCATCCAGGTTCTGTTTTGGGGCTGCTATATGGATTATGTAGTTTACCTCCACTCCCAGTCTTTTTAACTCTTAGCCAAAAGCTGGAATTCATCACATCTGACCAAGGGGTTTCTTGGGAAATTCAAGAGGCCGTGTTAAATCCAGGAAAATCCTTGGCAAAGTGCTGGGATTTTCATAGGAATTCTAGTTAGCTTGTAGAACAATTTGATCTAATTGCTATGCAATGTCTTCTGATCTTAAGGCACATGATGTTCATCAATAAATCCATTGATTTAGGTCTTTGATTGTTTTATCAAAGTGTTTTAGACTTTTCAGCATACAGACCTTACACATGTTTTTTTGGTTTTATGCCTAGTTTTTTTTTTGAGCTCTTGTAAATGTAAGTTTTAAAGTTCAGTTTTTAATTGTTAACCACTAGTATTTAGAAATAAAATGTGTGTGTTGACTTAATATCTGTGACCTTACTAAACTCACTTAGTAGTTCTGGACATTTTTTTGCTTTTATTTTTGTAGATTATTTGGGATTTTATATGTAGTCAATCATGTAATCTGCAAATAGGGACAGCTTTATTTTTTCATTATCAGTCTGTAAAGCATTTGCTTCCTTTTCTCATTCTGTTGAACTGGCTAGGACTTTCATTACCAAAAAGAGCGGTGACAGTGGACATCCTAGTGTCATACTCAATCTTTGAGGGAAGAATTCAGTCTTTCATCATTAAGCATTAATGCTAATTGTATTTGTTTTCTTCAGATGCTTTTTATTAGGTTACTGACTTCCTTTATATGCCTAGTTTGCTGGTAATTTTTATCATGAATGGGTGTTGAATTTTGTCAAATGCTTTTTTTGCATGAATTGTTGTGATCATGTGATTTTTCTTTTCAAGACTGTTAATATGATGAATTACAATGATTTATTTCTGAATGTTGATGCAGCTTTCCATTCCTGCAATAAATAAGAAACCTTATAGTCATGTATTGTTCTTTTTACATATTGGTAAAGTAAATTTGCTAATATCTGCTGGAGTCTGTGATGGAAGGCACTCCTGGAAAAATCTCAGTCTTCTCCATTCTCTAGGAATTTTCTGGGACTGCATTTATCTCTTTTTCCTTCTCTGTCTTAAATGTTTACTTCCTCTCCACTCCTCTGAGAAATAGAGTACCATCAACTTCCTGTCACAAACATAAATGTGCATACATCTAATCAGACATTGTATCCTCTGTCTCATCCCTATAGAGAATGCATTCCTAATTAAATTCAAGGCTAGTAATTCTACTCATGCTGTAACTCTCATGACTCCATCAACACTGGCTTCTCTCCATCAGCAGTTAAATATCTTCAAGTTGTTTACACTCACATGCTGCTCAAGTCTTAATTCTCAGGAGTTTGTCTTCTGCTGCATTGAAATTGCTTTTAGTTAAAGGAAAATTATCTATTAGTAACCTCAATGGATATTCTCATTATTTCGCACCTCAACAAAATTAGCATTGATGATCATCCCCTCCTTCCCTTGGCATCTCTAAAACCATATTCTTTAGGTCTCACTTTATTCGAAATCTCTGTCCACTGTTTGTTTATATGATTTGAGAGTTCTCTTTCTGCCCATTCATTTAATATTTGTTATTTTATTTTTAAACTGAAGTATAGTTGATACACAATATTATATTGGTTTCAATTATACAACATAGTGTGATTCAACAGTGATATAAATTATTAAATCCTCCCTCAAACTAATGTAGTTACCATCTCTCAGTGTTCTACCCCTTCCCTCTCATTCTCTAAGGCTCCCAAATTCCCCTGCCTTCAAGAACTACAAAAATGAGCTGAAAAAGTGAAGAAGTGAGCCTAACAGTAGATATCCTGCCTAAAATGCTCAGGCAAAACCTAGGTTACCTTTTCAATCCTATGCTCTCTCCCTATGCAAAATCATTCGTTCTCGTTCACGGGTTCATGAAGTATTAATCTGCATCTTCATTTCCTCTTTTGTAAATTTCTCCCCAATCAAAAGGACACCTCTGTCTCAAGGTCTCACATTCACATCAAACTCAGCACATCTAAAAGTGAACTCAGCATCTTCCCACGTAAATCTGCTTTTTCTTTGCTCCTAATTCAGTAACAGGCACTACTCAAACTGTAGTGCATGCCAAAAAGCCAGCCACACTTTAACTCTTCCCTATCCTTATTTCTAGCATTTAATCAATCACTAGTTTTTGTCAACTTTGTCTCCAAATGTTCATCAAATTTTCCATCAGTTTCCATCTTCATTACTCATTCCCTCATTAAGGTCACCATTATCTCTCACCTGAGCTAATGGACCGTACACCATTTGCCTCTGAACTTAATCCTTTTTATCTCGTTTCTAATTAGCAGCAATTCTGCTAATGCATCCTCCCCCCCCCGCCCCCGCTTCAAATGCTCATGATATTTCAACAGTACTTAGTGCCTTGGCCAATCCTCTGTTCAGAATCCTGATATTTTAATATTGATGATCCAACACTCTCCCAGTTTATTTTTCTATATCTCACCGAAATACTCTTTTCTTCAATTCTTTCTTCAATGTTAGACACGGAAATGTTTCAGTTTCCCAGAATGCATCATGGACACACGTTTTTCTTTACTCATTATTCTTTCTGTTTGGATAGATGGATTGCTTCAACGTAGGGCTATAATTCTCTAAGTTAGGCATCTTTCTTGTCTACCTCTCATTGTTCCTAGGTATTTCTGGAATATTCACTTTATAAACTGTGATTTTCAACCAAAACTTGTTCTTTCCCTCACTTAACCATTTGCCATTCTTCAACCTAACCTCCCTTACTTAACCATTTGTCATTCTTCAACCAAGTCCAAAATACACACACACCTACATCATCTTCATCTCTGAGTAGATTCCCAAATTTGATGTTAACCCCTCTCAACTCATTCTCAATGTAATAGAGTACTATTTCAAAAGCATAATGTCAAGAAAATCAGCCCCAAATCAATGATTCCTGTTTATTGTATAATAAAATTTTCTTGCTTATATTGCCTAAAAGTGTTGGCCTGATGCTCCCCTCTCTGTCCTAATTATATGCCCTCCTTTTTTACCTCCCAAAATGTATTAGCATTATTAGTATGATTTTTAATCAAATAAAAATGCTAACTTAAAAATAAACTGAATTGAAAAATTATATATATACAAACACACACACATCCATACATACACACACATACAACTTTTCTGAGATAACTAAGAGAACTTCAAGACCAAAAATTCTATTCCTGTTCCCATGGCAATTACCGAGTTCTAAGGGAAATTCGGACCTCCATGTTCTGCTTTCCCAGGCCTGAGTTAAATTCCCACGGCTTATCTAAACAGTGTAGCAAGGACACAGGATTACTCTGCTTGTCATAACCTAATCAGGACCTCTCTATGGAGAGTAAAGCCAAAGTGAATATCAAACACAGTGAGACATGAGAGAGGAAATGCTTGAGGTTTTATAGTAGTTCTGGATGCTTTGCATTGCATGAAACACACAAAAATCAAGCAAGAACAACAACAAAAAAACCCACAAAACTGCAAGATGGTAACTTAAAAAAACTAGGGTTTATCCTATACTTCAAGAAATACGGTGGGCTCAAAAAAATTAAAAACAGAGCTACCATAGGATCCAGCAATCCCACTTCTGGTATATATCTAAATGAAATGAAAATATGATCTTGAAAAGATCTCTGCAATGCTATGTTCACTGCAGCATTATTCACAATAGCCAAGACATGGAAGCAACTTAAGGTCCGTCAGTGGATGAAAGGATAAGGATATGATACACACATATACTAGAATATGAGTCAGCCATGAGAATGAAGGAAATCCTGTGACTTGAAACAACGTGGATGAAACCTGAAGACATTATGCTAAGTGAAATAAGTCAGACACAGAAAGAAAAATATTATGTGATATAACATATATATATATGGACTTTTAGAAAAGCCAAATTCAAAGAAACAGTGGTAATGACCAGGGCCTGGGTCAGGGCCTAGGATGATGGGAAGATATTGGTAAACACGTACAAACTTCTAATATAAGATGAATACAGTCTAAGGTCTAATGTACAGCATGGCAATTGTAGTCAACAATACTGCATCATATACTTCAAAGTTGCTAGGTGACTAGATCTTAATGTTGTCACTGTAAAAGAGAAGTGATAATTATGTGATGTGATGGAGGTGTTAGCTAACACCATGGTGGTAATCATTTTGGAATATATGTGTATCAAATCAACATATTTGCACTTTAAATCATACAGTGCTATGTCAATTGTATCAATAAAGCTGGGGAAAAATAAATACAGAGATACGTAGGTGACTATTGACATTTGTTCAATGGCTTGAAGATGTCAGGCTCAACATCTGTGTGATTGTTGTAGCTCTTCTCATCCTTTTCATCACAGGAGCTGTAAAAGTTCCTGATTTTGCTTCTATGTTCTTAGAAAGGGGAAAAGAATGCAGGAAGCAAAAAAAAAAGTAAAATTTTCCGTACATGTCTTGACTGGAACATAGCTGAAAAGCTGAGAATGTAAATGTTTAGGTTGTGCTGCTTCAATTATGGAGACAGACCAGAAAAGAGCGTTTAATGTTGCATGTTGGTCAGCTCCTCTGTAATGCCATGTCTGGTAGTAAAGGAAACCATAAAATTCACTTAATTAACTCCAGGCCTTCAGATTTGCTTTCTTTTCTGCCTGAATCATATTCCTTCTGCTCTTTGCTCGTCCTCTCTAATCCTTCAGGTATCATCTTAAATTTTACTTTTCTAGAAAACTTCTTACTGAGCATCTAATCTTAGCGGATCTCCTCCACCGTTCTTAATCACTTTAACCAAGTCATTTGTTTCACCATCTTAGCCAGATGTGTAATTCGTATTTAATGGTTCATGTGTGTGTTTAGCTTTTAATTGTGCTCTGTTGGCACTATGAGTTTATCAATAAACTCCTTCAGGCTAGGGGCCACTTTTTTCTAATTTGCTAATGTATACCCAGTACCCAGCAAAATGTGGTCATGTAGTTGAAAAGTTCAGTAAACCCCTATTAAATAAATATATAATTAAATGAATTTATACATCAAATATATATATGTAAAATCAGTTGCTGATAAGGTGACACTTAAAAATCTGAAGACATGAGAAAAATGTGCAATATTATTATAGTTAAAGGCTCTGATCTGCTTAATAGGTGAAATAAAGAATAATTGGGCAAATTAAGATATAAGGAGGGATGTTTTAGATGCCTGATTAGCAATCAGAGAAAAAGAAAGTACTTACTCAAAAGGAAGCTGACTTTCAGCATTGTTCCTTCTAAATCTACCAGATCTCTGTGCATGGTTAAAATTACTCACGTTTGAGTGTCATTCATCTTCAAGCATGGTAATTTTCTTGTTTTTATCTGATGTTCTAGCCTCTATCCCACTCTGAAATTTATGTCTCATCTCTTGTTTAGTAGATTTTCATAAAATTTTAATAATCTCACATGTGTATGTGTTAATTCACACAGCAATTCCCTGGTTACAAAGAATCCCTCCTCCCGTCCCTACCCTTCCCACCCCACCTCCACATTGCTAATTCCCTCTCATCCTGTAGAATTAAATTTATATGTCACTTCTCTGGGAAAGTCTATGTTGGGTGCACCTGTTTGGACCTCTTTAGCTTCTCCTAGAGTGGCACTCATTGCCCTTACATGTAATTCCTATTATTCATCTGCTTCTTTCAAAGCACTGAATGCTGTGTGAGCACATGCAATGTCACATCTGTTCACGATTGTATCCCTGAACCCTAGCATTGCATCTGCAATACAGTAGATGTTTATACATTCTAAATTAGTGCATAAAATAAGAAACCATGTGGTTATTTATACAACTATAGCAGGGTGTAAGAATGCCAATTGTGATTCGCTCTTGCTAAACAGGATATATACTTTTATTACATCTTTGATAAATAGGTATGAAATGTATCTTGGTTTAATGCTAAGTGCAGTTGGATTTTTTTCTTAATTTTTGCTGTTGCTGTCTGTATTACATTTGGAATACTGACCTGTTTGTGTCCTTGGTCTATTTATTTCGCAAAAAGTTATTTGCACTGTTTCTTCTTTTAAAAAATCTACATCATACCTATTAGGATGTTTATTTTCAAAAAAGACAAGAAATAATAAAAATTGGTGTGAATGTAGAGGAAAAAAGAATATTTGTGCACTTTTGGTGAGAATATAAATTGCTGCAGTCACAATAGACACAATATGGAAGTTCCTCAAAAAATTAAAAATAAAACTAACATATGAGCCAACAATTCCATTTCTGGGCATTTTTATAAAGGCAAGGAAATCACTATCTCAGAGAGATATCTGTGCCCCCATGTTCATAGCAGCGTAATTCACAATAGCCAAGACATGGAAACAGCCCAAATGTCCATCAGTGAATGAATGGATAAAGAAAGTGTCACACACACAATGGAATATTATACAAACATGGAAAAGAAACAAATTCTGCCATTTATGACAACACGGATAAAACTGGAGAGCATTTTGCTAAGTAAAACCAATCACACAGAGAAAGGCAAATACTGTATGTCTCATTTGCATGTGGAATCTAAAAGAAGAAACTGGACTCACAGATACAGAGAACAGATTGGTGGTCGTCAGAGGCAGGGTTTGGGAATGGGGACAGGTGGGCAAAATGCGTGAAAGTTTCCAAAAGGTACAACTTCCAGTTACAAAATAGTAAGTCCAAGAGCTGTAAAGTATAGCATGATGTATTGTACATCTGAAAGTTGCTAAGAAAGTAAAAAAGTTCTTATCGCAAGAAACAAAGTGTAACAACATGTGGTGAGGTTGTTAAGTTACTGTGGTAATCCTTTCACAATATATACATTTATCAAATCATTATGTTACACAGGCACATCTCCTTTTACTGCACTTCACTTTATTGCACTTTATAGATACTGCATTTTTTACAACTTGAAGGGTTGTAGCAGCCCCGTGTGGAGCCAGTCTATCGGCATCATTTTCCAACACTTGCTCATTCCATGTTTCTGTGTCACATTTCGGTAATTCTCATGTTTCAAATATTTGTTATGATTATCTGTGATCAGTGCTTATTTCTTGCTGAAAGTTCAGATGATGTTAGCATTTTTTTAGCAAAAATGTATTTTTTAATGAAGATATGTACTTTTCTGAGACATAAGCTACAGACTTAATAGACTGTAATGTAGGGTAAACACAGCTTTTTTATGCTGTGGGAAACCAAAAAATTTATTTGACTGGCTTGTATTCATTTTATTGTGGTCTGGAACCACACCGACAATATCTCCAAGGTGTGACTGAATACATATAATAATGCAATATTGTATGTGAATTATATATCAATAAAAAGTAAATAAAACCCTGCTAGATATTGTCCCATTTTCTTAGTGTATTCAAAGAACTGACTCTTGAAAAAAGTTCTTATTTATACTATTTTTCTGTATTATTTCTTCCACTAATTTCACTTGTACATATTTCCTCCACATTAGTGTGGTTATTATTTGTCATGTTTGGTTATGTTTCTGCTGTGTGATGGAGTATATCTTTTATAATATTTTGAGTTTCTTAGCCATATATCAAACACTTATCAAACAGATACATATGCCAGTTCCTATGTTAAGCATCAAGGAAACAGTGAAAATGATAGATACAGCTTTTAGCTTTAGTATCTAACAATCCAGGAAGAGATGGACAAGCTAAACTTCTTATAAACAACATGTGTATGTTGAGTGCCCAGTTTAGGATGCCACTGGAGGTAATACTAAGAGAACATACTGTTCTTAGAAGAATAGAAGAATATTCCTACTGGAGGTGTTCATGGATTGATCAGGTAAAAATCAAGGTGGAGGCAGTCATAGAAGGCTTTTCAAATGGAGAAAATATTTAACTGTGTAAGAAGTTCATTTAAAACATATCTTTCCTATTTAATGATGATAGTACAAAAATCACTTATTTTCCTCTCTCAGAAAAACTTTTATCAGGTGGAATATTTTATATAAAGTTTATGAAGGTCCTTTTTGCCCTCGGTGGCTTTAATAAAATGAAGTTAATTACAGTTAAATATGTGTGTGTGTGTGTTTGTAAAGTGAGGTTCCAGCTCGCAGGACAGACAGCTAAAATGTCACATTATGAGGACTTAGGAATCCTTTCCCAGCCACAGCAGACATCCGGACTAGAACATCAAGGATCTCCAGACCCCTTCCTGAATGACCTCTCCAAGAGCCTTGTAGGGGAACTTTCTGGAAAATTTGACAGACTTTCCAACATTTTCAATTGAGCCCAGAGGTGAAAATTGAGAAAGATACTGAATGTTCCCTCTCTGTGCCATAGGCTGCTGTCCCTACAGAACCAGGTATTATGAATTAACTCTTTCCATGATTGAGAAGCCTCTTTCTCTAAGTCTGGCTGCCTTTAAGGTAGCACTGGAGTCCAGCTGTCCTGCCCACGCGTCTCGCTGGGGCCAGCTCATTTCACACGATGCTGTCCATCTCCGGAGGTCCACTACTCTGTGGCATGGCTGATGTGCCAGGTCATTGAGCTTGGGGCAGCTTTGGAGTGTTTGTCCCTGTCTCTCACAGCAGAGAGGAAAGTGAATACAAACACTTGGGGAGGTGAGGGGATTGCTTTCCCAGCGACTTCTGGGTGTAACTGAAGGAAGGGTACAGGAGTTAGAGTTGCTGCAGTCAACCCTGCAGTGAGGAAACTGTTAGAGCAGTAGAGAAAATGACCAGCACCCTGCTGTGGTAGGAGTGAGAGCTGTGACTCCTTTCCAGAATTGGAATCTCCTGGATAGCCCTATAATTTTAAAGTTAAAGGGGCAGATTTGATTCTGCAGAAAGTTTTTACGTGACGGGAGCCAAATATTTTAATAATTCTGAAATTTCTTAACAGACACTAACCTTGGCTCTGGGTAAGAGGTGGCACCAAAGCCAGGTCAGCCCTGCTAGAGTTACTGCAGAAATCCTCCCTCACCTCCAAGGGAGACTTTACGTGAAGTCTACTAACTGAAATGGATGGATTCCATCTCAGCACGAGGCTTCCCAAGCATTTTTAGCCCCTGCACCCACCTATTAATACCACTAAGTGTTGGGAATCCTGGTTCCCAGTCCAGATTGTAATTCCCTCACCCGAATATAACTCCCAGTTTCTTTCTTTTTTTTTGAGGGGAGGGGCTGGTGATGTGCCAAGTTTCCCTCATTACCCGTCTTCCCCAGAAAAGGTTCTTTGACCAAATGGTTTTCCCAACCTTCTGAAGTGTGAAGGATGTCCAGTCTTTTATTGAAATCCCATTTCTCTCCCTTTGGACTGAAATCTGCAAGATATTTATCTCCAGACACATCCCTCACCCCCACCTTCACCCCATTTCACTCTGAGGGATAGCCTAGTGGCCCAATGCAATTGAAAAACTGCTGGGTCCCAGATGTCCCAATAGGCTAACTTCCCACTCCAGCCCTTCCTTCCTCTCCCAGGTGTCCCATGTGTGTTCCTCCAGTGCCACTGGCCAGGGAAGGCTCCTTCATCTCAGTATGAAGACTATTTCAAATCTTGGCTTCACTTCTAAGCAGGAGTATGACTTGGTTAGATCTATCAAACTCTCTGAAATGAAGTTTCTTAATTTGTACAACCAGAATGATTGTTTCCTCCAAATTAGTGTGAAGATTCATTAAAAAAATCAAATCCCTAGCCTTGTGTGTTTGGGTGGTGAGGTTAGGGACCTACGAGCACAGACTCTAACATGGAATTTTAAAAAAGAAGTCAACTAAAAGGTAGAAGATGAGGGGAGTTGCACACAGGTGTGAGAAAGCATAGGGTCTGAGCTGATTCTGCCTGAGTTCAAATCCCAGCTCCTCTTCTCACTAAATTTTATGATCTAGGGAAACTTAATTACCTACTTTGTTCCTGTTATTTCCTCCATAGTGCCTGTGCCTCATAAGGCTATCGTAAGGATTAAAGGAGAATGTGCATGTAAAAGGCTTAGTCAATGCCTACTCCTAAGTGCCCATGAAAGACAGCTATAAATTTAATAAAATGTGGAAAGTGCAAGGAAGGAAATTACTCTCGATACCAACAGTTGTTATTTCTATGATGTGATTATGAGTTTTGCTGTGTTTTTATACTTTTCTACATTTACCAAAGTTTTGAAATGAACATGCTACATTTTAAAAAAACCCATAAACTTCATACATTTATGGGTAAGGAGTGATTTGCCCACCCTAATAGCAGAAATAATTATATTTGTACACTTTGTAAAATGTCTCCTTCCCAACCCATACCACTATGTTAAAAAGATGAAGTACACTTTTCCAAAAATGATTGTTATCACAAGAATCTTTAATGCTTAAAGTTTACTCATGATGGGGTTGTATTTGTATTTAGTAAAGTGTGCCAAGTGCCCACACTGAGACCACTTCGGTTCACATCACCACACTCCACACTGATGTTTTCTGTGCCCAGCGAGGTCATAGAGAGGCCTTGACTTTTCTCTTGATTAGGCCAGCTTTACTGGTGAGTTCTTCCAAACTCTCCAGGAGCAGTCTACCCCAATACATCATCCGTTCCACGTAAAAGAATAAGATGGGAAACTTCTCAATGTATTTTATAAGTTTAGCACATCTCTGGTACAAAAATTCAAGAAAGGTAGCACAAAAGCGAAAGCACCAACCGAGCTTACTTATAAACAAACATGCACAAATCCTACACACTACCTAATAGTACTGAAATGAATACAACATTGCATTAAAAGGTATAAAAGCACTGTACTGAAAACTTAAAGTTACACGTGAAATACTGCACTGTAAATCCTGAATACTCTAATGTCCCACCCTCCACCCTCCACTGCCCTGGTGAGGGTCAGAAACCATTAATCTGTCTCCAGACATTTCTAGTCCTCAGAGACACTGCTGCGGGGGGAGTGGGCAGTGGGATCGGCCTCCCGCAGAGCTCTAGCCTCCTCCAGAGCCTCTCTGTACCGGGAAGGCCAGGCCTGGGGGTCTTTCTTAAATACCCTAGCCAGGAACTCCATGATTTGCATCTTAGTGATTTCTCGGCTGGCACGGGAGCCCCAGAAAAACTCGTACTCAGGTGGCTCAACGTGGGGAACACGCTGGTATTTCAGGTAATTCTGCTGGACGAACTCCTCAGTGATGAGCTTCTTCACATCCCCAAAGGTGGAGTGCTTCTTCCAGGGCCGCAGCCCTAGGATGCGCAGCACGTTCCAGACGGCACTCTCTCTGGCCCCGCGACCCTTCACGTAGATGAGGCTCAGAATCATCAGCAGGAGGCCTGTCATGGGCATGCGGTTGCTCAGCGCCACCCTGTCCAGCTCCTCCGGCTCTAGCGCTTTGACGAGAGAGAACTCCATCGTGTGCAGGCTGGTTAGCCTCAGGTGCAGCCCGAACACTCGGGCAAGGATGAGGCTGGTGCGCCTGAGAATGCTTCTGCACCATTTCTTGTAACTGCCGATGACATCCTTCACCATGTCTGGGAACCAGATGATCATCCTCTTCTGGTCCTTGACCAGCACGTACCACATGAGCTCGTGCGCTTTCTGCACCAGCTGGGCGGGGGCGGGCGGCGTTGGGCCGGGCTGGGCCGCGCTCTGGGCCTGGTGGGCGCGGCCTTCCTCCGCGGCCTGCTGCAGGGCTTTCGGGTCTCCCTCCTCGGTTGGGGCCCGGGACGGCGGCGAAGCCACAGGGGCGTCGGTCGGGCCTAGGGGAAGGTTGTCTGGCTCTGGGAGGGTCGCGGCCTGAGACTCGGGCGGAGAGGGTCCCCCGGGAACGCCAGAGCTGCCGTGCGCCTCGGAGTTGGAGGCCTCAGCTACAAAGTTGGGGTCGCACCCATCCTTACTTTGTTCGGACATGTCTGCTCCGTCTGAGAAGGGTAGGGCCTCTGCGTCCAGGAGCTCTTCGAGCCTGCGCTCCCTCCGCGGACTCCTGGAGAGGAAGTGCGCGTTGCTGCGCGCGGCGCCTTCCGCAGCGGCCGGGCGGGGCGGGGCGGCGGCGAGCCGGGGCGCTGCGCCTGCGCGTCCGCGAGCCGGCCGGGCTGAGGCAGGCAGGGCGGGAGCCCGACGGGGCGGGTGTGCGGAGGGGCTCCGGAGAGGGTAGCTGCGCGCTGGAGTGACGGGAACATCACCCCAGGGTCCCGTGAGGGCTGAGGAGGGCTGAGGAGGGAGGGGGCAGGAGGGGTGGGAGATGGATGAGCCCTGGAGCAGGAGCAAGTTTAAGGAGAAAGATGGTAACTTCTGCGATGCAGAGGTCGAATTTCTCAGGGTATGTTCATCTGGGTGTAAACAGAATCAAGTTACATGTAAAAGTCCCGGAGAAAGGTCTAGGCTGGTGTGTACACTGGGTTACACGACAGTGAGTGTGATAACTTAAACAGAGGGAACAACTGGGACTGCCAAGAAAAAGTGTCAACTGTGAAGAGGATGTCTGAGATTGGAAACCTGAGAAAGACCAATAAAAAGCGGAGTCTCTACCAAATCAGTGAGGTTAAAAAATGAGAAATGTAGAATCCACGTGCAAACGGAACTTTCTTGGAGATAACACACTAAGAACAGTGTTAGTGTTTCAGTAGTCATTGGTTTTGGTTTTTCACTTCCCTGGGTCATTCTGATTTCATTTTAATTATTCCATTAAGATCCTATCATACAAAGATTGTTATATTTACTAGCTCACACATGTATAATGTATTTTTCCCTGTTTGACCTGCACCTTCCTTCCCGTCACGACTGCCGCGACATTCATTTCGTGTCCCTGTGGAAACCACTTTCTCACTCCACCCCCACCCTGTCCCAGCAGCTGACTGGTTCCCAGGGGCGGCCATACCCAAATCCCTCCCAAGACTTTTGTTTTTTAAACATGGGTCTCATAAATCGTATCTGGCATTCTTTCTCAGAGTACCAGCGATATGAGATGCAGCATGTTGGTGGTTGTATTTCCCAACTTTAGAAAACAAGCAATGGGCAAAAACGAAGTTGCCGCTCCCAGACAAGCATCCGTGAGGAAGGGGGTGGGTGTTCGTTCCCAAGTCTGATCAGTATCCCTGATCTGAGCTTTCCTGGGTTCCCTCAACCCACAGCTTCTTAAATCTGCCATCTAAAGTCTGGTTACTGTCACTTGAAACTCTAAGCATATTTAAAAGGTTGTCTTGACATTTCAAGAATCCTGTCTCTATCTGCTTTATCTCCTTTCTCATTCTCACTTCATTTTTTTCCCCAAGTAGATTAGCTTCAAAGGTTTTTCTATGTTGTCTATATTTGGATTTGCATGCATGTATCACTTTCTGCAGCACAGTCCCAAACCAGCCCGTCCAACAGGACTGCTTCAACTTTCACTTCACAAGGATAATTCCTCTAGATCTTTCAGACAATTCTCAGTTGGATTTTTTCCCATTTATCATTTTCTTCCTTAATTTATGAGTTTCTATTTTTTAGTACATCTTACAGAATTGTGTCAGTTATATTCATTTTTTAAAATTATAATTTAAGAATGTCTCGATTTATTGCTCAATTCTTCTTAAAAATAATCCTCATTTCTGGCATTCTGTCTCTACTGGTTTTCTTTTTTTTTCTTTCATTTAGATACTTATTCCTTTCTAACTATTTGGGGTTAACTACTTAATTCATTTAAGATATTTTTAATAATTAAAATGTTTGATGCTTATTTAAATTCCAGCTCAGCTTTGGCCATGGGCCATAATTTTTGCCATTGTGAGGTTATTAAAATTACATCCTCATATTTCATCCTCCTCGATTTAATGGATTCAGGAAGTTAAATCACAAGTGTGGGCACAGCAATTATAAAAGTATTAAAACGTATATATAAGAAGTATAGAAGCAATTATAAAAACATAGCAATTATACAATTATAAAAGCTGCTGCTTCACAAAGATATCAGAGCTCTAGCCAGATAGCTCCTTGGGTTTCAACTGTTCTCTGAGCTGGACTGGAAACTTCTACAGGAGATCACGCTGGGAGGGTTTAAAGCATAGAGAGTGATATCAAGTTTGGAACAAAGTACAGGGTAGATCCCCTAGTGCTGCTGACCCATGAAACCCAACTGTATGCCTGCTAAAGTGATATCATTTCCTTCCCAGGAAAAGGTTTGCTGTAGAGGCTCCATTTCCCACCAAGGAGAAAATCCATGGAGAAAAGGGTGGGAAAAAGTAACACTTCTAGTAGCCTTTAAGTAGAGATAGTAGTGGGATCCACAGGTCCATAGCTTGATAACTACCTAATAAAGTGCCTACCCATAAACCAGAGATTCAGACCTTCAGAACACTAAGGAAAAGGACGGATGACACTACTCATGAGACAGCCACAATTTCATGAATTCAAAGGCCAAGATTTGGGTCTGGAGCTCCAGTGATGCCCTGAGAATGCTGGGGATAAATTAGGCTTGCTGGGTATCTCCAGGGCTGGGTCTGTTGTTTACGGGCCATGAGTCTTCTCAAGGCCAGCCACTTAGAAGCAAAAGCCTTAAGTTTACAAAATATCTCCCCAAAGGAATTCTTGAAAGGCTACTCTTTAAATCAAGATTTTGTAAATAGAAGTTCCATGGATGTAGGAAGTATGTAGGGAAGTTATAACTTAAAATATCTTGGTGCAGTTTTGCTGGTGGGTTACTTCAAACACTGTAATGTGGAACACATTACACAGCTGTGCAATAGGCTGTTCTTGGCAGACTCTGGAATAGGAGGAGAAGCCTGTCCTGGCATTGGTTTCCATAGCGAACAGAGGAGGGGGGGATCACCCCAGGGCCTCTAGTGGACAGCGCGCATGCTTACTACACAGAGACCCAGAGGCCCCGAATGACATGTGATTCCTTCTTGCTCTTTCCTGTCAACACAGGCAGCAACCTCCACCTTAGAGCCCCCATATGGGCCCCAAATGCCTTGAAGGCCAAGGAATTGAGACAGAAAACTCACATTAATATGTTCAACAAATATTGAGCAATGCCTGTCATGTGCCCCAAAGATTTGCATTTTAGAAAAGTAGCTCAGTCTGAGGGGGAAATCAGTTGCATTGGGATTGTTTGGCAAGCCGGCCCCTTTATGTTAGAAAAGAACAAGGAGTGAGAACAGGCAGTGCAGCTCTCCACAGTTGGAAGGGAGGGGGGAGACTCAGCCCTGGTCCCTCACTACCTCCTGTCTCCCTAGGCTAACACTGCACATGCTTGTCCAACTGAGGCCCAAGGACACGCACTGAAATGGGAGACTTTCTAATCTTGCCCAGACCTACAAGGAAGCTGCCAGCACTCAGGAGGTACTGACAGTGTTAGGAATGTCTTTTAGAAAGATCAACTGAAATCAGAGTTAAGACTGGAGGTGGGGGCAGGAAGACAAGAAAAGGCAGAGAAACCAATTAGGAGACCTTTTGTGGGACACCACCTGAGAAAGGATGATAGCTTCCATTTCATGTTCATTAAGCAACTATTTATTAAACATCACATTTTAGACATTGTGTCTGAGGATATAATACGAAGGAGAGATGTGATCTATGTTGTGGAGAAAAAGGCTATTAGCAAACAAATGACTAATTAAATAAAAATCATGTGTTATGCTGCGATGCAAATCACAAAGAAACCTCAGTGTGTCACAGAGAATAGAACAGAGGTAACCTATGTTCAATAGGAACCCTGGGAAAGATGAAGAGAGACTGTAAATACTGTGGACAACCTGTTTTCTGTCTTGGGGGTGGCTAGGACTGAGAAGTGCTCTGTAGCTTGTATATAGAGGTACCACCTCCTGAGACTATTTGGAAAGAACCTGGGAAGAGAGTGAATGTGTCCAGAAGATACATATTCAGGTCTCGGGAAAGAGCCTAGGGCTGAAAAGAAGAGTTTGGGAGATAAAGATAGTAAATAACATCGCCCTAAATGAATGTCATGTACACCACAGAGATTAACACCTCTGTCCCCTTCCCCACACACATATAAATGCCCTCCAGACCTGAGGTAAGCAAAACTAAAGTATAATAAAAGGAGAAAAACACCTCTTCCATACAATGCCAAAAGCCCTTTTATAGGCTGTATGCTGTGTAGTTGAGAACCATTGAAAATAACAAACAGAGGGGGGTGAGGAAAGACAGAGCTGACCGAGAGACTCAGGTCCTTGAAGCCTCTTCCAAGACTATCATGTGACTCTCCCCACTGGATCTATGTTGGGGACATATTGATATAGATAACTTCATCTTCAACAATCTTCTTGAAGATAAATTCTGTTCAAGCAGAACCTGGGTTCAAATTTGTGATGTATAATTCTTTTCTTTACATTATTTATGTGTGTTCATTGAGGATATGGGTCTATAGTTTTCTCTTTTGTACTGTCTTTATCTGTTCTTGATACCAGGGTATTAGAGCCTTATAAAATTATCTGGACACTGTTCCTTCCTCTTCTATTTTGTGGGAGAAAATGTGTAGAACAGGTTTTATTTATTCTTTAAATGTTTGGTAGAATTTTTTCATCGAAACCATCAATACCTAGAGATTTCTTTTTCAGATGGTTTGTAAATACAAATTCAATTCTTTAATTTGTTGTTGGTATATCAGTTATCTTGTACATGTTTGGTGAGTTTTGGTAGTTCGTGGCTTTTAAAGAATTGGCCAATTTCATTTAAGTTGTGGAATTTATGTGTGTGATGGTGTTTGTGGTATTTCCCATTACCCATTTAGTGGTCAGTTTATCTACTAGGCCCACTCTTGGCTTCTTCATCTACATGGGAACACACACACACTCCACAGCTTTTTTTCCAGACATCTCTCAGTCTTCAATATACATGAAGGATTTCTGGTACAGCCAATAATTCTCTGCCTGTACCTTCTCAAATATTCTGAAAATGTCTCTTTCCAACCATCCCACTGAGGTTTCTTGTGCTCCTACCTTATGTTGCCTTCTCTTCTCACCCTATGTTCTCTCTGAGCAATTCCATCCCCAAGAACTTGAAGTTGTCATCTATACACTGATGAGTCCCAAATTTGTTCCTCCAGCCTGAGATGTCTCTTCTGTGATCTAGAATAGGATATCCAACTGTCTGAGAGACATCTTGACATTATGACATTGAACTTTAAATTTAATATTTTACTCTATCAATGCCCCTCAATCTTTCTGTTGCCTATATGTTCCTTATCCAACAGTACATAGCATGACTGTCTACCCAGTTTCCCCAGGAAAATATAAGAATGCCATTGATTCTCCTTTATCCATAATATCCGATTAATCACACAATTATCACCTCCTAAATGCCACCACTACCTGTTTCTAAATATGCCACTACAATTTTCCACTACTCCGTCTCACCTGGATTACCACAGTGGACTCACTGCATTTTCTCACTTGTTTATTTATTCACTACAGTTTATTCTCCACCTTTAAAGTTGTACATTATCTGAAATTAAAACCTTGCTGCATTTCATTTTCCTAAGAACTCTGTAACAAATTATCACAAACTGGATGGCTGAAAACAACAGAAACTTATTCTCTCAAAACTCTGACAGAATAAATATGAAAGGAAGGTGTTGACATGGGCACAAGGAAGGCTGCAGGAGAGAATTGTTTCTCACCTCTCCCAGCTTCTGGTGGGTCCTGGCATTCTTTGGCTTCTCGCAGAATAACTCCATTATCTACATGCATCTTCTCATGGGTCTTCACATGGAAGCCTCCCCTATGTGTCTCTGTGTCTTTGATATTCTCCTTTCCCTTCTAAACACTTAAGTCCAATCTAGTTAGTTTTAGGGTCCAATCTAAATCCAGGATGATCTCATCACAAAATCCTTAATTATATCTGCAAAGACACATTTTTGGTACCATGTAGATAACACTCACATGTCCCAGGGATTAGGACATGGTTATCTTTCTTTGGAGGGGGTTATTCTTCAGCCTACCACAATGGCCTAGAATGTGTTAAGAAAACTGAGAATCCAGATATTTCATTAATTTGATAAGTGGAGAAATAACCTGGGTGCTTAAAAATTCTAAAGCAGGAACAATCCTAGCAAAATACTTTCCCTCCAGGTCATCCCTTCGAGGAATGAATAAAAAGATAATTTCAAAATTGAATAAAGTATCCTAGAATATACAAGGAACCATATGGAGTCTTCACATTCAGAAGTAATAAAGCTGACCAAGGCTTCTGGATAAAGTCCAAGTATAGCATTTCTCCTAACTCCTTGGTGTATAGCACAGCACAGTCATATTGACCCACAATAGGCTGTTCTCAAGAGGAAGTTCACTGTCTCAGTATCACTGGGTCCTATTGGGTCTCTTTGGGAGTTCTTTGGAAAATAGTTTCAAATCCCATTTATCCAGCGATTATTAGGAGCTTGCATTCAGGTATTATCTTCTGGGATAAAGAAGGCTTTTCATTTCATGAAGGTGGGACCCACCCCCATTGTTGGGCCTTCTAATCTAAGAAGTAGCCCTTAAATGCTGAATTATTGCCAAGATGGCACTCGCCAGATGAGCATAGGGTGGTGCCCAGGCATTTTGATGGGCTATGACATTAGTCTACCTGTGCTCCTGGTATCTCCCTATTGGTGGCATGAGTCTTTTGGGATCATGATCAGCTCGTGGACACCATTCACTTGCATTATGTGCCTTCCTGCGTGAAGAGCTTATGACTGCTTGACCTTTATGCTGACTGGCCCTTGAATGTTATATACACTCTGCTGTTTCTGCAATAAACGAGTTCCTGCTTTGACTGAGTTCCCTGTCGCGTCTGTTTGTCTCCGGTTCAGGCCTAGGGGCCAGAGGCTGGTGATCCGTCGGACAGTCAGCACTCACCCTTCCTGGTCCTGCCTTGCCGGGGCGTGTCTCCCCCTTCCCGTTCTCTCCGCAGGTTCAGAGGGGGCTCGGGGGAGGCTAAAAACCCCGACACCCATCATCCTCATTGCATCAGAGTTCTTAGTTGTTAGAATGGGTACTTCCACCTGTTTGCACTGATTGCCAAGCATTTTTATAATTACATAATTATATAATATCATGTAAAATAAATTTTACAATGACAGCCTTACCTGTATCCCTTTCCACTAATGAATCAGCTAAAGAGATAAATGAGCCCCATTTTGTTTAGATTTATTGTATTGCCTCTGTTCCTTCAACCCCACCTGTATGTACTGCAATTCAAATTTGGCAGTAACAATTAAGAACTAATGCAGACTCTACAAGTTAAAAGGCATGGTCCCCAACCTAAAAGAGGCTGCTCTTATTTAAGATGCCAGCTGCACATCTGGGGTCTCAGGCCACCAGTATTTCTGATTAATGATCTATAAATTTGGGGTTTCCACGATTCTTTCAGTTCAATAACTCACTACAATGATTCACAGAACTCACTGAAAGTGCTGTGTGTGTGTGTGTGTGTGTCATAGTTCTAGGATGAAGTCTGGGATGGCTCCCAGCATAGATTTTCCATGCCCTCTCCCCATAGAGTCAAGATGCATAACCTCTCATCACATCAGTGCATTCATTAACCAGGAAGCTCTACTGAGTTTCAGTGTCCAGAGTTTTTATTGGGGCTTCATTATGTAGGCTTGTGTGTAAATCACTGGCCACGTTACTGAACTCAACCTCCAGTTACCACTCCCCTCCTTGGAGGTCTTAAAGTTAAAGTCCCACTCATCTAATCATGTGGTTGTTCTTCCTGGTAACGAACTACTCTTTTGAAGTCATTTACTGGCCCATGATGTTCACCTCATTTACATAGCAAGGACACTCCTATCGTTGGAAATTACAAGGGTCTTTGAAGTTCTGAGCCATGAACCTGGGACAAAGACTAAATAAATTTATTCCCACAGGTAAATCCTTGTAGTTTATTTTTAACACCTTTATTGAGGTATAATTGATATATGACAAACTCCATATTTTAAAAGGTATAATTTGATAAATTATTACCCTAATCAAGATAATGAACATATCCATCAAACTCAAAAGTTTCCTCATGTACCTTTGTAATCATTCCTCCACCCTCATTTACTTTCAGGGAACAAATGATCTGCTTTCTGTCACTATAGACTAGTCTACATTTTCTAGAATTTTATATAAATGGAATCATACAATGTGTACTTTTATCTGTCTTGTTTCTTTCATTCAGTATAGTTATTTTGAGATCCATCCATGTTATAACATGCACCAAGAGGTTATTCATTTTGTTGCTGAGTAGTATTCTATTGTATGAATATACCACAAACTGTGTTTGTTTAACAATTTGTTTAACCATGTAAGTGGTTTGTTTAACCTCTTTTGTTATATGTATTTTTTGCTTCCAGTTTAGGTCTATTACTAAAATTCCTGTAAACACTCATGCAAAAGATTTGTACGGACATGTCTTCATTTCTCTTATTAGAAATAAAATGCTTCAGTCATTTGTTAGGTGAATGTTTAGTTTTTAAAGAAATTCCTAAAATGTTTTCCCAAGGTTATAGTAACATTTTACATTCCCAGTAGCAGTATATAAGGGTTCCAGTTCTTCCACAACCTCACAAACAGTTAGAAAAGTCCTTTTAATTTTGGCTGTTCTAATAGATGTGTAGTGATATATTTTTGTAGTTTTATTTGCATTTGCCTAATGGCTAATGATAATGAACACCTTTTCATAATCAGATACCACCTTTGGCGAACTGTGTTCTGGAAATATTTTATCCAAGTTGAAGCTAGGCTTTTCATTCTCCTGGGAGTAGTTTTTAGAACAGAATATTTTTTTTATTTTGGTTAAGTCCAACTTATCATTTTGTTCAGTGATTGTGCATTAGCTAAGAAATGTTCTCCTAGCCCAAGGTATCGTGCAACGTTCCCTGTTTTCTTGTAGCAGTTTTATAGTGTTAGGTTTAATTTTGGGGTACACTTACAATGTAAATGGCATGTTTTATAATTACCAATTTTGATTCAAATTGTGTTTAAGACATAAGCTATGGATTGAAGTTCATTCTTTCAGAAAGACTATTCTTTCAACACTGAGTTGCCTTTGCAACTTTGTTCAAGTTCAGTTGTTCATATATATATTCTGGAATTTTAATCTGTTCCATTGATCTATTTATTTTATACCCATACCACACTGTCTTGATTAAAATTGCATTACCATAAGTCTTATAATGAGATACTGTTAGGATTCCACCTATGTTCTTCCTTTTCGATGCTGTTTTAGCTATTCTAGTTCCTTTGGTTTTCAATAGGAATTTTAGGAGAAAAATTTCAATTTGTACTAAAATATCTGCTGTAATTTTTACTGGATCACATAGAATCTATCAATGATTTCAAAAGAAATTACACTACTGAATCTTCTGACGCATGGACCTGGTATGTCTCTTCAGTCACTTAGGTCTTCCTTAATTTCTTCCATCAGTGCTTTGTGATTTTCAGTATATAAGCTTGTTACCATTTTTGTCAAGTTTATCCCCATTTAGAAGTCATGATTTTTTATTCTATTATAAATGCTTTCACTTCCATTTTGAATTGCTATGTGCTAGTGCATATATAAATAAAATTGATTTTTTCACATTGAACATATATCTTTCCACCTTACTAATATTAAATATTAGGTGCTTTGTGTATGTGATTATGATGATTCCCTCTGCTTTTCTACATTTATGATCCTGTCATTTGAGAATGAAAAAATATTTTCCTGTTCATGTCCAGTATGGATTTCTTGTATTTATTTTTCTTGCATTGTTATACTGCCTGAACTCTAGCAGGTTGGGCTGTTTTGCTATTCTTAATCTTACAAGGATATGTTGCAATCTTCCACTGTTAACTATCATACTTTTGTTTTATTGAGATGATAATATGCTTTTTTCATTTTTATTTTGTTACTCTTGTGAGTTACATGAATCAGTTTTCAAATATTAGACAAACCTTTCAGAGATATTTCTCTTAAAAAATCCATTTCTCAATTGCTAATTGTTTTCTTAGAAGGAATTTTACTCAAAATATCACTCTATTGATAGTCAATAGTCAGATAGTCAGATTATATACTTATTGAGTGAGGTTTGACAGCTTGCAATGTTCAAGGAATTTGTGTACCTCTAATTTGTAGAATTTATTAATATAAAGTTGTTCATTGTATTCCATTACCATCCCTTTAATTTTTGAAATTACAGCTTGTTGCCTCCTTCATTCTTGATATTGGTAATTTGAATCTTCTCTTTTTTGATTCTGAGCAGTTTGGCTAGAGAATGATCAATTATTCATCTTTTTAAATAATTACATTTTTGTTTCAGTGATATTCTCTTGATTCTCTGTTTTCTACTTCTTGATATTTATTATTTACTTTCTTCTGCTTACTTAGGGTATGATTTGCTCTTGTTTTTCTATTCTCTTACAGGTGAAAACTGAGGTCATTGATTTGAGATCTTATATATAATATATGAATTTAATCCTATAAATTTCCCCCTGTGAACTTCTTCAACAACATTCCACATGTTTTAATATATATTTTCCCTTTGAGTTTTTTTCTTTATCCATGGGTTATTGAGGAGTATGTTTTCAGTTTTCAAATATTTGCAATAAAATGGATGTACCTGGAAGGAATTATGCTAAGTGAAATAAGTCAGGCAGAGAAAGAGAAATGCCATATGATTTCACTTATATGTGCAATCTAAAAACCAAAAACAAACAAATCATAAGTAGACTCATAAACACAGAGAAGGGACTGTTCGTTGTCATAGGGGAGAAGAGTGGGGATAGGTGAAATAGGGGAAGGGAAGCAATAAAGAGGTGCAAACTTAAATTGTAAAATAAATTAGTCACAGAGGTGGAAGTACAGTATAGGTAATATAACTAATGACATTGTAGGACCTTGCCATACCGACTAGTAACTATACTTACAGCGGTGAGTATTTTGTAAGGTATATAATTGTCAAATCACTATGTTGTACATCTGAAATCAATATCATATTGTATATCAAGTATATACCCAATAAATTAAAATGTTGCTGTTGCTTAAAAATAAAATAAAATAAAAAATTTAAAGATATTGCAGAGATTGTTCAATTACTGATTCAGTATTAAATTCCCTTGTGGTCCATAGAAGAGCACACTTTGTGTTTCTTGGGTCCTTTTTTATTATTTACAAAATATTTTTAGTATTGGAAAGAGTAGTGTCTATTTAATTGAAGTATGGTTGATAATGTGTATTATGTTGTTTTCAGGTATACAACATAGTGATTCAATAATTATATACATTACAAAATGATCACCATGATAAGTGTATTTACCAGCTGTCATCATAAAAAGATATAATATTCTTGAATCCTTTTAAATGTATTTTTTATGACCCAGAATATAGTTTACCTTTGCAAATGTTACATGTACATCTGAAAAGAATGTGTATTCAGTTATTTGGTAGCATGATATAAAAGCCAATTAGGTCAATTTGGTTTATAGTGTTACTCAACTCTCCTATAAGCCTGCTAATTGTCTACTTGCTCTAACAATTACTGAGAGAAATATTGAAATTGTCGACTATAATAGTAGCTCTATTTACTTTCTATATATTTATTGCAGATCTACCGGTTTTTAACTCATTTATTTTGAAGCTCTATACTTAGGTATAAAATGTTTAGTACTATTCATCTTCTTGATGAATAATTCCCTTTATATTTATAACATGATCTTCTGGAAATGTTATTTGCTCAGAAATCTACTTTGTCCAGTATTGTGTAGCCACTTAGTGTTAGCTTTTACTTAGTGTTAGCATAGTATGTATTTTCTAGCCTTTTAATTTATTGTTGTCTTTATATTTACAGTGACTTTGTAGGCAACCTGTAGGTCAATCTTGCTGTTATATCAAATCTGACGATTTTAAAATTTTTGGTTTTAATTTTGAAATTTTGAAATAACTTACAGAAGAGTGGCAAATATAGTGCAGAGGTTTGTGTGTATCATTCATCCATTCAAGTGGGTTATTTACATTAGCATGACATATTTATCAAAACTAAGAAATTAACATTGATGCATTACTACTAATAAAACTAAAGACTTTATTTTATCTCACTGCTTTTTCTTCTAGTTTCCATCTACTGTCCAAGAATCTAATCCAGAATACCACTTGTATCATCATATCTCCTTAATCTCATCCAATCTGTTACAGTTTCTGTCTGTGTTTGTTCTTTGTGGCCCTGACAGGTTTTTTTTGCTATTATTAATATACAATTACATGAGCAACATTATGGTTACTAGACTCTCCCTATTATCAAGTCACCACCACATAACCCCATTGCAGTCACTGTCCATCAGCATAGAAGGATGTTATAGAATCACTACTTGTCTTCTCTGTGTTATACTGTCTTCCCCCTAACCCCCTACCACACCCCCACCCTGGCTACATTATGTGTGCTAATTGTAATAGCCCTTTTCCCCCCTTATCGCTCCCTTCCCACCCATCTTACCCAGTCCCTTTCCCTTTGGTAACTGTTAGTCCATTCGTGGGTTCTGTGAATCTGCTGCTGTTTTGTTCCTTCAGCTTTTCATTTGTTCTTATACTCCACATATGAGTGAAATCATTTGGTACTTATCTTTCTCCAACCTGGCTTATTTCACTGAGCATAATAACCTCTAGTTCCATCCATGTTGTTGCAAATGGTAGAATTTGTTTTATTCTTATGGCTGAATAATATTCCATTGTGTATATATACCACATCTTCTTTATCCATTCATCTACTGATGGACACTTAGGTTGCTTTGATTTCTTGGCTATTGTAAATAGTGCTGCGATAAACATAGGGGTGCATATATCTTTTTCAAACAGGGCTGCTGCATTCTTAGGGTAAATTCCTAGGAGTGGAATTCCTGGGTCAAATGTTATTTCTATTTTGAGTTTTTTGAGGAACCTCCATACTGCTTTCCACAATGGTTGTACTAATTTACATTGTCACCAGCAGTGTAGGAGGGTTCCCCTTTCTCCACATCCTCGCCAACATTTGTTGTTGTTTGTCTTTTGAATGGCGGCCATCCTAACTGGTGTGAGGTGATATCTCATTGTGGTTTTAATTTGCATTTCTCTGATGACTAGTGATATGGAGCATCTTTTCATGTGCCTGTTGGCCATCTGAATTTCTTCTTTGGAGAACTGTCTGTTTAGCTCCTCTGCCCATTTTTTAATTGGCTTATTTGATTTTTGTTTGTTGAGGTGCGTGAGCTCTTTATATAATTTGGATGTCAACCCCTTATTGGATGTCATTTATGAATATATTCCCCCATACTGTAGGATGTCTTTTTGTTCTACTGATGGTGTCCTTTGCTGTACAGAAGCTTTTTAGTTTGATATAGTCCCACGTTCATTTTTCCTTTTATTTCCCTTTCCTGGGGAGGCATGTTCTTGAAAAAGTTGTTCATGTTTATGTCCAAGAGATTTTTGCCTATGTTTTTTTCTAAGAGTTTTATGGTTTCATGACTTACGTTCAGGTCTTCGATCCATTTTGAGTTTACTTTTGTGTATGGGGTTAGATAGTAATCCAGTTTCATTCTCTTACATGTAGCTGTCCAGTTTTGCCAACACCAGCTGTTGAAGAGGCTGTTATTTTCCCATTGTATATACATGACTCCTTTATCATATATTAATTGAACATATATGCTTGGGTTTATATCTGGGCTCTCTATTCTTTTCCACTGGTTGGCCCTAACATTTTTGAAGGAAAGTAATGATTCATTTTGAACAATAGCCATCCATTTATATTTTTCTGATGTTTCTCATGACTATACTTGAATTGTGGATTTGGAGAAAGAATAACACAGAAGTGAGTTGTGCTTTTCACCACGTAATATCAAAATATACATAGTATCAACATTATTTGTTGGATATTAACCTGGAGATATCTGCCAGGTTTCTTCACTGTAAAGTTACTATTTTCCCCGTTCTTATAAATGAATGAAATCATTAATTCCTGACCACACTTGAGAGAGGAATAAAGTACCACCATTTACTGAAGGGAGTAACATCAAAGAAAAGTGTAAATATATGTTTAAAAAACCCACAGGTTAGAGTAATTAGGAAAGAAATAAAAGTCATCCAAATCAAAAATGAAAAAGGAAAAATATTTCATCTTGCAGATGATGTGATCTTATATACAGAAATCCCTAATGATTCCACTCAGAAATTGTTAGAACACATTCAGTAATGTTGCAGATTACAGAATCAACACACAAACATCTGTTCCATTTTTATGCACTAACAATAAATTATTTTTTAAAAGATAGCAGTAGACTCACTGACGCTGAGAAGTGACTGGTGGTTACCATGGGGGAGGGTTTGGATGGGTGGGTAAAATAGGTGAAGGGGATAAACAGGCACAAAACTCAATCATAATATAAATTAGTCATGAGGAGGAAAGTATAGTATTGAAAATATTGTCAATAGTTCCATAGCATCATTCTATGTCGACAGACAGTAAGAACACTAGCTGGGGTGAGAATTTAATAATGTATTTAGTAGCTGAAATACAATGTTGTATACTTGAAACAAATAAAATAGTGCATATGAACTTACTTCAATAAAGAATAAATAAATTAAATAACAGTAAAAAATAAAAATTAAGCAGTCACAGTTATAATACAAAGACAAAATACTTAATTAAATTTAACCAAGATGGTGAAAGATGTGTAGAATAAAAGCCATAAGGCATTAATAAAGAAACTAAAGGAGACACAGACAAATGGAAATATATCCCAGGTCCATGGATCAGAAGAGTTAATATTGTAAAATATTCATACTCCCCAAAACCACCTATAGATCGCCTATCAAAATTCCAAAGGCATTTTTCACAGAAATATAAAAAATATCTTAAAATTTATATGGAACCACAAATGACTGCAAATATCCAAGACAATCTTGAGAAAGAAACACAAAGCTGGAGCCATCACACTTACTGTTTTCAAAACTATAGTAATCCAAGCAGTATTGTGCTGTCATGAAAAGATACTTATACTAATGGAATAGAATTAAGATCCCAGAAATGAATTCATGCACATGCAGACAACTAATGTTTGACAGGAAATCCAAATTAGTAAAAAGAGTCTTCTCAATAAATGTTATTGGGTAAACTGGAAATTCACATATGAAAGAATGCAATGTACCTCTATTTTATATCACTCAAAAAAATTAATTTGAAATGGATTAAAGACTTAAATGTAAGACAGAAACATCATAAAACTCCTAGAAGAAAACACAGAGAAAAATCTTGACATCAGTCTTGGCAGTGAATTTTAGATATGACACCGAAAGCACAAGCAACAAAAACAAAAATTACTGAGTGAGACTACTTCTTCTATCTTCTAAAACTTCTTCACAGTGAAAAAAAAACAATCAACAAAATAAAACACAATCTACAGAATGGGGTAAAACATATGAAACCATCTATCTGATATGGTGTTAATATATAAAAATACATAAATAACTCATTCTAATCAATAACAACAAAACAAATAGTCTGATTGAAAAATGGGCAAAGGACCTGAATAAATATTTTTCTAAAGGATACATACAAATGACAAATACGAATATGAAAAGGTGCTCAACATTACTAATCCTTAGAGAAATGCAAATCAAAACCATGGTGATATCACCCCACGCTTGTCAGAATGGCGAGTATCAAAGAAACAAGAGATAACAAATACTAGCAAGGATGTGGAAAAAAGGCACCATGCACAGTTGCTGGGAACGTAATTTGGTACAGCCACTATGGAAAACAGTAGAAAAGTTGCTCAGAAAGTTAAAAAATAGAACTGCCGAATGATCCAACAATCCTGCTTCTGGGCATATATTCAAAGGGGAAGAAATCACTATTTTACAAAGATATTTGCACCCCATGTTTATTACATTATTCACAATAGTCAAGATATGGAAACAACCTGAGTCTCCATTACTGGATAAGTGTTTAAAGAAAATCTGGGACATACGTAATATGATGTAATATTATTCAGTCATAAAAAGAAGAAAGTCCTGCTATTTACACTGACATGGATGGACCTGGAAGACATTATGCTAAGTGAAATATGTCAGGCAAAGACAAATACCGTATGCTATCGCTTATATGTGGAATGTAAAAAAAAAAAAATGTTGAATTCAGAAAATGAGAGTAGAATCGTGGTTATGAGGGTCTAGGGAGTAGGGGAAATAGGGAAATGTTCAAAAAGTACACACTTAACATTTATTGGGCAAGTAAGTTCTGGGGATCTTACACAGCACTGTGGCTATAATTTTTTTAATTTTTTATTAAGGCATTATTAATATACACTCATATGAAGGTTTCACATGAAAAACAATGTGGTTATTAAACAATATTATCAAGTCCCCACCCATACCACATTACAGTCACTGTCCACCAGTGTAGTAAGATGCCACACATTCACTATTTCCCTTCTCTGTGCTACACTGTTTTCCCTGTGACCCCCCCCACACCATGTGTACTAAACATAATACCCTTCAATCCCTTCTCACTCCCTCCCTACACGCCCTCCCACACCCTTCCAATTTGGTAACCACTAGTTCTTTCTCGGAGTCTGTCAGTCTGCGGCTGTTTTGTTCCTTCAGTTTTGCTTCGTTGTTATACTCCACAAATGAGGGAAATCATTTGGCACTTGTCTTTCTCCACCTGGCTTATTTCACTGAGCATAATATATCCTCCAGCTCCATCCACGTTGTTGCAAACGGTAGGATTTCTTTCCTACTTATGGCTGAATAGTATTCCATTATGTATATGTACCACATCTTTATCCATTCATCTACTGATGAACAATTAGGTTGCTTCCATTTCTTGACTATTGAAAATAGTGGGGCGATAAACATAGAGGTGCATATGTCTTTTTGAAACTGGGCTCCTGCATTCTTAGGGTAAATTCCTAGGACTGGAATTCTTGCGTCAAATGGTATTTATGTTTTACGTGTTTTGAGGAACCTCCATATTGCTTTCCACAATGGTTGAATTAGTTTACATACCCACCAGCAGTGTAGGAGGGTTCCCCTTTCTCCACATCCTCACCAGCATTTGTTGATCCTAGTCTTTTGGATGTGGCCATCCTAACTGGTGTGAGATGATATCTCATTGTGGGTTTAATTTGCATTTCTCTAATAATTAGCAATGTGGAGCATCATTTCATGTGCCTGTTTTCCATCTGAATTTCTTCTTTGGAGAATTGTCCCTTCGTATCTTCTGCCCATTTTTTAATCGGGTTATTGGTTTTTTGGGTGTTGAGGCCTGTGAGTTCTTTATATATTTTGGATGATAACCCCTTGTCAGATATGTCATTTACAAATATATTCTCCCATATTACAGGATGCCTTTTTGTTCTGTTGATTGTGTCCTTTGCCATACAGGAGCTTTTTAGTTTGATGTAGTTCCATGTGTTCATTTTTTATTTTGTTTTCCTTGCTTGAGGAAATGCATTCAGGAAGACGTTGCTCAAGTTCATATTCAGGAGATTTTTGCCTATGTTGTCTTGCATGTAGCTGTCCAGTTTTGCCTATACCAGTTGATGAAGAGGCTGTCACTTCCCCACTGTATGTCCATGGCTCCTTATCGTATATTAATTGACCATATATGCTTGGGTTTATGTCTGGGCTCTCTAGTCTGTTCCACTGGTCTATTGTTCTGTTCTTGTGTCAGTAACAAATTGTCTTGATTACTGTGGCTTTGTAGTAGAGCTTGAAGTTGGGGAGCGTAATGCCCCCAGCTTTATTCTTCCTTCTCAGGATTGCTTTGGCTATTCGAGGTCTTGTGTGGTTCCATATGAATTTTAGAACGATTTGCTCTAATTCATTGAAGAATGCTTTTCGTATTTTGATAGGAATTGCATTGAATCTGTAGATTGCTTTAGGCAGGATGGCCATTTTGACAATATTAATTCTTCCAGTCCATGACCACAGGATGTGTTTCCGTTTATTGGTATCTTCTTTAATTTCTCTCCTGAGTGTCTTGTTGTTTTCAGGGTATAGGTTTTTCACTTACTTGGTTAGGTTTATTCCTAGGTATTTTATTCTTTTTGATGCAACTGTGAATGGAATTGTTTTCCTGATTTCTCTTTCTGCTAGTTCATCATTAGTGTATAGGAATGCAACAGATTTCTCTGTATTAGTTTTGTATCCAGCAACTTTGCTGAATACAGATATTAGATCTAGTAGTTTTGGAGTGGATTTTTAGGATTTTATACATACAATGTCATGTCACCTGCAAACAGAGACAGTTTAACTTCTTCCTTGCCAATCTTATTTCTTTGTGTTGTCTGAGTGCCATGGCTAGGACCTCCAGTACTGTGGTGAATAGAGTTGGGGAGAGTGGGCATCCTTGTCTTGTTCCTGATCTTAAAGGAAAGCTCTCAGTTTCTTTTTTTTTAATTAAGGTATTATTGATATACACTGGTTCACATGAAAAACAATGTGGCTACTACATTTACCCATATTATCAAGTCCCACTCATACCCCAATTCAGTCACTGTTCAGTGTAGTAAGATGACACAGATTCACTGTTTGCCCTCTCTGTGCTACACTGTTTTCCCCATGATTCCCCACACCATGTGTACTAAACATAATACCCCACAATCCCCTTCTCCCAACCTCACCACCCACCATCCCACATCCCTCCCCTTTGGTAACCACTAGTTGCTTCTTGGAGTCTCTGAGTCTGCTACTATTTTGTTCCTTCAGTTTTGCTTCGTTGTTATACTCCACAAATGAGGGAAATCATTTGGCACTTGTCTTTCTCCACCTGGCTTATTTCACTGAGCATAATACCCTCTAGCTCCATCCATGTTGTTGCAAATGGTAGGATTTGTTTTCTTCTTATGGCTGAATAATATTCCATTGTGCATATGTACCACATCTTCTTTATCCATTCATCTACTGATGGACACTTAGGTTGCTTCCATATCTTGGCTATTGTAAAAAGTGCTGCAATAAATATAGGGGTGCATATGTCTTTTTGAATCTGAGAAGTTGTATTCTTTGGGTAAATTCCAAGGAGTGGGATTCCCAGGTCAAATGGTATTTCTATTTTTAGTTTTTTGAGGAACCTCCATATTGCTTTCCACAATGGTTGAACTAGCTTACATTCCCACCAGCAGCGTAGGAGGGTTCCCCTTTCTCCGCATCCTCGCCAGCATTTGTTGTTCTTAGTCTTTTGGATGCTGGCCATCCTTACTGGTGTGAGGTGATATCTCAGTGTGGTTTTAATTTGCATTTCCCTGATGATTAGTGATGTGGAGCATCTTTTCATGTGTCTGTTGGCCATCTGAATTTCTTCTTTGGAGAACTGTCTCTTCATATCCTCTGACCATTTTTTAATTGGGTTATATTCTTTTTGGGTGTAGAGGTGTGTAAGTTCTTTATATATTTTGGATGTTAACCCCTTGTCCGATATGTCATTTACAAATATATTCTCCCATACTGTTGGATGCCTTTTTGTTCTGTTGATGGTGTCTATGCAGTACAGAAAGTGTTTAGTTTGATGTAGTCCCATGAGTTCATTTTTGCTTTTGTTTCCCTTGCTTGAGGAGATGCGTTCAGGAAGAAGTCATTCATGCTGATATTCAGGAGATGTTTGCCTATGTTGTCTTCTAAGAGTTTTATGGTTTCATGACTTACATTCAGGTCCTTGATCCATTTCGATTTACTTTTGTGTATGAGGTTAAACAGTAATCCAGTTTCATTCTTTTGCATGTAGCTGTCCAGTTCTGCCAACACCAGCATTTGAAGAGGTTGTCATTTCTCCATTGTATGTCCTTGGCTCCTTTATCATATATTAATTGACCATATATGGTTGGGTTTATATCAGGGCTCTCTAGTCTATTCCATTGGTCTGTGGGTCTGTTCTTGTGCCAGTACCAAACTGTCTTGAGTACTGTGGCTTTGTAGTAAAGCTTAAAGTTGGGGAGCATAATCCCCCCAGCTTTATTCTTCCTTCTCAGGATTGCTTTGGCTATTCGGGGTCTTTTGTGGTTCCATATGAATTTTAGATGGAAAGATCTCAGTTTCTTCCTCTTAACTATAATGTTGGCTGTGGGTTTGTCATATATGGCCTTTATTATGTTGAGGTACTTGCCCTCCATACCCATTTTATTCAGAGTTTTTATCATGAATGGATGTTGTATTTTGTCAAATGCTTTTTAAGCATCTATGGAGATGATCATGTGGTTTTTGCCCTTCTTTTTGTTGATGTGGTGGATGATGATGATGGATTTTCGAATGTTGTACCATCCTTGCATCCCTGGAAGAAATCATACTTGATCATGATGAATGATCTTTTTGATGTAATTTTGAATTCGGTTTGCTAATATTTTGTTGTGTATTTTTGCATCTATGTTCATGATGGATATTGGTCTGTAATTTTTTGTGGTGTCTTTTCCTGGTTTTGATATTAGAGTGATGCCAGCCTCATAGAATGAGTTCGGAAGTATTCCCTCTTCTTCTACTCTTTGGAAAACTTTAAGGAAGATGGGTATTAGGTCTTCACTAAATGTTTGATAAAATTCAGCGGTGGAGCCATCTGGTGCAGGCGTTTTGTCCTTAGGTGTTTTTTTGATTACCAATTCAATTTCGTTGCTGGTAATTGGTCTGTTCAGATTTTCTGTTTCCTTCTGGGTCAGCCTTGGACGTTTTATTTTTCTAGAAAGTTGTCCATTTATTCTAGGTCACCCAGTTTGTTGGCATATAATTTTTCATAGTATTCTCTAATAAATATTTGTATTTCTGTGGTGTTCACAGTGATTTTTCTTTTCTCGTTTCTGATTCAGTTTATATGTGTATACTCTCTTTTTTTCTTGATAAGTCTGACTAGGGGTATATCTATTTTATTTTCTCAAAGAACCAGCTCTTGATTTCATTGATTCTTTCTATTGTCTTATTCTTCTCGATTTTATTTATTTATGCTCAAATTTTTATTATTTCCCTCCTTCTACTGACTTTGGGCCTCATTAGTTCTTCTTTTTCTAATTTCGTTAATTGTGAGTTTAGAGTGTTCATATAGGATTGTTCTTCCTTCCTGAGGTAGGCCTGTATTGCAATATACTTTCCTCTTAGCATGGCCTTCACTGCGTCCTACAGATTTTGCAGTGTTAAATTATTTTTGTCATTTGTCTCCATGTATTGCTTGATCTCTGTTTTTATTTGGACATTGATCCATTGGTTATTTAGGAGCATGTTGTTAAACCTCCATGTGTTTGTGAGTTTTTCTTGTTTCTTTGTACAATTTATTTCTAGTTACATACCTTTGTGACCTGAAAAGTTGGTTGGTACATTTTCAGTCTTTTTGAATTTGCTGAGGCTCTTTTTGTGGCCTAGTATGTGGTCTATTCTGGAAAATGTTCTATGTGCACTTGAGAAGAATGTGTATCCTGCTGCTTTTGGGTGTAGAGTTCTGTAGATGTCTGTTAGGTCCATCTGTTTTAATGTGTTGTTCAGCGCCTTTGTGTCCTTACTTATTTTCTGTCTGGTTGATCTGTCCTTTGGAGTGAGTAGTGTGTTGAAGTCTCCTAAAATGAATGTACTACTGTCTATTTCCTCCTTCAATTCTTTTAGTATTTGTTTCACATATGTCGGTGCTCCTGTGTTGGGTGCATGGATATTTATAATGGTTATAACCTCTTGTTGGACTAACCCCTTTATAATTATGTAATGTCCTTCTTTGTCTCTTGTTACTTTTCTTGTTTTAAGTCTGTTATGTCTGATACAAGTACTGCAACACCTGCTTTTCTCTCCCTATCGTTTGCATGAAATATCTTTTCCATCCCTTCACTTTTAGTCTGTGTATGTCTTTGGGTTTGAAGTGAGTCTCTTGTAGGCAGCATATAGATCAGTCTTGCTTTTTTATCCATTCTGTAACTCTGTGTCTTTCAATTGGTGCATTCAGTCCACTTACATTTAGGGTGATTATCGATAGATATGTACTTATTGCCATTGCAGGCTTTGGATTCATGGATACTAAAGGTTCAAGGGCTGCTTGTTTACTATCTAACTATCTAATTTAACTCACTTATTACTATTGTAAACACAGTCTGATGATTCTTTTTTTCTCTCTTCTTTCTCTTCCTCCTCTTCTCTTTTTTTGTTAGGTGTCTTATTCTGTACTCTTTGTGTATCCCTTGACTGACTTTGTGGATAGCTGATTTCATCTTGCATTCATTTAGTATTTACTTGGTCTACTTCCTTTGCTGTGGTTTTATTTTCCCCGGTGACAGCTGTTTAGCCTTAGGAACACTTCCATCTAGAGCAGTCCCTTTAAAATACACTGTAGAGATGGTTTGTGGGAGGTAAATTCCCTCAACTTTTGTTTATCTGAGAATTGTTTAATCCTTCCTTCAAATTAAAATGATAATCTTGCTGGATACTGCATTCTTCGTTCAAGGGCCTTCTGCTTCATTGCATTGAGTATACATGCCATTCCCTTCTGGCCTCTAAGGTTTCTATTGAAAAGTCTGATGATAGCCTGATGGGTTTTCCTTTGTACGTGGTCTTTTTCTCTCTCTGGCTGCTTTTAATACTCTGTCCTTGTCTTTGATCTTTTCTATTTTAATTATTATATGTCTTGTTGTTGTCCTCCTTGAGTCCCTTGTGTTGGGAGATCTGTAGACTTCCATGGCCTGAGAGATTATTTACTACCCCATATTGGGGGAGTTTTCAGGAATTATTTCTTCACAGTCACTTTCTATCCCTTTTCTCTCACTTCTTCTGGTACCCCTTTAAAGTGAATACTGTTCTGTTTCACACAGTTATCTTAATAATGTTTCAATTCTAGAAATCCTTTTATCTCTCTCTGCCTCTGCTTCTCCGTATTCCTGTTCTCTGATTTCTATTCCATTTACAGTCTCCTCCACCTCATCTAGTCTGCTCTGAAATCCTTCCATTGTTTGTTTCATTTCTGTTATCTCCCTCTCGAATTCATCCCTTATCTTGAATATTTTTCTTTTGCTCCTTTAGCATGCTTATGACTTATCTTGAATTCTCTTTCTGGAAGATTGGTGATTTCAGTCTCACCAAGCCCTCTTTCTGGCATTTAATGGATTTTTAATTGAACAAGGTTCTTATGCCTTTTCATGTTGATGGGAGTGGTCGCTGGTGAGTGTCTCTTGTGTCAGCTGGGAGAACAATGTCCCTTCCTACCTTCCTGTTGCCTTGCCCATCTCCACTGCCTGTGCCAGTTAACCATGCAAAGGGAGCAGCCTCTGGGTTAATCCTCTATGTTTCCACATGTGGGGTGGCCTTTGTGATGGCCTAGGGCACTGGTACGGTTCGCCGGCCAGCAGTGCATGTTCTTCCATGAGAACAGAGTCCCTTTGTGCCTCCTGGACTCTGTAATGTCATTTTTATATATTCTTGGGGTCTTCTGAAATGACAATTATCTTATTGTTCTTTAATTTGGTTTTGTTTTCTAAGTGGAATGCAAAATCTAGGGGCTTTAGATCTCACCATGTGTTTTAGAATTGAAAGCCATTACGAGAATAGCACTATTCATTCTCCAGGGTTCACTCCCTTACCAAATGTTCTTATTAAGAGAGACTGGCTTTCCCACCAATCTCCTCCACCTTTGGTTTGGCTAATAGAAGACATTATATGGGCCCTCAGTCAGAATTATTTAAGTACATTGATTAATGTCACGCTAATCAAATGAAGAACAATGACATCAGAGCTAGCATTGTTTTGGAATTGAGAGCTTACTTTTTGCCTTTTTCACATAAATTTTCACACGTTTGGAGTTGCCCCTAGGAGTCCATTAATATCCATTTGTCTATACACACACATTGATACTATGAATTCATAACTCATCTTTTAAGTTTAAGTGTATTTGATAACCAATAAAGCTGACCACACTTTCATGTTTGTTTGTCTCTATCTTTGCCTCTCTAAATTGCTTGTTAAAGGGATGTTGTGTCATTTGCTTATCTTGTACTTATTGGTAGGGTCAGGATAGTAACTACTTGTTGACCACAGATGGGGTAAGTAATCTCTTCTTTTTATTTTTAATTTTTTTTTTGCTTGCTAATCTTATCACTATTTATTGTGTAGAAAGGTATTGATAAATCAAGGCAGCCTCTTGTTTCCTATATTGTTTTCCTTCTCTAGACTACACTTTCAGCTTGGATATGGAACTAAGTCAGTTATGCACATTTTGAACACTATTCTGGCCTTAAGCATCATTGTTTTAGGAAAAGACTTTGGTTAAGTCTCATAAGAGCACATACCCAAGAGTAAAAAAATATCAAATCAAGGAAACAGGTGAGGTTCTCAGTGAATGTGGACACCAAGGTAATGCTACAGAATGGGTCCCAGGCACAGCTCATGAAATGGAGAAAATCAGTTCACTGAGTGTTAATTCACTTTTATGTAAATAGCATTTATTTTGTTTTGAATTTTGAATAATATAGAAAAGAAACAAAACTTTCTTATATCTCATGTCTCTAATCCCACCACTTTGGAACTTGGAGAATTTTCATGTGGTCAGCTCTACCATATCTTTGTAATGTTTTGTGGGCTGCATTCCTCTTTCTGTCTTTTTTGCTGACTGTTCATCACATGTCCTCACTGCAATCAACTCCTGCATCCTGTGTTCCTCTATAATTTGTCTTGTAGCACACACCCCTGGTTTGCTCTTCTTCCCACAAGTCTCTACCCATAAATGGACCTCAAAGAGGCCCAGGAACTTGTGCTTTTCCTACCCCATGAAAAAAGACTTGAATCTGCCTTTGGATATTTATGTTGATCTACTACCACCTCCCCCAACTTCTCAGCTCTCCTCAGCATTCCCCAACAAATCCTTGAAGGGTAAGACTGGCCTCTCTTTTCTTTTTTCACTTTAATTTTGGAGGCATCTCATAAGCCTTCATTCCTGGGTGCCTATTAACTCTTCACCTTCCAAAGAGAGGCAAATGTTGCAAGCCCCAGTCTTCAGAATAGCAAAGTAATAAGCTTAAAGAAAATATATTTATGGCATTCAATAAAGACTATATGAATATTTAACTGTAACAAAAGAAAAGAAAAGTAGAGGAAAGGAAAGGATCAGAATGAGAGAGGATGACTTTTAGAATTGGTTCAGGTCTGTATAATCCCACCACCCTTGTTCAGGCACTGGGCATGTAGTTCAGGGTCTCAGTGAGGGTCAGATATCTGGTAGGAATTTCAGATCTCCCATTTATTCACTGTCTGTGATGTAGGACAAGGCATTTCATTTTAGTTGTCTCCTCTTTACAATGAGAATACTGATGGAAATAACACAGACTGCATAAAAAGATGACAAGAGGTAATTGCTTGGCACTCATTAAATAATTAACAAACAATACCTAATATTATCATTTCAATCTATTCTAATAGTTGCAGGGCCATGTAACATTTATTTTCTGTTTTTTATTTCCTGAAGAAAAATAATCCTTCCCCCTTTCTGATATGGCCTTTCTTAAAAAAAAAAAAGAGCGTCAATATTTCCTTTCCCTTTATTCTCACAGCCTCTGCCTCTGGCTTAGAATTTCATCAACTCTCATTTACACTATTTCAGGAGCTTAGTAACCGGTTTCCCTGGCAACAGTTTCTACTCTACCCATTGCCTAAGGACTGATTTTACTCTCTCTTGTCCCATCCCCTCCCATTATTACATCTTCTCCATCAAATGAATTTCAATGCCACACTCATAATGTATGTTCTAATATTGTTCGTGTGTTTGGCTAGTCTTTTTTTACATATGACTAAATTTTTCTCCAGTAGTTTCAATGAAAGCTCTATATAATTTATATTCTGATTTTCACCTAGCAATAATTTCAAAATCCCTTTACTAAATTTAGAGAGCCATCATAATTATTTTTCCAGACAACATGTGGATACATGGGGGGAAAAGACCATTATTCAA
This sequence comes from Smutsia gigantea, assembly GCA_032199065.1. Taxonomy (NCBI): domain Eukaryota; kingdom Metazoa; phylum Chordata; class Mammalia; order Pholidota; family Manidae; genus Smutsia; species Smutsia gigantea. The sequence continues at coordinate 99,619 of JAVSCE010009489.1, read as the reverse complement.
TTAATTATTATATGTGTTGTTAGAAACACAAGTTGCCTCCAATTCTTCAGGGACATTTTAAATTACATTACACTGAAGCCTGGGTATGAATTGGCTTCTTCATTTTTGACTGATTTCATTTTAAGATAAATTATATGGAGTAGTGCCAGTGGGAAAAATAGTGAAAATATATTTATGGCATTCAATTATGATACCACTGCTTTCCAAATGTAATGGCTTAACTCCACTGCCCCATGTTGTGTATTATTGCATCATTTTGCTACAAGGCATAGGAATCATTAATTATCACTTAAACTAAATTTGCATTTAAGGAATAAAATTTTTCTTAATTTAATAATTATAAATTGGAATCTTTGTTTTGGTTTAATTATTAACATGGTTTAAATTATCCATATTTCACTGTGTGTCTGTGTATTATAATTTAGAGCATAACTATTTATACAATTTGATTATTCATTACTTATTTGTTACAGTTACTAGGAATATTGGGCTAATTGAGAAAGCATCAATATGTCTGTAATAGTTCTTGCAATGTTTCTTTTTGTTTTTGTTTTGTATTGGTGGTGATGGTGGAGGTAATTCTCTTTCCCCCCATATAGACTTTAATGCCATTTAATGTTCTGATATTCTTGTGTTCTTTTCCTTATTAAAGCTTCCCTACCATCTTTTTTTAAGCTTTACTGAGGTGTAATTGATATACAAAAAATTGCACACATTTAATATGTTCATCTTGATGATTTTGGATAAATGCATATGCCCATAATAACATCGCCACAATCAATATATTAAGTATATCCATCACCTCCAAAAATTTCCATGTGTCCTTCTGTGGGGTGTGTATGTGTATGTGCATATGGTAAGAACATTTAACATGAGATCTATCCTCATAACACATTTTAAAGTAGGTAATACTGTATTGTTAACTATAGGTACTGTACAGCAGACCACCAGCATTTATTCATCTTACGTAACTTACATAACTGAAAGTTCATACTTATTGATTAGCTCCCCATTTTCTCCTACCCCTCAGCTCTTGGCAACCACCATTTTATTCTCCCCTTCTATGAGTTTGACTATTTTAGATTCCTCATGTAAGTGGAATCATGTTAAACTTTTACTTCTGTTACTGGCTTCATACAGAATAATGCCTTCAAGGTTCATCCATTTGATGTGAATGGCAGGATTCTCTTTTTCAAGGCTGAATAATATTCCATTGTATGGATGTACATATCTTCTTTATCCAGTCATCTATCAGTGGACATCTGAGTTCTTTCCGTATATTGGCTGTCATGAATAATGCTGCAATTAACATAGGGGGTCCAAATATATATTCCAGATCCTGATTTCAACTTTTTAGAATAAATCCACAAGTGGGATTGCTGTATTATATGGTAGCTGTATACTTATAAAATGAACTATCTGGAAAGGAAATTAAGAAAACAATGTCATTTACAATAGCATCAAAAATAATAAAATGTTTTGTACACACTGATCATAATAAGACTGATAAAATACATTAAAGAACACATACATAAATGGAAGACATCCGACATTCGTGGCTTGGAAGTATGAATATTATTGAAATGTACATACTGTTAAAAAAATCCCAGTGGGTATTTTTTTTTACAGAAAAATATCCTAAAATTCATATGGAACCACAAAAGACCCTGAATAGCCAAATCATTCCTGAGGGGAAAAAAAACAGTGCTGGAGACATCACAAGTCCTAATTTCAAAGTCTATTACAAAGCTACAATAATTAAAACAGTATGGTACTGGTATAAAGACAGATAGATCAAAGGAACAGAATAGATAAACCAGAAAAAAAAGACAAATATATGTTCGCTGATTTCCAACAAGCGTACCAAGAGCACACAGCAGAGAAAGGGTCATCTCTTCAACAAATGATGTTGGGAAAACTGGATATCTATGTGCAAAAGAATGAAATTTTATCCTTATTTTACATCATACACACACATCAACTCAAAGTGGATTAAAGACTTAAATGTAAAGACCTGAAGCTATAAAACTCCTCTAAAAAATATAAGAGAGAAGCTTCTTAAATTTGGTCTTGGCAGTAATTTCTTGGATTTGACACTTAGTGTACATATAATAAAACTAAAAACAGACAAGTAGGACATCAAAATAAAAAGTTTCTGCAAGCAAAAGAAACAATTAACAAAAGGAAATAACCTATGGGATGGGAGAAAATATTTGCAAAATATCTATATGACACAGGGTTAATGTCCAAAATATATATGAATCTCCAACAACTTGGTAGCAAATATAGAAATCAAAGTATAAAAACCTCATTAAAAATTGACAAAAGGCTTATATAAACATTTCCCCAAAGAATACATACAAATGGACACCAGGTATATGAAAAGGTGCTCAGCATCTCTAAACATCAGGGAAATGTAGATCAGAACCACAATCTGATACCACCTCATATCTGTTAGGAGGGTTGTTATAAAAAAACAAAGGATAATAAGCGCTGGTGATGATGTGGAAAAATTAGAACACTTATATACTGTTGATGGGATGTAAAATCGTGCAGCCCACAATTGAAAATTGTATGAGGGTTCTTCCCTAACAACTTTTGGCCCCATTATGAAACAAAAAGACAGACTAGAAAAATAAGGATAGGATCGTGGATTCTGCATCAGTTATGCTTCCTTTATATTGAATCTACACATGCAGGGAATTATCTTAAGAAAGACACAGTCCCTGGGTGATAAGTGAAATAATATCACTGAACTAGTCATGTTGTTCTGAGATTCCTTGAAGAAATGGTTTGTACAAAGCCAGTCAAAGCTTCCAGTAGCTACCATCTCTTTTCTCTTCCCTGCCCAAATTCTACATAAGTGTGCTGAGAGAGGTATATATCAGGCATGTTGTGATTTTTTGTCATCTTAAATGAATTAGTGCATCCTTAATAGTATGAACATCTAGCTGATAGACAAGATGTTTTATTTTCTCTATTGTTCATGTCTCAGATAAGGATATTTAAATTTTACATTGAATGAAGGGACAGAGGACCGTGTTTTTGGAGTATGGTGATTTCAGAAGGTAAATGCCAGTAGGGATGGTATTTCCAAATGAAAGCAAAGTTTCATACCTTAGAATATGCTCTAAGGTCCTTGGAGAAATGCTAATGGGAGAAAATGCAATGTTGGATGAAAAGGAGCCTAAAGATGCATGGTCCTCAGAGGGTGTACATTAGAAGAAATAAGCTTTATAAAGATAGGTCCTACAGATGCATCAATTTGAGCTCAGAAATATTACCTCTTTTCCCTTCCTCTGATGCCCAAAAGAATGCATGCATGTAGAGACAAAAAGATATGCTGTATGTTTTGGTCAAAAGAGTTTGAAGGGTTTGAATATTTTGTCACTGTCATTGTGCATTGTCCTTGCCTATATTTTGTTAAATTTGTCCATATGTATTTCATATTTGGGGATGCTGTTGTAAATAGTATGTTTTAAAATTTTTATTTTCCAATTTTTATTGCTAGTACATAGAAATACAATTAATTTTTAATTAATACAAAATGTATATTTACAAAGTTATAAGAAATAATATGTAGATATCCTGTATACCCTTTACTGTTTCTCCTGTGATAGCATCTTACACAATTATACAACAATATAACAACCAAGATTTTCATATTGACAGACAAGACACAGAATATTCCCATCACCACAAGGATCTTTCATAATGCCTTCCTTTAACCCCCACTTTGGTATATGCCCATGCCATCCTTAACCACTGCTGAGAAGTATTCCATGGAATGGATGTAACACAGTTTGTGTAATGAGGCACCAGTTGAAGGGCATTTGAGTTGTTTCCAAATTTTAGCTTGTGATGAAAAAAATATAAGCATTTATGGATAGATTTTTAGTGTAAACTTAAGTTATGATTTATCTGGGATAAATGCCCAGGAGTGCAGTTTCTGGGTAATATGGTAGTTGTATGTTTAGATTTTAAAGAAATTGCCTGTTTTCCAGGGTGACTAGAATTTTGAATTTCTACTGGCAAGTTGTGAATGATAGTTTCTCTGCATAATAGCCAACATTTAGTGTTGTCACTTTTTTTATTTTAACATCTATGACAGGCATATAATATCTTATTGAGAGTTTAACTTTCATTGATGTTGACCATTTTTTCATGTGTTTATTTGCCGTCTGTGTATCCTCTTCAGTGAAATGTCTCTTCTTATCTTTTGCTCAGTATTCTTAGCTTTTTTTAACTATTGAATTTTGAGTGTCATTTATATATTCTAGATATTTAATGAGTCCTTTATCAAATATGTGGTTTACAAATATTTTTCCCCAGTCTTCTTACAATCTCAACAGGGTCTTTTACAGAGAAAAAAATATTACTTTTAATGAAGTTCAGTCCATCAGTTTCTCATTATGGATATTGCTTTTGGACTGATAACTTTCATTATTGATATTGCTGTATGTCCTGACCCTTTTCTATGCATTTTTTAAACTTTATGTTTACATTTTACATTTAAGTTTGTTATCAGTTTTGAGGTAATTTTGGGATACGACGTGAAAACTGGTCAAGATTCATTGTTTTGTCTCTGGATGTTTAACTGCTGTAGTAGTACTTATTGAAAAGACTTTCATTTTTCCATTGATTGCTTTTGCTTCTTTGTCAAATGGCCATACTTGTGAGGCAGTGTGTTTCTAAATTTTATATTTTGTTCCATCAACCAATATGTCTATCCTTCTGTCATATCTTTATTGATGTAGAACTTACAAACCATAAAATTTACTATTTTAAAGTGTACAGTTCCTTGTTTTTTTAGTATATTTGCAAGGTTTTGCAATCAACACAACTATCTAATTTCAGCAGATTTCCATTACCCCCAAAATAAACTACATACACATTATAAGTCACTACTTTTTCCTTCCTCCACCAAGTACCCTTGAAATGACTGATCTGCTTTCCATCTCAAGGGATTTGCCTATTCTGGTAATTTCACATAAATGTAATCATGCAATATGTGATCTTTTGTATATTTTATGTCTACATTAAGTTAGCATAATGTTTTCAAAACTCATTCATGTTGTACTATATATCAGTAATTCATACTTTATTCCTCCTTTTTTTTCTGCTGAAAGATATTGCATTTTATGGTTAGACCTTACCATACCTTGTTCATACATTCCTCAGTTAACACACATTGGGTTGTTTTTGCCTTAGGACTATTGTAAATAGTGTTACTATAAACATTCATTTATAAGTATTTGTTTTAGTGCTTTTTAAAAATTCTTTTGAGCACATGCTTAGGAGTGGAATTGTTAAGTTATATAACTTTAGGCTTGACATTATTAGATACTGTCAGATTGTTTCTAAAGTGGCAGCACTATTTTACATTCATTCTCATCAACAATTTATAAGAATTCCAAACTTACAATGTTGTAAGCACTTGTTATTGTCTGCCTTTTTAAATATACTCATATTAGTGGGTATGAAGTGCTATTTCAACATTGTTTTGATGTATATTTCCCTGATGACTAATGATTTTGAGCACGCTTTCATGTGGTTATTGACCTTTGTATATTTTCTGTGGATAGATGTCTATTCAAATCCTTTGTCCATTTTTTATCTGAGAAATTGTCATTTTATTTCTGAGTTATAAGGTTCTTTGTACTATGGTAATAGACTCTTACTCATATATTGTTTGCAAATATTTATTCTCATCGTTTGGGTTGTCCCACTTTTTGATTCACTAATTTGAATCACAGAGGTTTTTAATTTTAATGAATGTCTATGTTATATTTTGTAATTTGTATTTTTTAGTTTATTCCTTGTGCTTTTGCTGTCATATCTATGACCTATGACCATCCAACATCATGAAGATTTACAGTATTTTTTTTTCTAAGGGCCTATTGTTGCTGTTGTTGTAGCTTTTACATTTAATCTTTTTAAACAATTCAACTAGTTTTATTTATTTACTTTTTAAGTTGAAGTATAGTTGATATACAAAATTATGTTGGTTTCAGATAAACAACATACTGACTCAACAATTATATACATTACTAAATGCTCACCATGGCAAGTGTAGTTACCATCTCTCATCACACAAAGACATTACAATATTGACTATATTCCTTATGCTGCACTTTTATCCCCATGATTAATTTATTTTATAATTGGAAGTTTGTGCTTCTTTATCTCTTTTACCTATTTCATCAATTCCCCACCCCATCCACTATGACAAACACAGATCTTTCCTCTGTGTATACAAGCCTATTTCTGTTTGTTTGTTCATTTATATTGTTTATTAGATTTCACATACAATTGAAAATATATGGTATTTGTCTTTGTCTGTCTTCTCTTTTAGCATAATACCTTCTAGATCCATTCATGTTGTCACAAATGGCAAAATTTCATTCTTTTTCCACGCTGTATATGCACCCCAACTTCTTTATCCACTCATCTATCACTTAGGACACCTAAGGTGCTTCGTATCTTGACTACTGTAGCCAAAGCTGCTATATATCTTTCTGAATCAGTGATTTTTTTTTCCTTGGGGTAAATTCCCAAAAGTTGAATTGCTTGGATGTGTGGTATATATATTTTTAGTTTTTAAAGAAACCTCCATTCTGCTTTCAGTAGTGTCAGCAGCCAGTTTACATCTCCACCAACATGCATGAAGATTTCATTTTCTCCAAATCCCCACCAACACTTGCTATTTCTTTTCTTGTTGATAATAGCCATCCTGAGTGGTGTAAGGTGATGTTTCCTTATAGTTTTGATTTGCATTTCCCTGATGACTGGTCATATTGAACATCTTTTCATGTGTCTGTTGGCCATCTGTATGTTTTCTTTGGAAAATTTTCTATGCAGGACTTCTGCCCATTTTGTAATTGGATTATTTATTTTTTGGTACATGTAATCTTTGGTTAAATTTAAATTTATTTTTCTTTATGGTGTAAAGTTGGAGCTCAATTTAATTCTTTTGAATTCGGATATCCAGTTCCGTGGGTGAGTTTTTGAAAAGAATATTTTTCCCTACTAAATTGTTTTAGAATACTTGTCAGAAACTAGAAATTAAAACCAATGTAAAGGCAAAAAATGCAGAAGGAAGAAAACGATGAAGATTATAGTGGAAACAAATAAATAGAAAATAGAAAAGCAGTGGAGAGAAAAAAGATTATGGAGAAGGAAGGCAAGGCAAAAACCTCCACCACACACATACACCAAGGGAACAACTGCAGCAAATACAACTAACTGAAAATTACCTGAGAACTGAAGAACAGACTGTCTACACATGATGAAGATATAAAGACCACACAGAGAAGGGTAAAGTGTCAAATACATGATGAATCAGGATCCCAGCCCTTCCCCCATCCCAGCCCACAAGAGGGAGAAAGAAGGAGTGGGGAGTGGATAAGTGCTCAAGAACTCAGCATACACAGCCCCAGAGACCTGCTTTGGGACCATGAGTCCACATGCATCAGGCTTTAGTGATTAGTGGGGCTGGACACCAAAAAGAGTTGGAGCAGTCTAGGAGGCTGAGATGCCTACCTCATGTGGATGGCAAGTATACTCTGTTGGTACTGCTAAGACTCAACATAGAGGAGGCACTTTGAGAGATTTGCCAGCAGTGAAAAGGACACCAGAGTGGCAAGCATAAGACAAAGCTCCCTCCACAAGATAAAAGGTGGTGGAGGATGCTTCACCAGCCTTCCCTCAACCCACTGGTCAGCCACTCCCAGGAACCTCAAACACCACATGTCCTCATTGGCTGCTCAGCCCGGAGGAGCATCCCTGCACATCAGCCAGCATGCCTGGCTGCCTGGCAGGCAGAGGGAGGCTTTCACAGATGTCTCTGCCCTTTCTCTGCCCAACTGAGGAGATGTTTTTGAGAACCAGTTCAAAGTGCTCTTCCTCTTCATGGGCATCCCATCCCAGCACCACATTCCAGCTTTCAGCTACTGCATACTCTGCCACACACTCACCGCAAGGTGCCCATGTGCCCCACCACCAATTGCTACACTGGTGCTGCATTCCCACTCCAATAACCAAACAACACCACCATCACATCACAGCAGGCAAAGGGCAGCCCCAACCACAACTATCCAAGAATAAGTACCTGCTCAGCTCACAAAAGCCAGTCTGAGATGAACTGCCATCTGCAGTGGACTGAGAAAGACCACTGCAGAGGAGAACAAGATGCTGGAGAGGAAAGAATCTTGAGCTTCTGTACACTACAGGATGCTTTCTTCATAAAGCCATTACTCTCTAGACCAGGAAGCATAGCAGATCTACTAATACAAAGAAAGAAACACAGAAGCCATAGCAAAATAATGAGGCAGAGCAATATGTTTGGGAAAAAAGTATAGGATAAGACACCAGAAAGAGAGCTAAATTAAATGAAGATTACCAATCTCCTTGATAAAGATTTAAAAGTAAAAGTCACAAATAAACTCACTAACCTGCAGAAAAGTACTGATGATCTAAGGGAGGATTCAACAAAGGGGTAGAAGAGTTACAAATGAGCCACTCAGGATGGAAGAATACACTAACTGAAATGAAATATACAAGGGAGAGAATGAATAATAGATTGCTGCAATTACAGGAGACAGTCGATGAGATGGAAACTAGAGAACAGGGAAACAATGCAGTTGAGAAACAGAGAGAAAAAATCTCTAGGAAAGAAAAAGGACACTAAGAGACCTTTGTGACATATCCAAATGAAACAATATTTGCATAATAGAGGTAACAAAAGGAGTAGAGAGAGATAAAGGGGTAGAAAGTTTCTTTGAAGAAATAATTCCTGAAAATATTCCACTGGTGAAGGAAATAGACACACAGGACCTAGAAGCACAGAGAGCTCCAAACAAAAGTTAACCCCAGGAAGACACCACCAAGACATACAATCATTAAAATGATAAAGATTAAGGGTAAGGAGAGGGTATTGAAAGCAGTCAGAGAGAGAAAAAAAGACTACTTATAAGGGAAATCCCATCAGGCTATCACCAGACTTCTCAGCAGAATCTTTAGAGACCAGAAGGGATTTGCATGAAACACTTAATGCATTGAAATAAAAGGACCTGCCATGAAGAATTCTCTATCCAGCAAGATTATCATTCAAAATGGAAGGAGAGCTTAAAATTTCCCAGATAAACAAAGGCTGAAGGAATTCTGTAGATAGAAATATTCTTAAGCTTAAATAGTTTTCACCAGTGAAAAGGAGCCCACAATAACTTTAATAGACCAATTAATTAAAAAGCAAGTATGAAATTAAAACAAAACAAACATAACTAAAACCAACTAAAACAAAATCAGTGAAGGGCTACACAAAAAAAAATGCAGATTATGACATCTAATTCATAAAGTGTGAAAGAAGAAGAAGAACAAAAAGAAGTACTTTTAGAGTGTGTTTGAAACAGAGCCATCATCAACTTAATATAGACTATTACCTTCACCAGTGAAATATTTTAGGAAACTATGCATCTTATGATAACCACAAACCTAAAGCTTATAATAGATACACAAAAAATGTTTAAAGAGAAATCCAGTTACTACACTAAAGAAAATCATCAAATAATAAGAGAAGAGTATAAAAGCGAGGAACTACAAAAACAACCCTAAAACAATTAATGAAATGGCAATAAGTACATCCCTATAAATAATTACCTCAAGTATAAATGGAAAAAAAGCACCAATTATAAGACATCTGGTGGCAGAATGGTTAAAGAAACAAGACCCATCTATGCTGTCCACAAAAGACTCATTTCAGACCTCAAGTCATACATATACTGAAAGTAAAGGGAATGGAAAAATATACTTCATTCATGTAACAGGGAGAAAAAAACAGGAGTAGCAATACTTATTTCAGACAAAATGGGCTTCAAAACAAAGGAAGTAACAAGAAACATAGGACATTATATAATGATAAAGGGATTACTTCAACAAGATGATATAACAATTATAAATACCTATGCAACCAAATATTTAAAACAAATAATAACAGAACTAAAGGGGGCAGTAGGATTCAATTCATTCATATTAGAAAACTTTAACACACCACTTATATCAACTGACAGATGAACCAGACATAAAATAAGTGAGGGAACAGAGACACTGAATAATACATTAGATCAGATGGACTTAACATATCTACAGAACACTCCATCCAAAAGCAACAGGATATACTATTTTCTCAAGAGTACATGGAATGTTTTCCAAAATAAATCATATTGTAGACCACAAAACAGCCTCAATAAGTTAAAAAACATTGAAATTCTATCAATTTCTCAGACCACAATAGTATTATACTACAATTAAATTACAGAAAGAAACTAAAAAAAACCCCACAAACATAAAGAAGCTAAATAACATGCTTCGAAATAATCAATAGATCAATGAAAAAATAAAAATAGAAATCAAGCAATACATGGAGACAAATAAAATAATACAACAGTCCAAAATCTGTGGGACAGTGAAGAAGTGGCTCTAGGAGGAACATACATAGCAATACAGGCCTATCTCATCAAACGAGAACAATCCAAAATAAATAGTCTAAACTCATACAAAAAAAAAAACTAGAAAAAGAAGAACAAATGGAACCCAAAGTTAGTTGTAGGAAAGCCATAATAAAGATAAGAGCAGAAACTTTAAAAATGGAGAAGATTAAAAAAATTGAAAAAAAATCAATGATACCAAGAAATGATGCTTTGAGGAGATAAAGAAAACAGACAAATCCCTAGCCAGACTTTTCAAGAAAAAAAAAAGAATACAGAAATAAACAAAATCAAAAATGAAAAGGGAATGTTATATCTGACACCATAGAAATACAAAGAATTGACTTCCGGGAAGATGGAGGCGTGAGCAGGGCGGCAGAAATCTGCTCCCAACACTATATTTATCTACGAAAACACAGCAAATACATCTATTCCTAAAAGAGAGACCAGAATACACAAGAAAGTGCACAGCGTGCAGCTACACCCGAGAGGACTCGGCACCCCAAGAGGCGGGTAAGATACGGAGCCGCGACCCGGCGGGATCCGAGCACTCCCCCACCCCAGTGCACCGGTGGGAGGAGAGGATTCAGAGCCGGGAGGGAGTGGAAGTACACCCCGCGAAGTAGCCAGCCCCGGTGATCTGCGTGGGGAGCGCTGACCCACATCACGCAGTGCATCAGAGATTGGAGAGAGCGACGGGCAGGATCTGAGCGGGGAAAGCGCCAGGGTGCTTACAGCCCGCTCTCAGGAAGGAAAAAAAAAAGCGCGCGCTTTCTTCAGCGGTCTTAAAGAGACAGGAGCCCAGCGGAGGAGCCAGATCACCCCAGCACACTCAGCCCAGCAGGCTGGGAGTTCTGGGGAGTTTCAGATGCCTTAGCTGGCGACTGAGGAAGCGTAGCCATACTTACACTTCTCACTGAGATCAACAGCCTCATAGTCGTTCCCACCCCGGCCAGAGCGATAAAGGGCCCTGCGGAGCAGCGCGGCCACGGCTGCAGAATAGTGGGGCAACAGCGCCACCTACAGCAGTCCCACAGAATCTACTCCCGTGGGCGTTTTTTTTGTTTTGTTTTGTATTTTGTTTTTTATTTTCTATCCTTTTTTTCCTTTTTCCTTTCTTTTTTCTTTTTTTTTCCCCTTTTTAAAGTCTTAAAGAGCCCAGCTGACATACGTGGCAACTACCAGTGACCAGTTCTATAGCCAAGAAAAGACAGAGGAATATGATTCAGACCAAAATCAACCAGACAACCCCAGAGAGGGAGCCTGAAGGGACAGAAATGCACAGTCTTCCTGAAAAAGAATTCAGAATAAAAGTCTTAACCATGTTGATGGACGTACAGAGAAATGTGCAAGAGCTGAGGGAGGAAGTGATGGAAGTGAGGAAAGACAATGCAGAAATCAGACAAGCGATCGACGGGCTTAACAGCAGACTGGATGAGATGCAAGAGACTGTTAATGGAATAGAAATCAGAGAACAGGAATACAGAGCAGCTGAGGCAGAGAGAGATAAAAGAATTTCTAGGAATGAAAGAATATTAAGAGAACTGTGTGACCAATCCAAATGGAACAATATTCTCATTATAGGAGTACCAGAGGAAGAAGAGAGAGAAAAAGGGATAGAAAGTGTCTTTGAAGAAATAATTGCTGAAAACTTTCCCTTGCTGAGGAAGGAAAGAGTCTCGCAGGACACCGAAGCCCACAGATCTCCCAACACAAGGGACCCAAGGAAGACAACACCAAGACACATAATAATTAAGATGGCAAAGATCAAAGATAAAGACAGGGTATTAAAGGCACCCAGACAGAGAAAAAAGATCACCTACAAAGGAAAACCCATCAGACTATCATCAGATTTCTCAACAGAATCCTTACAGGACAGAAGAGAATGGCATGATATATTTAACGTTGTGAAACAAAAGGGCCTTGAACCAAGAATATTGTATCCAACACGATTATCATTTAAATATGATGGAGGGATTAAACAATTTCCAGACAAATGAAAGTTGAGAGTTTGCCTCTCATAAACCACCTCTACAGGATATCTTAAACGGACTGCTCTAGAGGGAACAGCTTCTAAGGCTAAAAAGATGTCACCAGAGAAAATAAAATCATAGCAAAGAAAGCAGACCATCCAAATATTAACTAAAGGCAAAGAATAAAACACCTAGTATATAAAGAATGGAGGAGGAGGAATAAGAAGGGAGAGAAAAAAGAAACATCAGACAGTGTTTACAATTACATAACAAGAAAGTTAAGTTAGATTGTTAGATAGTAAAGAAGCAACCCTTGAACTTTTGGTAACCACGAATCTAAAGCCAGCAATGTCAATAAGTACATATCTATCAATAATCACCCTAAATGTAAATGGACTGAATGCACCAATCAAAAGACACAGAGTAACAGAATGGATAAAAAAGCAAGACCCATCTATATGCTGCCTACAAGAAACTCACCTCAAATCCAAAGATATACACAGACTAAAAGTGAAGGGATGGAAAAAGATATTTCATGCAAACAACAAAGAGAAAAAAGCAGGTGTTGCAGTACTTGTATCAGACAAAATAGACTTCAAAACGAAGAAAGTAGCAAGAGATAAAGAAGGACATCACATAATGATAAAGGGGTCAGTCCAACAAGAAGATATAACCATTATAAATATATATGCACCCAACACAGGAGCGCCAGCATATGTGAAACAAATTCTAACAGAATTAAAGGAGGAAATAGACAGCAATGCATTCATTTTAGGAGACTTCAACACACCACTCACTCCAAAGGACAGATCAACCAGACAGAAAATAAGTAAAGACACAGAGGCACTGAACAACACACTAGAACAGATGGACCTAACAGACATCTACAGAACTCTACACCCAAAAGCAACAGGATACACATTCTTCTCAAGTGCACATGGAACATTTTCCAGAATAGACCACATACTAGGCCACAAAAAGAACCTCAGTAATTTCAAAAATATTGAAATCCTACCAACCAACTTCTCAGATCACCAAGGTATAAAACTAGAAATTAATTTTAGAAAAAAATCAAAAAGGCTCACAAATACATGGAGACTTAACAACACTCTCCTAATTAATCAATGGGTTAACGACCAAATCAAAAAAGAAATCAAAGAATATATGGAGACTAATGACAACAACAACACAAAGCCACAACTTCTGTGGGACGCAGCAAAGGCAGTTCTAAGAGGAAAGTATATTGCAATCCAGGCCTATTTAAAGAAGGAAGAACATTCCCAAATGAATAGTCTAAAGACACAATTACTGAAATTGGAAAAAGAAGAACAAATGAGGCCCAAAGTCACCAGAAGGAGGGACATAATAAAGATCAGAGAAGAAATAAATAAAATTGAGAAGAATAAAACAATAGAAAAAAATCAATGAAACCAAGAGCTGGTTCTTTGAAAAAATAAACAAAATAGATAAACCCCTAGCCAGACTCATTAAGAGAAAAAGAGAATCAACACACACAAACAGAATCAGAAACGAGAAAGGAAAAATCACGACGGACCCCACAGATATACAAAGAATTATAAGAGAATATTATGAGAATCTATATGCTAACAAGCTGGAGAACATAGAAGAAATGGACAACTTCTTAGAAAAATACAACCTTCCAAGCCTGACCAAGCAAGAAACAGAAAAACTAAACAGACCAATCACCAGCAACAAAATTGAATTGGTAATCAAAAAACTACCCAAGAACAAAACCCCCTGACCTGATGGATTCACCTCTGAATTCTACCAGACATATAGAGAAGAAAGAATACCGATTCTCCTCAAAGTTTTCCAAAAAATAGAAGAGGATAGAATACTTCCAAACTCACTCTTTGAAGCCAGCATCACTCTAATACCAAAACCGGGCAAAGACCTCACCAAAAAAGAAAATTACAGACCAATATCCCTGATGAACGTAGATGCAAAAATACTCAACAAAATATTAGCAAAACGAATTCAAAAATACATCAAGAGGATCATACACCATGATCAAGTGGGATTCATCCCAGGGATGCAAGGATGGTACAACATTCGAAAATCCATCAACATCATCCACCACATCAACAAAGAAGAACAAAAACCACATGATCATCTCCATAGATGCTGAAAAAGCATTTGACAAAATTCAGCATCCATTCCTGATTAAAACTCTCAACAAAATGGGTATAGATGGAAAGTACCTCAACATCATAAAGGCTATATATGACAAACCCACAACTAACATCATACTTAACAGCGAGACGCTGAAAGCTTTTCATCTAAGATCGGGAACAAGACAGGGATGCCCACTCTCTCCACTGTTATTCAACATAGTACTGGAGGTCTTAGCCACAGCAATCAGACAAAACAAAGACATACAAGGCATCCAGATTGGTAAAGAAGAAGTCAGATTGTCACTATTTGCAGATGACATGATACTGTACATAAAAAACCCTAAAGACTCCACTACAAAACTACTGGAACTAATATCTGAATTCAGCAGGTTTGCAGGATACAAAATTAACACACAGAAATCTGTTGCTTTCCTGTACACCAACGATGAACTAACAGAAAGAGAAATCAGAAAAACAATTCCATTCACAACTGCATCAAAAAGAATAAAATACCTAGGAATAAACCTAACGAAGGAAGTGAAAGACCTGTACTCTGAAAACTACAAGACACTCCTTAAAGAAATTAAAGAGGACACTAACAAATGGAAATGCATCCCATGCTCTTGGCTAGGAAGAATAAATATTGTCAAAATGGTTATACTACCTAAAGCAATCTACAGATTCAATGCAATCCCTATCAAACTACCAACAGCTTTTTCAATGGACTGGAACAAATTATTCTAAAACTCATATGGAACACAAAAGACCTCAAATAGCCAAAGCAATCCTGAGAAGGAGGAATAAAACAGGGGGAATTATGCTCCCTGACTTCAAGCTCTACTACAAAGCCACAGTAATTAAGACAATTTGGTATTGGCACAAAAACTGACCCACAGACCAGTGGAACAGAATAGAAAATCCAAACATTAACCCAAACATATACAGTCAATTAATATTTGATAAAAGTGCCTTGGATATACAATGGGGAGATGACAGCCTCTTCAGCAGCTGGTGTTGGAAAAACTGGACAGCTACATGTAAGAGAATGAAACTGGACTACTGTCTAACCCCATACACAAATGTAAACTCAAGGTGGATCAAAGACCTGAATGTAAGTCATGAAACCATAAAACTCTTAGAAAAACACATAGGCAAAAATCTCTTGGACATAAACATGAGCAACTTCTTCATGAACATATCTCCCCGGGCAAGGGAAACAAAAGCAAAAATGAACAAGTGGGACTATATCAAGCTGAAAAGCTTCTGTACAGCAAAGGACACCATCAGTAGAACAAAAAGACATCCTACAGTATGGGAGAATATATTCATAAATAACGTATCTGATAAAGGGTTGACATCCAAAATATATAAAGAACTCATGCACCTTAACAAACAAAAAGCAAATAATCCAATTAAGAAATGGGCAGAGGACATGAATAGACACTTCTCTAAAGAAGAAATTCAGATGGCCAACAGGCACATGAAAAGATGCTCCACATCGCTAATCATCAGAGAAATGCAGATTAAAACCACAATGAGATATCACCTCACACCAGTGAGGATGGCCAACATCCAAAACACAAACAACAACAAATGTTGGCGAGGATGTGGAGAAAAGGGAACCCTCCTACACTGCTGGTGGGACTGCAAATTAGTTCAAGCATTGTGGAAAGCAGTATGGAGGTTCCTCAAAAAACTCAAAATAGAAATACCATTTGACCCAGGAATTCCACTCCTAGGAATTTACCCTAAGAATGCAGTAGCCCAATTTGAAAAAGACAGATGCACCCCTATGTTTATTGCAGCACTATTTACAATAGCCAAGAAATGGAACCAATCTAAGTGTCCATCAGTAGATGAATGGATAAAGAAGATATGGTACATATACACAATGGAATATTATTCAGCCATAAGAAGAAAACAAATCCTACTATTTGCAGCAACATGGATGGAGCTAGAGGGTATTATGCTCAGTGAAATAAGCCAAGCCGAAAAAGACAAGTATCAAACGGTTTCACTCATATGTGGAGTATAAGAACAAAGAAAAAATACTGAAGGAACAAAACAGCAGCAGACTCACAGAACCCAAGAACGGCTAATAGTTACCAAAGGGAAAGGGACTGGGGAGGATGGGTGGGAAGGGAGGGATAAGAGGGAAAAGGGGGCATTGCGATTAGCAGATGTAATGTTCGGGGGGCACAGAGAGGGCTGTACAACTCAGAGAAGACAAGTAGCGATTCTATAGCATCTCACTACGCTGACGGACAGTGACTGTAATGGGGTTGGTGGGGGGGGGGGACTGATGAAGGGGCAGTTTAATAACCATAATATTGCACATGTAATTGTATATTAATGATAATAAAATAAATTATATTAAAAAAAGAAACACCCCCCAAAAAAGAAATACAAAGAATTATTTGAGATTTCTATGAAAAATTATGTGCCAGTGGAGAGAGGAAAAGATGGTGGCATGTGTAGGGTGGCGGAAATCTCCTCCCTAAACCATATAGATTTTGAAAATTTAGTAAATACAGCTATTCCTAAAAGAGAGACCAGAACTAACAGTACACCAGCCAGTCTACATCTGCAAAAACCCAACATCTCACGAGAAACGGTTAAGTAAAAAGCCACAACCTGGTGGGACCCGAGCACTCTCCCCACCCCAGCTCAACAGAGACAGGGAAAGAATCAGAATGTGGAGGGAGTGGAAGCAAAGGACTGCTAAATAACCAGCCCTAGTAATCTTCCCCAGGAACACAGACACACTTTGCATGGAGCTCTAGATATTAGATGAACGGAAAAGCAAAATCTGGGACTAAGACTGCGAACAGGTTCCCACAGCTGGCTGCCCTGGGACAAAAGAAAAGCAGGTGCTTTAAAAGTCTTAAAGAGACAAGGGTTTAACAGGTGGACAAAATCTTCCCGGCACACTCAGCCCAGCAGGCTAGGAGCTTTAAGAAGATTCAGGCACCCTATCCCCCTGGTTTTCAGTGCAGCTCTGAGGCCCTTCACTGCAATAAGCAGCATGTGGTTCCTTCCTCCCTGCCAGCACCTGCAAGCAAACCAGCTGTCCCTGCCATTGCTGCAGATTAGCTGGAGAGCAGCCTCACCCACAGGAACCACATAGCTTAACACAGAGGCTTCTCCCTGTGCACAGCTAACCGGCTCAGACCCAGAAGCTGCTCCCTGCGTGCAGTTGACCAGCACAGACAGTGGACATAGGCAGAGAGACCAGGAGGCATGAAGGGGCTTTGTACTGGTGGCAGAACACACGCTGCTGGCTTGCAACACCACCAGTGCCCTAGGCCATCCTGAGGTCCACCCCACCCATTGAAGCTCAGGGGATTAACCCAGACTCTGCTCCCTGTGCGTGGTTGACCAGCACAGACAGTGGAGATGGGCCCAGAGATGGGGAGGCATGAAGGGGCTCTGTTATCATAACAGAACATGCACTGTTGTCCTGAAAACACTGCCAATTCCCTAGGCCATTCTTAGGGCCACCCCACGCATGCCAGCCTAGGGAATTAACCCAGAGGTTTCTCCCTCTGTGCGGTTAACTGGCACAGACAGTGGAGACAGACAAGACGGCCAACAAAAGGAAGGGACTTTGTTCTACCAGCTGACGCACATGACACTCGCAGGCCCATGAGAAGGTAGAAGAACCACGTTCAATCCAAAATCCCTCAAACGCCAGAAAGAGGGCTTGGTGAAACTCAAATCACCGATCTTCCTGAAAGATAATTCAAAATAAAAGCCATAAGCATGCTGATGCAGTGACAGAAAAAGATTCAAGAGCTAAGGGATAAATTCAGCAGGGAGAAAACAGAAATGAAACAAACAAAGGAAGGATTTCAGAGCAGACTAGATGAGGTGCAGGATCTGTTAATGGAATAGAAATCAGAAAACAGGAATACAGAGAAGCTGAGGCAGAGAGAGAAGAAAGGATCTCTAGGATATAAAGAATATTAAGGGAACTGTGTGACCAATCCAAATGAAACAATATTCTCATTCTAGGGGACAGAAGAAGAAGAGAGAGAAAAAGAGATAGAAAGTGTCTATGAAGAAATAACTGCTGAAAACTTCCAAAATCTTGGGAAGGAAATAGTCTCTCAGGCCATGGAAGTCCACAGATCTCCCAACACAAGGGACCCAAGGAGGACAACAACAGACATATAATAATTAAAATGGCAAAGATCAAAGACAAGGACAGAATAATAAAAGGAGCTAGAGAGAGAAAAAAGACGATCTACAAAGGAAAACTCATCAGGCTATCATCAGACTTCTTAGCAGAAACCTTACAGGCCAGAAGGGAATGGGATGATGTATTTAATGCAATGAAACAGAAGGGCCTCGAACCAAGAATAATGTATCCAGCAAGATTATCATTTAAATTTGAAGGAGGGATTAAACAATTCCCAGATAAGCAAAATCTGAGGAAATTTACCTGCAACAAACCATCTCTACAGTGTATTTTAAAGGGACTGCACTAGATGGAAGTATGCCTAAGGCTAAGTAGCTGTCACTAGAGAAATTAAAACCACAGCAAACGAAGTAGACCAAGTAAATACTAAATGAATGCAAAATTAAATCAGCTATCCACAAAGTGAGACAAGGGATACTCAAAGAGTACAGAATAAGACACCTAAAATATAAACAAAGGAGGACGAAGAAAAACAAGCAATATATGGAGACAAATGAAAACAACAGCACAATGCCCCAACTTTGGGGATGCAGTGAAGGCAGTTCTAAGAGGAAAGTATATAACAATCCAGACCTATTTAAAGAAGGAAGAACAATCCCCTATGAATAGTCTAAATTCACAATTATTTAAACTGGAGAAAGAAGAACAAATGAGGCCTAAAGTCAGCAGACAGAGGGACATAATAAAAATCAGAGAATAAATAAAATTGAGAAGAATAAAACAATACAAAAACATTAATGAAACAAAAGATGGTTCTTTGAGAAAATAAACAAAATACATAAACTGCAAGCAAGACTTATCAAGAAAAAAAGAAAATCTACACACATAAACAGAATTGGAAATGAGAAAGGAAAAATCACTATGGACACCAAAGAAATACAAAGAATTATGAGAGAATACTATGAAAAATTAGATGCTAACAAACTGGATAACCTAGAAGAAATGAACAACTTTCTAGAAAAATAAAAACTACCAAGACAGCCCCAGGAAGAAACAGAAAATCTAAACAGACCAATTACCAGCAATGAAATTGAATCAGTAATCAAAACACTGTGAAAGAACAAAAACCCTGACAAGATGGATTCACTGCAGAATTTCACCAGACCTTCAGAGAAGACATAATACCCACTCTCCTTGAAGTTTTCCAAAAAATAGAAAAAAAGGGAATACTTCCGAATTCATTCTATGAAGCCGGCATCACTCTAATACCAAAACCAGGCAAAACATCAGAAAAAAGAAAACTACAGACGAATATTCCTGATGAACATAGATGCAAAAATACTCAACAAAATGTTAGCAAACCGAATTCAAAAATATATCAAAAAAATCATCCACCATGATCAAGTAAGATTTATTCCAGGGATGCAAGGATGGTACAATATTAGAAAATCCATCAACATCATCCACCACATCAACAAAAAGAAGGAGAAAAACCACGTGATCATCTCCGTAGATGCTGAAAAAATATTTGATAAAATTCAACACCCAGTCATGAAAAAAACTCTCAACAAAATGGGTATAGAGGGTAAATACCTCAACATTATAAAGGTGACATTTGACAAACCCAGAGCCAAAATCACTCTTAACTGGAAAAGCTAAAAGCTTTTCCTCTAAAATCGGGAAAAAGATAAGCATGCGCACTCCTCCCGCTTTTATTCAACAAAGTTCTGGAGGTCCTAGCCATGACAATCAGACAACACAAAGAAATAAAAGGCATCCGTATTGGTAAGGAAGAAGTCAAACTGTCACTGTTTGCAGATGACATGATATTGTACATAAAAAACCCTAAAGAATCCACTCCAAACTATTGGAACTATATCTGAATTCAGCAAAGTTGTGGGATACAAAATTAATACACAGAAATCTATTGCATTCCTATACAGTGTTGATGAAATAGCAGAAAGAGAAATCAGGAAAATAATTCCATTCACAATTACATCAAAAAGAATAAATACCTAGGAATAAACCTAACCAAGGAAGTGAACGACCTATACCCTGAAAACTACAAGACACTCTTAAGAGAAATTAAAGAGGACACTAATAAATGGAAATTCATCCCATGCTTTTGGGTAGGAAGAATTAATATTGTCAAAATGTCCATCCTGCCAAAAGCAATCTACAGATTCAATGCAATCCCTATCAAAATACCAACAGCATTCTTCAACGAACTGGAATAAATGGTTCTAAAATTCATATGGAACCACAAAAGATCCCGAATAGCCAAAGCAACCCTGAAAATGAAAAATAAAGCAGGGGGTTTTATGATTCCCAACTTCAAGCTCTACTATAAAGCCACACTAATAAAGATATTTTGGTACTGGCACAAGAACAAACCCATAGACAAGTGGAACAGAATAGAGAATCCAGATATTAACCCAAGCATATATAGTCAGTTAATATATGATAAAGGAGCCATGGATATACAATGGGGAAATGACAGCCTCTTCAACAGCTGGTGTTGGCAAAACTGGACAGCTACATGTACGACAATGAAACTGGATTACTGTCTAACCCCATACACGAGGTAAACTTGAAATGGTTCAA
The DNA here is from genome assembly GCA_032199065.1 of Smutsia gigantea. Taxonomy (NCBI): domain Eukaryota; kingdom Metazoa; phylum Chordata; class Mammalia; order Pholidota; family Manidae; genus Smutsia; species Smutsia gigantea. The sequence continues at coordinate 78,282 of JAVSCE010009489.1, read as the reverse complement.
AAACATGAATGTAAGTTATGAAACCATAAAACTCTTAAAACATAGGCATATTCTCTTGAATATAAACTTGAGCGACTTTTTCATGAACATGTCTCCCTGGACAAGGGAAACAAAAGCAAAAATGAACAAGTGGACTATATCAAACTAAAATCTTCTGAACAGTAAAGGACACCATCAGTAGAACAAAAAGGCATCCTACAGTATGGGAGAATATGTTCATAATTGATGTATCAGATAAAGGATTGAGATTCAAAATATAGGAAGAGCTCACACACCTCAACAAACAAAAAGCAAATAATCCAATTAAAAAATGGGCAAAGGATCTAAACAGATATTTCTCCAAAGAAGAAATTCAGATGACCAACAGACACATGAGAAGATGATCCACATTGCTAATCATCAGAGAAATGCAAATTAAAACCACAATGAGATATCACCTCACACCAGTTAGAATGGCAACATCCAAAAGACAAACAACAACAAATGTTGGTGAGGATGTGGAGAAAGGGGAACTCTCCTACACTGCTGGTGGGAATGTAAACTAGTTCAAGCATTGTGGAAAGCAGTATGGAGGTTCCTCAAAAAACTCAAAATAGAAATACCATTTGACCCAGGAATTCCACTCCTAGGAATTTACCCTAAGAATGTAGGATCCCAGTTTCAAAAATACATGCACCCCTATGTTTATCACAGTGTTATTTACAATAGCCAAGAAATAGAAGCAACCTAAGTGTCCATCAGTAAATGAATGGATAAAGAAGATGTGGTACATATACACAATGGAATATTGTTCAGCGATAAGAAGAAAACAGATCCTACCATTTTCAATAACATTGATGAAGCTAGAGGTTATTGTGCTCAGTGAAATAAGCCAGACAGAGAAAGACAAGTACCAAATGATTTAACTCATCTGTGGAGTATAAGAACAAAGCAAAAACTGAAGGTACAAAACAGCAGCAGACTCACAGAATCCAAGAATGGACTAACAGTTACCAAAGGGGAAGGGACTGGGGAGGGTGTGTGGGAAGGGAAGTAGAAGAATAAGGGGCATTATGATTAGCACATGTAACATCAGGGTGGGCACAGGGAAGGCAGTATACCACAGAGAAGACAAGTAGTGACTCTATAGCATCTTACTACGCTGATGGATAGTGACTGTAATGGGGTATGTGGTGGGACTTGATAATGGGGGGAATCTAATAACCACAAAGTTACTCATGTGATTGTATATTAATGATACCAGAATGAAAAAGAAAAAAAGTAAAATTATGTGCCAGTAAATTGGACAACCTAGAAAAAGTAGAAAAATTCCTAGAAAAGTACACCTTTCCAAGACTGACCTAGGAAGAACCAGAGTATCTGAACAGATCAATTTTAAATAATGAAATTGAATTGTTAATCACGAAACTCCCAACCAAAAAAAGTCCAGGACCAGATGGCTTCAAAACTGCATTCTACCCAATATTTTATGATGTGCCAATCTGTATTTCTTCTTTGGAGAAATGTCTGTTTAGGTCTTCCCCCCATTTTTTAACTGGGTTATTTGTTTATTTGGTGTTGAGTTGTATGATTTCTTTATAAGTATTGGATGTTAACCCCTTACCAGATAAATCCCTTATGCATATATTCTTCCATAGTAGAAGTTGCCTTTTTGTTCTACTGATAGTGTCCTTTGCTGTACAGAAAGTTTTTAGTTTGATGTAGTCTCACTTGTTCATTTTTTATATTATTTCCCTTGTCTGAGGAGATGTATCCTGGAAAAAATTGCTCATGCTCATGTTCAGGAGAATTTTGCCTGTTTTCTTCTAAGGGTTTTATGGTTTCATGTCTTACTTTCAGGTCTTTGATCCATTTCAAGTTTATTGTATGTAGTTAGACAGTAATCCAGTTTCATCCTCTTTCATGCAGCTGTCCAGTTTTCTCTACACCAATTATTCAAGAGGCTGTCTTTTCTCCATTGTGTATTCATGGATCCTTTTTCATATATTAATTGGCCATATATATGTGAGTTTAAATCTGGGCTCTCTGTTCTGTTCCATTAATATATGGGTCTGGTCTTGTGCCAGTACCATATTGTTTGATTAGTGTGTCTTTGTAGCGTAGCTTGAAATCAGGGAACAACCCCCCCCCGCAGCTTTGTTCTTCTTCCTCAGGATTGCTTTGGATTTTCAGGATCTTTTTTGGTTCCATATGAATTTTAGAACTGCAAGTTTTAGTTCACTAAAAATTCCATTGTTATGTTGATAGGGATTGAACTGATTATTTTTCAAATATTATACCAGCCTTGTGTACCTGAAATAAACCTCACTTGGTCATGGTGTATAATTCTTTTTATTTATTGATGAAGTATATTAGCTCATATTTTATTGAGTATGTTTCATGAGAGATAATACTCTGTGCTTTTCTTGTGTTTTGTTTTGTTTTAGTTGGTATTATCTTTGTCTAGTTTTTATACCAATGTAATACTAGGTTCGTAAATTTAATTAGGAAGAACTCTCTCCACCTCTATTTCCTGGAAAATATTACAGAATTCATAATTATTCCTTAAATATATGGTATAATTATCCAGGGAATCGATCTGAACCTAGATTTTTATTTGGAAAATATTTTTTAATTATGAATTCTATTTCCATAATAATTATAGAGCTATTCAAATTATCTGTTTCATATTGAGTAAATTATGGTAGTTTACATTTTTGGAGGAATTGGTTCAGTTCATCCAAATTGTTAATGTATATCTTTTTTAGGTTTGTAGTGTTCACTTCTTATTCTTTTTGTCTGCAGTGTTTTTTGTTGTATAGCCTGTTCATTCTTGATGTTGATAATTTGTTTCTTCTCTTTTTAAATCTTTCCTGCCAGTTTTCCTAGAGGCTTTTCAATTTTATTTATCTTTCAAAAAGAACAGCTCTTTCTCTTTTTTCTTTACACGTTTTCTTTCTTTTTTATTGAGGTATAGTTGCTATACAATATTATATTGGTTTCAAGTATACACCACAGTGATTCAACAGTTACACACATTATTAAATTTTCACCCCAACTAGTGCAGTTAATATCATAGAAAGTTCTTTACGGTTTTTCTGATTTCAATTTCATTTTTTCAGTTCCTTCCTTTTCATTGTCTTTTTTCTGCTTGCTTTGGATTTATTCTGCCCTTTTTTTAGGCTCCGGAGGCAGGAGATATATTATTAATTTGAGACCTTTTCACTTTTCCTATGTATTCATGTAGCATTACAAATTTCCTTTTCAACAATGTCCTCACTGTGTACCACAAATTTTAACAGTTATATTCCAGTTTTCATTCAGTTCAGTATACTTTTAAATTTTCCTTTAAGGCTTCCTCTTTGATCCACAGGTTGTTTTGTCTCCAACTGTTTGCTGTTATCTTTCTTTCACTGATTTCTTCTTTAATTCCACTGTGGTTGAGGAACACACTCTGGATGATTTCAAGCTTATGAATTTGTTGTCATTTGTTTTATAGCCCAGAATGTGGTCTATCTATATATATGTCCTATGGGTACTTGAATGTGTATTCTGCTGTTTGGTTATCCACACCTACTTTCTTTTGATTAATGTTGCATAATGTATCTTTTTAAAAATTATTTTGCTGTCAACCTCCTCACATTGTTATATTTGAAGTGAATTTCATAGGTAGCTCATGGTTTTTTAATCTACTCTGCCCATCTCTGTGTTTTCATTGGTGTATTTAATTTTGTTGGTGTATTTATTTTTGTTTAATCTAATTATTGTTAGAGCTAAGTCAGCTATTCTATTTTATCTGTTATCTATGTTTTCTGGGGTTTTGTTCTTTACCTGTGGGATATTTGAGCATTACTAGAATTTAATTTTGAATTATCTATAGTATTTTGAGTCTATGTCTTTACATAGCTTTTTAGCAGTGGTTGCTTTAGGTATTGTGTTATATACACATAACTTACCATAAAACTAGTGGTGCTGTCATTTGCCAATTTAAATGAAATAGAGAAACCTTCCTTTCTTTACATCACTTTGAACTCGATCATTTACAATATAATTACACTAAATATTCCATCTGTCTATATGTAGAACTTCATAAAAAAATGTTATAATTTTTGCTTCAACTATCAAACACAATTTAAGAGACTCAAGAAAAGGAGGAAAGTCTATTGTATATACTCATATTTTCTTGTTGTATTCTCTTTTCCTTCTTTATGTTCCAAATGCCTTCTTTCATTCTTTTCTGTTTAGGAAAATTTCTTTAGCCATTCTTTTACAGGTCATGTGATGGTGACAAATTCTTTCATTTTTCATTTATTTCAAAATGTCTTTATTCCATCTTCATTGATGAAATGTATTTTTAGTAGATGCAAGATTTTATATTGACAGTTTTTTCTTTCAGAACTTGACAAATTCTGTGACACTTCCTTCTTCTCCCATGGTTTCTGATAAGAATTTCACCATTATTCAAGCTGTTCTCCTATAGAAAAGGTGACTTTTCTCACTGACTGCTTTCATTTCTTCTTTGTATTTAGTTTTCTGAAGTTTAACTATGATGAATCTTGGAGCTCATTTCCTTATGCTTATCCTGTTTGGGAGTTTATTCAGCTTAGTGAATATGTATGTATTATGTCTTTTGCCAACTTTTGGGAGTTTTCAGTCACTATTTCTTTAAGTCCTGTCCTCTCTATCCTCTCCTTCTGGGACTCCTAAGATGTAAAATTTAGATGTTTTATTATGGTACCACAGGTCCCTGAGTTCAGATCTCTCTAGTTTCAAATTTTTTTCATGACCCCATAAAACAGCCTGTACCCACTAAGTAATCATTTCTCATTCTTCCGTCTCTCCAGTTCTTGGTAAATACCAATTTATTTGCTCTCTTTTTCTCATATTGGGTATTTTCTTTTGTTTTGTCATCTAGTTAATTGATTATTTTCTCTAATCTCTCAATTTTGATGTTGAACTCATTCTGTGAACAGTGTTCTACAACTTTGTTTTATTCATTTATTAGTTAATAGTAGTTTCCATAAGTATATGGAACTATATGTATAAGTAGTTTCTGTGTATGTGTTCATGTTGTCTGTGAGTAAACACAGCTTTATTTCTTCCTTTCTAATATATAGATTTCTTCCTTTTCTGACCTTATTGTGCTAGCCAAAACCTCCAGTATAATGTTTAATAAAGAAGGTGAAAGTAGACATGCTTATCTTATTCCTGAAATTAGAAAGAAAATATTTTCTTTTATCATTAAACATGATTTTAGCTGTAGGTTTGTCTTAGATGCCTTGCATCAGTTTAAAGAAGTTCCTTTCTATTCCAAATTTGATGAGAATTTTTATCATACATAGATGTCAAATTTTGCTAAGTGATCTTTCTACATTTCTTGAGATAATTATATGATTTTTCTCTTTTATTCTGTAAATATGGCGAATTATCTGATTGAACTTTTAATACTAGCCCTAACTTGCAAAATCCTCTGTAGGTAACAGTTTATTGTATTTTATACATATTGCTGGATTTAATATATTAATATTTTATTGAGAATTTGAATATCTATGATTAGGAAACTAGTCTGCTGTTTCCTTGTAATGTCTTTATTTTATTTTATTATTAGAGTAATCTTTGTATGAAAAAATATGTTGGGAAAAGTTCTCTCCCTCCTTTTTAATGAGAGTTTTGGTAGGATTGATATGTCTTGCTTAAATTTTATAAAATTCAATAGTGAAGCTATCTGTATGGGGTGGTTTCTCTTTCTTAGTGGAAAATTTTTAGAAAGATCTATAAAATTGATAAGTTTACAACCAAGCAAATCTTAAAATGAAGATATTCAAATTACCAACTTCAGAAATGAAAAGATATATCACCAAACATCCTACCAAGAACAGAATATGTGATACAGGACTATTTGGAAATTTTTAGGCCAATAAACTTAATAACAGATGAAATGGACAAATTCCCTAATGTATTAGCGTTAGTGGGGAAATAGTCCAGTTAACAGGTCTGGTGGCTTATTAAATATCTAATCAGGGAATAATGCCAAAGTTCCCATCTTGTAGGCACCGTTACCTTCATTATTGTTTTCCTTAGGGCATTCTTTCAGGAAGGAAGGCAACTCCCCTGTCTTTCTTGTAGAGAGGTTATGGTACTGAGTAACCTCCATTTATATATACCACTCTCTCAGAAGGGACACTTGTTCCTCTCCCTGTCTCTGTTTCTCATAATGACTGGTGAATGGGCATATTGGAGTGATAGAAAATAATCCCTTTCAGTTTACTGGTGGGAAGGTAATGCTTGAAAATCCCTTAAATAGAACATTTGTCACTTAGACTCTTGTGTCACCAACTTTGTGTCTTAACAGAGATTCCTGAACAACAGAGGGAAAATTCCCATTTGTCATCTAATGCTATCTCGTTTGAAATGATTTGAGACATAATGAAAAGGTGGTTGAAATATGACACTGCAGAGAACTCTTTAAAAGGTGAGGAGTTTTCAAAAAATCAGTATGAATTTATTGGGCATATTAATTTCCTAGGGCTGCCATAATAAAAACATTGCATAAACAAAATAAACTTACAGTCTCACGGTTCTAGAGGGCAAAAGTAAAAACCCAAGGAGTCAGCAAGTCCTTCTGGAAGTCTTCCGATGTATCTCTCCTAATTTTTGGTTGTTGCCAGCAATCCTCGGTTTTCTGTGGCTTGTAGCTATAGCTCTCCAATCTCTGCTTCTATCTTCATGTTGCCTCTGTGTGTGTTTGTGTCTTAACTCTCCTTCACCTGTCTCATATAATTACATCAGAAATTGGATTTAGAGCCTATCTTATATCCAGGATTATTTCATATCAAATATTTAAATCAATTACATCTGCAAAATCCATATTTCCAAGAAAGGTCACATTCACAGGTAGTGAGTAATCAGAACTTGGACATATCTTTTGGGATAGACACTATTCAATTTAAAACTGAAGTTCTCCCAAGAAATCTGGTATCCAAGCCCATCTGTGAAAACATTATTTCTGAGGTTAAAGTGAGCCCAAGTTGATGCAATGTGAGAAGGAGCAGAACTCTGTGCTGCAAAGATCTGCCAGGAATCTGCAAGCTCTAAGCAAGCATGGCCTTCAAACTGTGGGGCCCCTTCTGGTTTTGATTTACTGGTGCATATGAGGGTGAGGTAAAATTACGTAGTATTTTTCCCTGATTGATGATTCAATCCTCTAAATTTTCAAAACTTTACAGTTTTTTCTCTTACATTTAGAGGTAGGATTTGTTTTAAGTCACTTGGGTATGGTGTGAGAAAGTTTGAGGTTCTTTTCTTGCTGTTTTTCAGAATCACTTGTTGAAAACAGTATCCTTATCTCATTGAGTAAATTTGACATTTTTGTCAAAGATCAATAGACTGTATATGTGTGGTCTATTGCTGGATTTATTCTCATGATCCATTAATCTATATATCTATCTTTAGGCAAATAAACTTTTTAAATTTCTATAGTATAGTATATCTTTAAAAATGTTTGGCTATTCCATATAAATTAATATTTTGATGTAAATTTTACAATTAGCTTGATAATTTCTACCAAAAAAAACCCTACCAGGCTTATTTTGGATTGCATCAAAATATAAATCTGTCTCAGATAACTGACATTTTAGTAAAACTGTGTCTTCCTATCAGCGAATTTATTTAGGTCATCCTTATACTAGCAATGAGTAGTGATTGCACATATTTTGTTAAATATTATGAATATTTAAAAACATTTTAATATCATCTAAATGATATTTTAAATTATATTTTTCAATTTTCCAATGGTAGTATACAGACATAAAATAGATTTTTGTGTATTTTTTGCTCATACAACCTTGCTAAACTCACTAATTCTAGTAGGATTTATAGATTTCGTAGAAGAATGTTCTCCATGAAGATAAACATTTCAGCTCCATAGAAAGGCAGTTTTACTTTTTGCACTCTAATCTGTATGGATGTTACATATTTTTCTTGCTTGATAGTAGGAACTAGGACTTGGAATAAAATGTTGACTAGAAGTGGTAATAGAGAACATCCTTGCTGTATTACTCATCTCAAATGGAAAGATTCAATTTTTTCTCTATTAAGCCTGATGCTATTTGCAGGATTTTCATAAATGCTATTTGTCAGGTAAAGGAAGTCCTTTTCTATTTCCAGATTAGATTATTGCTAACAAATTTTACTATAAATGGCTTTGATTAATCATATGAATTTGTTATATCTACTGAGATAGCTCTTTTATTTTTCTCATTTATAATATTAATGTAGTAAATTACATTGATTTTTATGTATTCAATCAATATTACATTTCAGGGACAAATCATACTTGTTCTTTATGTACTAAACATTTTTAATATTTCTGGATTCAATTTACTAATATTTTGTTTTTTTGTTCCATGTTTTGTTCCATGATCTGAAATTTTCTTTGCTTTATGTTTCATAAGTTCTGGTTCTTGTATCAAAGTAATGAGGGATTCATAAAAAAGTTAAAAGAATGTACAAGAAAGGATAACCCAGCAGGACTGGGCTACTCAGCTTTGAATATTTCCATGAAAGACCTGTCTTCAGGACTAGCCCTTGGCCTGATACTGAGAGATAATCTCTCTAAGCACTTGGAATATTCTCCCCGACGAGACTGTTTTTGTATGGATGACTTTGATCCCATAGTGCTAGTTTGATCATATAGTTTATAATAAAAGTATGACTTATGGTAAATGCATTGTTTTGCTCTGGGGGGCTGGACTTTGATGGTTAGACATGCAGGTGCTGCATACCTGTGTGAGTGATCCTTAAGAAAAATCTGGACACAAAGGTTCAAACGAGCTTTTCTGGTTGGCAATACTTCAAACAATGTTGCTGGGAGAATTAAGCCTATCCATAGGACTCCACAGGGAGATGACAACTAAAATCTTGCATCTTGTTTGTTGTCAGTATTGTCCCATACACCTTTTCCTTTTTCTGAGTTTAATATTTCCTTTCATTGTAATAAACTATAATATAAGTATAACAGCTTTTCTGAATCCTGTGTGTCCTTCTAGTAAGTCATTGGGCCTGAGGGTTGTCTTGGGAGCCCAGTTCTTACTTTGGTGCCAGAAGAGGGATTCACAAGAATGACTCTGACTCACTGAAACATGGAAGCATTGTTTGGGAAAAAGATCAACAGAGAAGGGTATGTCAAACCTTAGATGCATGGATGGCTACCAAATCACCCATGGTATGAGATATCTGTTGCATTGTGATAAGTTACTGAAGGTAAAATATTACCAGTAGGATTTAGGAATTCAATTTATGAAAAGTTGGCTCATTGGATACCTAAGGCAATACAAAATAAGGAGAAAAACACCTAAATACATAATCCCTTGGTTATTTTTATCCATAATAACTAAAATTAAGTGAGAAGATTGTTGAAGCAGAAGCTGGACCTGCACTAAGCTGGAATTTCGGCTAGTCTTAGCTACAACCACTAGCCTCATGGTTGTCAACAAAGAGAAAAACAGTCTGGAACAACAGATAGCCCTTCTATGACCTCTGGGCACCATGAAGGTAATCCAAGTGGCAGCAAGGGTCTCAAAACCAAGAAACTTCTAAAATTCAGTGATGCATTGAGAAACAGTTGTCTCATTGGTGGATCAATATCATCAGTTTTCTGAAGAATCTTTATTAAAACAAATAAATAAATGAATTATGTAACTTGGGAGTTAGTTCCTTGATTGTAATGCTGCAATATGAAGCAGCATATTGGGATTGCTGCAGAACCCACAGCGTACTATTGAACAGTCATAGATGGCTGTTGCAAACATGTGATGCAAACACGGAGCATGCTAATACTGAGTGGACAGCTAGTCTGGTAGGCTGATAAAAATCTACTGTAAGGTTTTATTACCATGTGAAAGGGAATTTTCCTTTCTTTCCAAGTAGAATTTCCCAAATTAAAAATTCCGCAGATGCAGACTGACTTTCCACATGTTCATTCATTAATGACTCTTAACCCAGGTCATGGTAGGTGTCATAATCAAAGGAGCTTTTTTCATATAGGCACTCCATGTAAGCGTACTGCTGAAAAATCAGGCAGCAGTCCAAGACTCTGCATCAAATTTGTTGTTTTAGCTTCCCCTTATGGATCTTATAGATGCCAAAAATTGGTTATTCGCAAGAGAATGAAAGAAGACAAAGGGAATAGTCAAGGGGACTCCTCCCAGCAGGATGGGAACCTTTAAATGGTTGCTAAGGAATGGAATGGAAAATGCAAACACTGATGAGGTCAACACAAAGGTCTTACTATCGTACTATCAAGGCTAGGGGGACAAATGGGATGCTCTCCTGGACTCCAACCATGAAGGATTCTAAACAAATCCATTCTGTTTACTGTACTTTTGAGGAATTTTTAAAGCTGGAAGGCAGAGATGACAATGAGAAACTTGACATGAAATCTTCAGAGATGCTAGTCCATCAAATTAATCAGGAAAAGGACTAATGAAGAACCCAGGCTCTCTTCACAAATCCTCCAGCTTGGGACCCAACACCATATACACATGTGTGGATATTTGTTATATGATAATTCCATCACCTCTATCATTTTTCTTTTTCTTTCTTTCTTTTTCTTTCTTTCTTTCTTTCTTTCTTTCTTTCTTTCTTTCTTTCTTTCTTTCTTTCTTTCTTTCTTTCTTTCTTTCTTTCATTCTTTCATTCTTTCATTCTTTCTTCTTCCTTCCTTCCTTCCTTCCTTCCTTCCTTCCTTCCTTCCTTCCTTCCTTCCTTCCTTCCTTTCTTCTTTCTTTCTTTCTTTTCTTTTCTTTTCTTTTTGTTTTCACCATAGAAATTTATTCCGTAAAGATTCAGGAAGCCAAACCTCCAAAATCAGTAGCAGGGTTGGTTTCTTCTTGGAGACTCAGAGGAAGAGTCTGTTCCACATTCCATAGTTCTCTTCTAACTTCTGGTGATTTCTGGAAATCCTCGGCATTTCTCTGGCTTGCAGTGGCACAAAGCCGCTCTTAGCCTCCATCTTCACAGGGCCATCTCCGCTCTCTATCTGTCTGTCTGTCTTCACATGGCATTCTCCTCTCTGTGTGTCTAAATTCCCCTCCTTGTAAAAGGACACTAGTCACTGGACGAGGACTCACTCTAATTCAGTAAAACCTCACCTTAATTTAACTAATTATACCTGCTACTGGACCTTCCTTTTGAATAAGGTCACTTTCACAGGTACCTGGGGTTTGGACTTCAACTTATCTTTTGGGGGTACACGATTCAACCATAATGCTTTTCAAATTTAGTTGTGCAGGTGAATCACATGGGCAGTTAAAAAAAATACAAGTCCCTGGGTATTGTATCCCAGAGACTGCAAACTAATCAATCTGAGGTGAAGGCGGGGGATATTTATAGTCCCAAGTGACTGTAAAAATGCAGCAAAAGTCTCAGAACCCCTACACTAAAGGATTCTAGGTACCAGTTTCTCAAAAGGGTATTTTAGTATAAAGAAGTATATGTTTCTATGAAAAAAATCTCTTTTCCTTAAAATATTTTGTAAAATTGAAAAAAAAAGCTGAAAGTAGATGATCAAAATGAATGTCATGTTATCAAAAAGAATTTTAGAAACTTACTACATGACTTACGTCCACACATTTTAAGGTACATGTGTGTTGTGTCACTTGAGAGGTCCAAGGGTGGTCTTGAAAGCTTAGCAATCAGCTGCTTTTCCAACAACCTCTGGAGGAAGGAAAGGGTTCATTGTGTTTTGGTTAATTGTGACGAGGTATGGAAATTATTTCTTCCTTGAGACACTGCTCAGGGATTTCCAAATGGATACATCTTTTTATTTGTAAAATGTTCTGCAATTATGACAGAATGTGTTACTTTGTGTTGTGTTGTGCCTATGGTTACTCATATTAATGTTACGTTAAATTATTAAAGAAAAAAACTTTCCATTGGGTAAACTGGCTGAAATGTAAAACTATTTATATTTCCTTTTCCAAATTCTGTAAGACCCATTTGATACAGATGCCTCTAAGTGTTGTCAAAAAATTATTTGTCATACTACCTTGTCGGCTCAGTCTGATCTGATGAGAGCAACTAAATCAGAATAAACTTGTTTGCCTTGCTTGTAGCTTGGTTTTTTATACATTGTTTGTCTATACAATACAGTATTATGCCTGAGCTTACTTTGTATCATTGTTACGGACTGAATATTTGTGCTCCCACCCCTCAAAAATGTTCGTATATTGAAATCCTAACCCCCACTGGGATGGAATTAAGAGGTGGAGGGTTTAAAAGGTGCTTAGGCCATGAGGGTGGAGCCTTCAAGAATGGAGTGCTCTTATAGGAGAAGATCAGAAAGCTGTGGGCTCTCCTGCTCTCTAGCTCTCACTCTATGCTCTCTGCTACCTGAAGGTACAACAAGGAGACACCACCTGTAAACCAGAAGAGGGCTTTCACCACAACCCAACCATGCAGGCACCGTGCTCCTGGATTTCCAGCTACCAAAAGTGAGAGAAATAAAAGATGTTGGCTGTTTAAGCCACCCTGTCTATAGTAATTTGTTATAGCAGCAGAGCTGATGAAAACAATCATTATTTTCATTCTTTGTACTTCATCTGGGATATTTCTTCAACTAATACTGGGCATCCTCTATTCATAAAGAAACAGGTTTTGTTTTTCATTCTCAATCTCCCCTGTGAAGTACTTTCTTTCACTTAAGTTCAGACAGTGCCCTTTGTTCTAACACATCGGCTGAGACTTTTTTAGACAGCTTGTGCAATCTTTGAAGAGAGAGTTTCCAAAATTAGAGGTCACTTTCCTGTGTCTTAGTTCCTTCATCTGTGGGCCGCTGTGCCCGTGGCCCCAGCCCTGGAGCACCTCTATCATTTCTGAATCTGTTTATTTTACTTGACTTTTCTTCTGGTTATGGGTCTTATATTCCTGCTTCTTTGCTTATTTGCCTATCTAGAGTTTTTTAGTTTTTTTATACTGCACATTGTGATTTTTACATTGCTGATCACCTATATTTTTCTTTTGTTTGTTTTATTTTAAAGAGTGTTGAAATTCTTGGAATAATTGACATATATATGAATCAGTGTGATCCCTTTCAGACTTAAGCTTCGCTGTGGCAGATCTACAAAAGCTTTTATTATAGGGACAACTTATCAGTATAATTAAGGTATACTCCTTTTGGTGTCTTTACCTAATGTTCCAGGTACTCAGCAAAGACTCTCTATGTGGTCATAACTCAAATGTTTCTGCTCCCTCCCTGAACTCTGGGAACTGACCAGGATACAGCTCTCCATAACCTCTTTATACCTCCTTATAGAGTCTCATCCTATACTAACACACCTTAGTATTCAGCAACAGCGTCATGGAGAACACTGGGAAGATTTATGGATCTATGTCTCGCCATACATCACTCCTCTCTGGTTCTCTTCCCCACGCCTTCCTGATACCTCTGCTTTCCTGAACTTTCAGCTCCCTTTCCTCTACTAGGCATACCATGTTGCACTTGGGCTTCTATCCTGGATCTGCTGTCCTGAATGTGTCTCCAAACAGAAAGCCAGATGAAAGTGAGGTTCACCTATACAGTTTCCTGTTTGTAATTCTATATTGCCTGTTTTTCAATATCTGAGAACAGTTATTTCATATATTTTGACCAGTTTTCTAGTTTTTACAGTGAAAAGGCATGTCCAAAATAGTTTACCCTGTCTGGACCCCTGGAGAAGTCTTTGACTATAATTTATAAGTAAAGTAAGAAACCACAGTTGAACATCATCAATCATTGAAGAAATACAAATCAAGACTACAATGAAATACTACTTCACATCCATTAGAATGGCTACTGTTGAAAAAGAACAGAAAATAACAAGTGTTGGTGAAGCTGTGGAGAAATTGGAATCTTTGTGCACTGTTGGTGGGAATATGAAATGAATGGTACAGTCATTGTGGAAAACAGAATGGTGATTCCTGAACAGATTAAAAATAGAATTGCCATATGGTCCAGCAATCCCACTTCCAAGCATATACCAAAAGAACTGCAAGCAGCATTGTGAAGAGATATTTGTACACCCAGGTTCACAGTAGCATTATTCATAATAGCTAAAATATGGTTGTAGCCCATGTCCAATGGATGGATGAGTGGACAAGAAAAAATGTGGTACATATACAATTAAATATTATTATGCCTCAAAAAAAAGAAAGAAATTCTGACATGTTAACACAAGACAAACTTTGAGGACATTATATTAAGTGAAATAAGCCAATTATAAAAAGACAGGTACAAATTCCACTTATATGGGATACTTAGAGTAGTCAATATCTTATGGACAGAAGGTAGAATGATGGTTGTTTGGGGCTGGAGGGAGGGGGCAGTGGAGAGTTATCGTTTGTGTGTAAGAGTTTCAGTCTGCAAGGCGAAAAGTGTTCTGGAGCTGGAAGTTGGGGATGGTTGTAAAAGAGAGTAAATGTACTTAATGTCACTGAACTGTACAGTTAAAAATGGTCATTACTTTGTGTATATTTTACCACATTAAAAAAAAGCTATGTATTCTAAAAAGCACAGTTGAATATTTTATTCAGCTATGTCTAATTCTCAAGGGTAGGATAGGAAGTAAACAGGAGGGAGGGTTAAGAGAGGGTATATGGGATTGGGCTAGGGGTGTGAGTAGGAGTGGCTAGGAGGAGGGGTAAGGCTACGAAGAGGTGAAAAGACAGTAAAATATAATAGGTCAAAGAATTGGAATTTCGTGGATCTCAAAGGGCTGCTTACATTGATTTCTTAGGGAACATAAACTAAAAGTGGAGGTTGGAGAGAAAATGAACTTGAGGTTTTGGACATAGGTAGTTACTTTGTTGCGAATCAAACATTAAACATTGACATGGCTTCACAATAAGGGTTCCATTCTTCTCAACGGCCTGTCCGTCCACAGACAGTGGCGCAGATTTGAGCCTTTGGGTGGGTTTGGCATGTGTGCTGAAGTAGGATTCTCAGAGCCTTCACGTGCTTTTCCATGCACTTGCTTCCTGCAGGTTGTTCTCACCAGAGAGCGTGGGGTTGCCTCAACAGAGGCAACGATGGATCTCGCCCTCCTCTCCCTGCCTGCCATCCCCTTTCTCTGAACTGCCTGAACTGGATGAGCCCCTTTTTGGTGTCTTCCTGAAGAGACCTGCCTAAGCTTTACTCCTCAAGAATCACTTCATTCTGCCATCTCACTAATCATCCTACACATAATTATACATCCTTGGGATTTGGAATAGGCAATTAAGATCCCCAATGTACATGTAGAAGGAAAAATTAAGCCCTCATATTCTGTGTGGGGGGGTGGGAGAGTGTGGGTGTATGTGTTTAACACAGAATGAAAAAGCTGTAGGGCTTTGACAAGTAGTGGGTTAAGAGCATGACAGAGTAAAAAGGCATCATAAAGACTGAAAGGGGAAAACAAGTAGTATTGTCTTACCCTCACAAATTTGTGCTTTTGTCTCCTGGCTATGTTCCTTATTCTGAGGGTTCTGGAAAGGGATGCAGAGATAATATTCAATCATGTGGCTAGGAAAAAAGCCTAATGTTTTAAATTAGAGCTATCCGAGGGAAATTTGGTGTAATGGCACATTTTGTATAGGCATTATTTCTGAAGACAAAGCCACAGTGTCAGCTGAGAAGGAGCCTGTAGAGGAGATGGAGACAATAGGGGGCCCTCTGCACACAGGAGAGCCTTCTAGGACCACAGGTGCCCCAATGTGGGTTTGTTTTTTGTTTTCTGTCCCTCATCCACCCCCTTCTCATTCCCTCTGAGTTTGGGGTTTTGACAGAAAAATTGTGTGGTCTGTCTCTACAGAGCAGCATGAACTTGGCCTTGCATGACTGGCCCTCTCATTTTCTCTGTTGATATCTTCAGATACTTTACAGTACTGAGTTTCAAGGTGCACTAATTGGACCCCTGGAGTAGATATATTAGAGACCATGTAAAACTGGAAGTGGAAAGGGGATTTTAATTAGATAAACTGTGCAGTAATGGCTCAGAGGGATTGCAACTGTATCAGAAATAGAACAAAACAGCTGCAGGTTCAGAGAGGTTGCTCCCATTTCAGATGTGTCCACTGTTTCCCTATTAGCATCATTTCACACTCCAGTCCTAAGTGAAATGGTTGTGTGGGATTCAGAAGACACCCCACATGAATAAACTTGCTGGAGAATGCTTTAAAATAAGGCTATATGTTGGGAGGGGTCGTGCATGAGAACTGCTGGCAGGCGCGGGTGTGGAGTGGGGAAAGGAGACAAGGGAGCGTCCTCTTCGTGCGTCAGGGGTCTCCACACTGGGCTTGGTATGCAAGGGGTCTTCTTTTGTGCCTGTGCTCTTTTTCTTTTCCTCTTTCACAGGAGAGGCAAACTGCTAGGGGAGGGGTGTTGGGGGCTGGGGAGATGCTGGCCATGCTGTTTCTCCATTGTAACCATTACCGTCTGTTCTTCTTCCTGGGCTCAAGAGCCCTAAGCATCTGTTTTATATTCTATCACTGTTTCAACTCAAATTGCCTCCACTTAAGTTGCCTTAATTTGCTGATAGCCTACAGAAAAGTCTAAAGGGATCTCTGCTCCCTGTGTGGAATAAAAGGTTAACAAAGACCTTGAGAGCCTCTGGATTCACACAGTGACTCACTTAAAGCTGGGGCTAGACAATGTGAATTAAGAGTGTGAAGGAGAGAGGAGCCCAGTGAAATGAATGAAGAAATCATTAAAGCTTCAGGTAGCTCCACCAAGATTTCTGAAATACTGACAACCACATTCATTATTCCCCATCTTTCAAACCATTGTTTTGTCACCAACAGACAAGGATAGACATCAGATGTGATAGCCCCGCTATCTGACAAGACTCTGAGCAGAATGCTTGAGACTGGGGGTATTCTACAGAAACCTGGTGTGCGGGTCTGTGTCTGTGAGAGCTTTGTTTCTGAGAACAAATGTGTGGACAGACAGCTGGGAGGGAGCTGGTGCAGGAGGGAGGGGCAAGCGGTGAGCCCACCCGTCGAGAGGAGGGGGTTTCCGGCCTTGCACTCTCTTCTTTGATGCCTGGCAAGTTTTTCATTGTGCTTGTGTCTCCTTTAGGGTCACAGCAGAAACAGGGATGGGAATCGTAGAGAGATACAGAGGCCTGATGCTCTGCCTGCCCTTCTAACCCGCCATTCTTTCTTTTGGGCTGACAGCCGTTCATCAGCCATTTTCTGTTCTATTTCTATGAAGGTAGCCTTCAGTGGCTCCAAATAAATTGACTTTCTGCACATCTGCTCCCCATCCAGATTCAGCTGTGGGTGTGGACATATGGGATGAAATATTGGGGGTCTTCGATTCAGGTGTGGATGAAAGGAGAAGCCCTGATCATCTGTGGTTTAAGATGTGGAATTAAAAGGCAGATGGAATTCGACAAGAGGTGAGTTAAGAACTTCTTAGAGTCAAGGGTTCACTTCAAGAACAACTCAAAAGAAAAAAAAAAGGAAAAAGAAAAAACCGTAGTCTTAGGAGGCCTTAATGTCATATAGGTAAATTGTGTTCAAGGACAGCCTTTCCCCCACTTCTCCTCTCTAACTCTCGGAAGCATGCCTAGGTCAGGATCGGAACAGGGTGCTGAGGATGTGCTACATGATTATCCAAGGAGAGGCCATAATACATGTCAGTTTGGGTCAGCACAGTGTCATATCTGCGGTTTTATTTTTTGTCCTTTTGATGACAAAAGGTGCTTAGTCCGATGGAAGGGGCAATTGTGTTAACATTTTCTATCTTCTTCAGTAGGTCAAGCTGGAATGTTTGAAATTGGGACTTTTGAGTAATAACTGATTTTTTCAGGCCCATCAGTAAAAAGTCTGTGTTTCTGAGAACAAAGCTCCTGATGACCACTTGTGTTTGCAGCAGCAGAGGGGGAGGAGAGGGGCGCTGTGTCTCTCAGTGCTGGGAGGGGTCTTCTGGGAGCCTGCGCACTCTTCTAGCTGCTTTGCGAGGCACTGTCAGTTCCTGCGCCAGCACTGGGCTTTTGGTTGGGGGTGTTTTTTTGCAAAAGAGGGGAGAAGGCCATGCATTTGTCATCATCTCTCTGCTCTCCCTCCCTCTCCTTTCTCCCTCTTAGAGGCGTCATGATTATTAATAAACCATTTCTCACTTATTGCTGCGGATGTAAACACTTCACCAGAATTGCGCAGCTCTTGCGTGTGCTGCCTCTGTGCACGTAACTGGTGGGCTGAGATTTGGAATGGGCTCTTGAGTGTCTCAAATTTAGACATAAAATAAGTTTAAAATTGTATAGATCTGATCATCTGGGAATTATGACATAGAATAAAAGACAATGGATGTTTCACAAAATATAACGAAAGGCTTGAAAGGATGAGGAGAAATCTGAGCACTGCTTTCGCCCTCAATTAACCCCTCTATCCCCTGTAGCTCTGTAGGCCTAGGAGCAAGAATGGGACGCTGAGCAACTAGAGTCTAATGTTTACACTGGGCCTCTTTAAGGGAAATTTCTGCAAGTTTCTATTTGAGGGATAAGGTTATGACAATTCACTGGAAGGGTTTGGGGTGCATAGTGTGCACATATGAGAGCACACTGTCCACCTCTGTTCTGGGAGTAATCTTCAAATCAAAAAATGGTCATTGGGACAGTCTTCCCTGAACTTACTGTTTTAACTATGAATGTAGTGTGTAGGTTAGGTTGTGTGGTACAGTTCTATAAGTTTTGAGAAATGCGAAGCGTCATGAATCCATCATTACACTATCAGACGGAATAGTGAATATCATCCTTTGCCATAACAATCCCCCATGCTTCACCCATTCAATTGACCACCTCCCTGAACCCTTGGCATGGCTGATCTGTTTGCTATCTTGGTAGTTTTGCCTTTTCCAGAATGTGATAGAAGTGGAATTATACAGTATGTAACCTCAGACTGGCTTCCTTCATTTCGAAATATACATTTAAAGTTTCTCCTTGTTTTTACAGAGCTTGGTAGCTCATATCTTTTTATTACCAAATAGTATTCCATTATATGTATGCACCATGGTTTGTTTATCCATTCACCTTTGAAGGACATCTTGGTTGCTTCCAGTTTTTACTGATTATGAGAAAAGCTTATGGAGCCATTATATCCAGGATTTTTGTGGACGTGAGTTTTCAAATCAATTGGTAAAATACCTAAGTATGGTAATCGTAGGGTAATTCTACAGCCACCTTGGTGAGACACTGCCAATCTACTTTCCAAAGTGGATGAACCATTTTGCTTTCCCACGAATGAGACTTCCTGTTGTTTTGTCTTCACCCACACGTGATTCTGTTGTGTGGAATTCATTCTAATGTAATAGTATCTCATTGCTGTTTTAATTTGCATTTCAGTAATGACAAATGATGCTGAGCATTTTTTATATGCTTTTACTTTTTTTAATTGAAATATCTTTAATATACAATCTTAATTGGTTCAAGTATATGACACGGTGGTTCCACAGTTACTGATATTAAATCCTCACCCACACTAATGCAATTAATATCTGTCAACATAGGAAGATGTTACAGAATAATTTCCTGTATTCTCCATGATGTACTTATGACTGTACATCCCCAAGACCAACTTATGACTGAGAGTCCCTGTGCCCCTTTATCCCCCACACCCCAACACCCAACCACCCCAACCCTTCCCACATGGTAACCACCAGTCAGTTCTCAGTACCTGTGAGTCTACTGCTGTTTTGTTATTTTATTTTAATTTGTTTTTAGATTCCAAAAACAAGTGAAATCATATGGCATTTGTCTTTCTCCATCTGGCTTATTTCACTTAGCATAATACCCCCTAGGTCCATCCATGTTATCACAAATGGCAGGATTACATTTTTTATGGCTGAAATATCCCATTGTGTACATGTACCACCTCTTCTTGATCCATCCCTCAAATGATGCACACTTTGCTTGTTTCCAAATATTGGCTACCGTAATAATGCAGCAATAAATGCAGGGGTGCATATATATTTTCAGATAAGGGACTTGCCTTTTCTTCAGGTAAATTCCTACAAGTGGACTTACTGGGATATATGATACTTCTACTTTTAGTTTTTTGAGAAACATCCATAATGCTTCCACAGTGGCTCTACCAATTTACATCCCAGTATAGGAGGGTAAACTTTTCTCCACTTCCTGACCAACACTTGTTATTTCTTGTATTTTGGATAGTGGCCATTATTACTGGTGTTAGGTAATAACTCATTGTGGTTTTCATTTACATATCTCTGATGATAAGTGATGTGGAGGATTTTTCACATGCCTGTTGACCCCTGTTTCTTTGCAAAAATATTCAGGTCCGCTATCCATTTCATAATCACTTTATAACATTATTTGCTTTTAGGTGTTGAGGCATATAAGTTCTTTGTATATTTTAGATGTTAACCCCTTATTGGATAAATCATTTATGAATATTTCTCCCATACTGTATAGGTTGCCTTTTGTTCTGTTGATGGTGTACTTTACTGTACAGAAGCTTCTTAGTTTGATATAGTCCCACTTGTTCATTTTTTATTTTGTTACCCTTGCCCAAGAAGATGTATCCAGGAAAAAATTGCTCATACATATGTTCAAGAGAATTTTTCCTATGTTTTATTCTAAGAGTTTTATGGTTTCATGGCTTACATTTAAGTCTTAATCCATTTTGAGTTTCATTCTCTTTCATGTAGCTGTCCAGTTTTCCCTACACCAGTTATTGAAGAAGCTGTCTGTTCCCCATTGTATAATCATGGCACCTTTATCATATATTAATTGATCATATATGCATGGGTTTATGTCTTGACTCTTTCTTCTGCTCCATTGATCTTTGGGTCTATTCTTGTGCCAGTACCATACTGTTTTGATTACTAACTTTGTAGAATAGCTTGAAGTCAGAGAGTATAATACCCCTAGGTTTGTTCTTCTTTCTCAGGATTGCTTTGCCTATTTGGGTTCTTTTCAGGTTTAATATGACTTTTAGGATTATTTACTCTAAAGCATTGAAAAATGCTGTTGGTATTTTGATAGGGATTGCATTGAATCTGTAAGTTGCTTTAGGCAGGATTGCCATTTGACAATATTAATTCTTCCTATCCTTGAGCACGGGATGTATTTCCATTTATTGGTGTCTCTAATTTCTCTCATGAGTGTCTTGTAGTTTTCAGGGTGTAGGTCTTTCACCTCCTAGGTTACATTTATTCCTAGGTATTTTATTCTTTTTGATGCAATTGTGAATGGAGTTGTTTTCCTGATTTCTCTTTCTGCTATTTCATCGACACTGTATAAGAAAGCAACAGATTTCTGTGTATTAATTTTGTATCCTGCAAATTTGCTGAGTTCAGTTATTAGTTCTAGTAGTTTTGGGGTGGATTCTTTAGGGTTTTTTATGTACAATATCATGTCATCTACAAAGAGTAACAGTTTAACTTCTTCCTTACCAGTCTGGATGCATTTTATTTCTTTGTGTTGTCTGACTGCCATGGCTAGGACCTCCGGTACTATGTTGAATAAAAGTGGGGAGAGTGGGCATCCTTGTCTTCTTCCCAATCTTAGAGGAAAAGCTTTTGCTCTTAAGTATGATGTTGGCTGTGGCTTTGTCATATTATGGCCTTTGTTATGTTGAGGAACTTGCCCTCTCTACCCATTTTGTTGAAAGGTTTTATCATGAATGGATGTCGAATTTTTGTTAAATGCTTTTTCAGCATCTATGGAGATGATCATGTTATTTTTGTCCTTCTTTTTATTTATATGATGTAAGATTTTGATGGATTTTCAAATATTGTACTATCTTTACATTCCTTGAATAAATCCCAATTGATCATGATGGATGATCTTTTTGATGTATTTTTTAATTTGGTTTGCTAATATTTTGTTGAGGATTTTTGCATCTATGTTCATCAGGGATATTGGTCTGTAATTTTCTTTTTTTGTGGTGTCTTTGCCTGGTTTTGGTGTTAGAGTGATATACTGGCCTCATAGAATGAGTGTGTAACTATTCCCTCCTCCTTTATGTTTTGGAAAACTTAAGGGAGGATGAGTATTAGGTCTTTTCTAAATGTTTGATAAAATTCAGTGGTGAAACCATCTGATCCAGGGATTTTGTTCTTAGGTAGGTTTTTGGTTACAAATTCAATTTCATTGCTGGTAATTGATGTATTCAGATTTTCAGTTTCTTCCTGGGTCAGACTTGGAAGGTTTTATTTTTCTAGAAAGTTGTCCATTTCTTCTAGGTTATCCAATCTGTTGACATATAATTTTTCATAGTATTCTCTAATAATTCTTTGTATTTCCATGGTGTCCATAGTGATTTTTCCCTTCTCTTTTCTGATTTTGCTTATGTGTATACACTCTTTTTTTCTTGATAAGTCTGGCTAGGGATTTATCTGTTTTTTCTTATTTTGTCAAAGAACCAGCTCCTGGTTTCATTGATCCTTTCTATTATTTTATTCTTCTCCATTTTGTTTATTTGTGCTCAGATATTTATTATGTCCTCCCTTCTACTGACTTTTGGCTTCCTTTGTTCTTCTTTTTCTAGTCTCATTAATTGTGAGCTTAGACTGTTTATTTGGTATTGTTCTTTTTTCTTGAGGTAAGCCTGGATTGCAATATACTTTCCTCTTAGGATTGCCTTCGCTGCTTCCCACAGGTTTTGGGATGTTGAGTTATTGTTTTCATATATTACTTGATCTCTGTTTTTATTTAGTAATTGATCCATTTACTATTTAGGAGTGTATTGTTAAGCCTCCATGTGCTTGTGGACTTTTTTGTTTTCTTTGCATAATTTATTTCTAGTTTCATGCCTTTGTGGTCTGAGAAGCTGATTGGCACAATTTCAATCTTTTTGAACTTACTGAGGATTTGTGGCCTAGTATGTGATCTATTCTGGAAAATGTTCCATGTACTCATGAGAAGAATGTGTATCCTGCTGCTTTTGGGTGGAGTGTTCTGTAGATGTTCGTTAGGTCCATCTGTTCTAATGTGTTGTTCAGTGCCTCTGTCTCCTTATAAGCTTATTTTTTGCCTGGTTGATCTGTCCTTTGGAGTGAGTGGTGTGTTGAAGCCTCCTAAAATGCACGCATTGCGTTCTATTTCCCCCTGTAACTCTGTTAGCATATATTTCACATATTTAGGTGCTCCTATATTGTATGTATAGATATTTATAATGGTTATATCCTCTTGTTGGACTGACCCCTTTATCATTATGTAATGTCCTTCTTTGTTCCTTATTACTTTCTTTGTTTTGAAATCTATTTTGTCTGATATAAGCACTGCTACTCCTGCTTTTTTCTCCCTATTATTTGCATA
Organism: Smutsia gigantea; assembly: GCA_032199065.1. NCBI lineage: Eukaryota > Metazoa > Chordata > Mammalia > Pholidota > Manidae > Smutsia > Smutsia gigantea. The sequence continues at coordinate 55,009 of JAVSCE010009489.1, read as the reverse complement.
AACTATTTTTTTCCATCCCTTCACTTTTAGTCTGTATATGTCTTTAAGTTTGAAGTGAGTCTCTTGCAAGCAGCATATAGATGGGTCTTTTTTTAATCCATTCTCTAACTCTATGTCTTTTGATTGGTGCATTCAGTCCATTTACATTTAGGGTGATTATTGATAGATATGTACTTATTGACATTGCAGGCTTTAGATTTGTGGGTACCAAATGTTCAAGGGCAGCTTCTTTAATATCTAAAAGTCTAAATTAACTCACTTATTATGCTATTTCAAACACAATCTAAACGTTATTTTTTTTCTCCCTTTTTTCCTTCCTCTTCCTCTACTCTCTGGAGCTGCCAGGCACCTGCAGGAATGGTGGGGTTCGCAGACAAGCTCTACTGGCACCTGCTGGGAGGAAAGAGCTCTTTCCTGCAACCCAGCTGAAGTGCCTGCTTTCACTGTCATGTCCAGTGTGTGTGTGCACAGGGAAGAATCTCTGCTTTATGCCGCTGTAGCTGCTCTAGGCTGGGCCCACGTCTGGCTGGCCTTGTGCAATGGCAGGGCCAGGAGGTGTGTGGACTGGTGTCTGCCAGGAGGAAGGAGTGGCAGGCTGAGGATCATGGTTGGGGGCCTTGGAGCTTCATTGCCAGCCAGGGGAATGGAGCATATGAAGCCCCTGAAAGTTCCAAACATGTTGGGTTGAGTGTGCCAGGACGATTTTGTCCACCTGCCTGTTCTCCTCAGCAGCAAGCTCTGTGTAATACTTGCCCCTTTAGCAGCCCTCTCGCTGTTGGGAAGTCTTTCAAAGTGCCCGCCTTTCTTTTGTCCCAGAGCAGCCAGTTATGTATGCCAGTTTCCACAAGCAGCTGGAATCTCAGTCTCTCCTAGTATTCTGCCTGACTTTGCTTTCCAACCCCACTAATCTCCAGAGCAGTATGTAATGTAGGTTCATGCTCCCAGAGAAGATCTCCAGGGCTCGGTGTTTACCAATCCTGGGCTTCTTCTCCCTCCCTGCTCCATTTCTTCTCCTCCTGCCTGTGACCTGGGGTGGGAGTAGGGCTTGGGCTCACTGGCTCATCGCTTTGTTACTTTACCCTTTTCTGTGAAGTCTTCTCTTTTTTCCCAGATGTAGGAAGTCTTCTGAAGTCTATAGGTCATTCTTTCAGGATTTGTTGTATTTGCTGTATTTTGTTGTTATATGTGGTTTGGAGAGGAGGTTTCTGCCTCACTTCTCATGCCACCATTTTTTCCCCACCCTCGATTTTTTTCTATTGTTTTAATCTCCAATTCATTTCTGCTCTGATCTTGATTATGTCCCTACTTCTCCTAACTTTGGGTTTCATTTGTTCTTTTTCTTGTATTTTCCATTGTGAGTTTAGAATTTTTGGGATTGTCCTCATACCTTGAGGTAGGCCTGTAGTGCTATGTACTTCCCTCTTAAAACCACTTTTTCAGCTTCCCACAAGTTGTATATTTGTCTTCATTTGGCTCCATGTATTGCTTGATTTCTGTTTGGTTTTGTTGATTGATCTATTGATTATATAGAGCATGTTGTTTAGCTTCCATGTGTTTGTAGGCTTTTATGTTTTCTTTGTGTAATTTATTTCTAGTTTCATACTATTTTGGTCTGAGAAATAACTTCATACAATTTCAATCATTTTAACTTATTCATGCTCTTTCTGTGGCCCAGTGTATGATCTATTTTGAAGAATGTTTTGTGTACACTTGAGAAATACACTTGTGTATCCTGCTGCTTTTGGGTGGAAATTTCTGTAGATATCTGTTAAGTCCTTCTGATCTAATGTATTGCTTGGTCCCTCTGTTTCCTTATGTATTTTCTGTCTGGTTGATGTGTCTATTGATCTGAGCAGTGTGTTAAAGCTTCCTGATATGAATGCGTTGCAGTTCATTTTCCCCTTTCATTCTATTAGCATTTGTTTTACATTCTTAGATGCTCCTCTACTGGGTACATAGGTATTTTTAATGGCTTATATCCTCTTGTTGGCTGATCTCTTTGTCATTATGTAATGTCCTTCTTTGTCTTTGTTACTTTCTTTGTTTTGAAATCTATTTTGTCTGATACAAGTACTACTACTGCTTTTTTCTACCTATTCTTTGCACCAAACATTTTTTTCCATTCCTTCATTTTCAGTCTATGTATGAGTTTAGATCGGAAATGAACCTCTTGTAACAAGCATGTAGATAGGTCTTGTTTCCTTATTCATTCTGCAAGGCTCTGTCTCTTGGTTTGTGCATTCAGTCCATTTACATTTAAGGTAATTATTGATAGGTATTTACTTATTGCCATTTTATTAATTTTTCTGTTTGTTTTTTCTTTTTTTTGTAGTTTCTCTCTGCTCTTTTCCTCTCTTATACTCTTGTTATTTGATGGTCTTCTTTAATGATGTCATTACATTTCTCTTTTAATTTTTTATGTATCTATTGTAGGCTTTAGGTGGTTACCACAAGGGTCATGGATAAATTCCTAACTACATAACAGTATATATTAAGTTGATGATGTCTCTATTTGAAACACAATCTAAAAGTATTTCTCTTTTACTCTTCCTCTGCTATAGTTTATGTATAAGATGTCATAATCTTCATTTTTTGTATATCCCTACACTGATTTTGTATATAGTTGGTTTTACTATATTTGGCCTCTTTTGTTTTGCTTTAATTTCATAATTGCTAGGTAAGTAATTGGTCTACTACTTTTACTGTGAGTTTATTCTAACTGGTGAAAAGTATTTAGGCTTAAGAACATTTCCATCTACAGAATTTCCTTTAACATATCCTGTAATACTGATTTAGTGGTGGTGAATTCCTTCAGCCTTTGTTTATCTGGGAAATTTTAAAGCTCTTCTTAAATTTTGAATGATAGTCTTGCTGGGTAGAGGATTCTTGGTTGCAGATCCTTCTGTTTCAAAGCATTAAATGTTTCATGCCATTCCCTTCTGGTCTCCAAAGATTCTGCTGAGATGTCTGGTGATAGCTTGATGGGATTTCCCTTATAAGTAATCCTTTTTCTCTCTCTGGCTGCTTTCAATGCCCTCTGCTTATCCTTAATCTTTGTCATCTTAACTATTATATGTCTTGGTGTTGTCTTCCTGGCATTCTTGTTCAGAGCTCTCTGTGCTTCCAGGTCCTGTGTGTCTATTTCCTTCACAAGATTGGAATGTTTTCAATAAATATTTCTTCAAAGAGACTTTCTACCCCTTTATCTCTCTCTACTCCTTTTGTTACCCCTATTATTCAAATATTGTTTCACCTGCATATGTCTCAAAGCTCTCTTAGTGTCCTTTTTTCCTAGAGATTCTTTTATCTCTCTGTTCCTCAACTTTGTTGTTTTCTTGTTCTCTAATTTCTATCTCATTGATTGTCTCCTCTACTTGCAGCAATCTATTATTCATTCCCTCCAATATATATTTCATTTCAGTTACTGTATTCTTTGGCTCTGAATGGTTCTTTTTCAACTCTTCTGCCTCTTTGTTGAAGTCCTCCCTGACATCAATACTTTTCTGCAGATCAGTAAGAGTGTTTATGAGCATGAGCGTTACTTTTAAATCTTCATCAAGGATATTGGTGATCTCCATTTCACTTAGCCCTCTTTTTCATGTCTTATCCTATACTTTTTTTCAAACATATTCCTCTGCCTCCTCATTTTGTCATGGTTTCTGTTTCTGTTTTTGTATTAGATAGATCCACTGTGTTTCCTGGTCTAGAAAATAATGACTTTATGAAGCTCAAGACTCTTACCTTTCCAGTGCCAGGTTCTCCTCTGCACTGGAGCTCCAGTTGCTGTTGGTAAGCTGTGGGCAGGGCCACATTTCTGTCTGTCTGCTCACAGTGGTCTATCTCAGTCCATCACAGATGGCAGTTCATCTTAGTTAGCCATTTGTGAGCTTAACAGTTGTACTAAGAATGTTGGGAATGTTTTTGGCAGAGAACTCTCTGCCTGCCCTGCAGTGATGGTGTCACTGCTGGGCTAATGGTTTTTTGGGGGAAGTTGTGCAGCTCTGAGGTGGACACACAGTGCTGGGGCATACAGTACTGGAGCACATAGGCATGCAGCAGTGGGGCATATGGAGGTGGGGCTCATGGGCACCTGATGCCAGGCTGGGCCACCCATAAGAAGGTTGGAGTGCTCAGAGCTGGCTCCTTCAGGCACCTCCCCGTTTCATCTGAGATAAGCCTGAGAAAGCTTGGAAAGCCTTCCTCTGCCTTCCAGGCAGCAAAGTCTGAAGCTGCTGAGCCCAGCAGCTGGGCAGGTAGGTGCATAGGAAAGTGCCTCAGGGCTGAGCCATTAGCTATAGGGACAGAGTGTTTGGGGTTCCATGAGCACCTGACCAGGTAGGCTGAGGGAGGGCTGAAGAAGTGTCATCCACCTGCCCTTTCTCCTGTGGAAAGAGCTCCATCCAACCCTTGCCCCTATGGCACCCTTACCACTGCTGTCAAATCTTTCAAACTGCTGTCTCTTTTTGATCTCAGTGTGACCAGTGGAACAAGCCTGTACTCCACAAGCAGCAGGTTTCGCAGCCTCCCAGAGTGCTCCAACTCTCCCTAATGTCCAGCCCTGCTAATCATCAAAGCCTAATGCAATGTGGCTTGTGTTCCCACAGCAGATATCCAGGTCCAGGTGTGCAGAGTTCCTAAGTGCTTATCCCCTCCCCACTCCATTCATCTTTTCTCCACTTATGGACTGGGACTGGGAAAGGGCTGGGGTTCTGATTGATCACGGCTCTGCCACTTTATCTTTCTCGGTGTGGACTTCTCTTCTTCACCAAGTGTAAATGGTCTGTTCTGCAGTCTTCAGGTCATTTTCAGGGTTAGTTGTAGTTACTTTAGTTTCTTCCCTCATCTGTGCATGGGAGGAGGTTTTTGCGTCCCTACACTGCCATCTCCCCCCCCCTCATATGTTTATATTCTGTCTGCGTATTTTATTTGATGAAGTGTCTGTTTAATCTTTTGCCTATTTTTTTATTTGGGTTATTCGATTTATCCTTGTTGAAATTTAGATAATCTTTGCATATTTTGTATATAAGTACTTTATCTGGTAAGTGTTCTACACATTTTCTACCAGTATGTGGTTTGACTTGTCATTTGCTTACAAGTTTCTTTCACAAAGCAATTTTTAATTTTGCTAAAGTCCAATTTATCAATTTTTATTTATTGAATCATGCCTTTGCTGTTGTATTTACAACTCATCACCAAACTCTAAGTCACCTAGATCTTCTGTGTATTATCCTAGAAATTTTTATAGTTTTGCAATAGGTCTATGATACATTGTGAATTGATTTTTCTGTAAGGTGTAAGATTTGTGTCTAGGTCAATCTTTTAGCATATGGAAGTCCAATTGTTCCAGCATTATTTGTTGAAAAACTTTCCTTTGTCCATTGGATTGCCTTTGTGCCTTTGTCAAAATTCAATTGACTGTGTTTGTGTGGGTTTCTTTCTGGGCTCTCTATCCTGCTCTATTGATCTACATCTATTTTTTTTTTTGCTAGTATCACCCTGTCTTGATTACTGTAGCTTTATGTTAAGTTTTGAACTTGCAGTGTGGGTCCCCCAAATTTGTTGTTCCTCAGTTTTCTGTTGGCTCTTCTAGGGTCTATGTGTTCTCATACGCATTTTAAATCCGTTGGTTGATATATACAAAATGGCTTCTGGCATTTTAAATGTGATTTAATAGAGTCTGTATATTAATTTGGGAAGAATTGACACCTTAGCAATATGAAGCTGCCAAACCAAATAGTGAATACCTATCCATATGGTTAGATCTTACTTGATTTCTTTCATCAGTCCTATGCATAGAGATCCTGTACATATTTATCACTATATACTTTATTTTTATGCTATTGTAGGTAGTATTCTTTTTATTTCAAGTTTGAGTAGTTATTTTTTTATTCATAGGAAGGCATTTGTATTCTGCAACTTTCTTATGCTTATTAGTTCCAGAAGCTTTCTTGTAAATTCTTTGAGAATTTCTGCATATACAATTATGTCATCTGTGAATAAAGACCATCTTTATTTATTCCTTTCCAATCTGTGTGCCTTTTATTTATTTTTGTCTTATTACACTAGCTAAGACATCCAGTACAATGTTTAATAAAAATGGTAAGGGATGACATACTTCACTTATTCTTGGTTATAGAGGGAAAACATTCAGTCTCTCATCATTGTGATGTTAGACTTAGATTTAGGTTTTAGACATAGATTTTTCTATATATAGCCTTTATTAGGTTAAGGAAATTCCATTTCATTCCTAGTTTTTTGGTAGTTTTTATTATTACTAGGTATTAAATTTTGCCAAATACTCTGTAATGGTTTTATTGATATGTTTTTTCAGTCTGTTAATGTAACAAATTACATTGGTTGGATTATGCATGTTGAACCACCCTTGTCTTCCTGAAATTAATCTCTGCTAGTTATGCTATATAATAGTTTTATATATTGCCAGATAACATTTGATAAGGATATTTGCAATAGAGGTATTGGTCTTTAGTTTCCTATTGCAATGGATTTGCCTGGTTTTGATATTAGTGAAACACTGGTCTCAAAATGAGCTGGGAAGTATTCCTGCAACTTCTGTTTTGAGGGAGATATTGTAAAAATTTGGTATCATTTGTTCCTTAAATGTTTGTTATAATTTATCACTAAAACAATCTGGTACTGATGCTTTCTTTTTTGGAGTTTTAATTATCAAGTTAATTTATTCAATAGATATGGGCCTACTCAGGTTATTTCTCTTTGACTGCGTTATGGTAGTTTGTCTTTCAGATAATTCATCTATTTCATCTAATTTATCAAATTTGCAGACATAGAATTATTTTTTTAATAGTATGTCCTTATTATCTTGCAATGGCCATAGGGTCAGTAGTTATTCCTCTCTTTCATTTCTTGTATTGTTTATTATTATCTTATCTCTTTTTTATTGTCTACTTCAGACAGATGTTCTCAAAGAAACATATTACTCGTTTTTCACTGTAACCCTTATCCTGTTCTTTTGTAAGATTTTTTTATGTCAAATATTTATTCCTTCCTATTATCTCTTTCTTACCATTCTTGTATTCCAGTTTATTGAATAGGTTATACTTTTGATATTGTCAAAATTGTTATTTTTTTTTTAGTTTTTTAAACTAAATTATAACATTTTTATTGAGGTACACACAACAAAATGCATAAATCTTGGTGTTCAGCTCTATGAATTTTCACATGTATATTTGTGTCACCATTACAAAAATCAGTACACCAAACACTCTCACTAATTTGTCTCCCTTCACCTATTCCATCCATTCCCCCCTCCCCTTTGGTACACCAATCTCTTCTCTGTGTCTGTATCTATTTATGTTTTGTTTGTTTTGTTTTTTAGATTCCACATATACGTGAAATGGTATGGTATGTCTTTCTCTGACTTATTTCACTTAGCATAATCCCCCCTAAGGCCGTCCACATTGTCACAAATGGAATTATTTCATTATTTTCTATGGCCAAATAATAGTCAATTGTATATACATACCATGTCTTTATCCATTCATCTATGAATGGACACTTAGGTTTTTTCCACGTTTTGGCTTTTATAAATAATGCTGCAGTAAACAGGAGAGTGCATGTATCTTTACAAATTAGTGATTTTGTTTTCTTTGGGTATGGGCCCACAAATGGCATTTCTGGGTTGTACAATATTTCTATTTTTAGTTTTTTAAGAAACCTCCATGCTGCTTTCCATAATATCTAACCAAGTTTACAATTCTACCACCACTGTATGAGGGTTCCCTTTTCTCCATATCCTCTCCAGCACTTGTTATTTCTTGTCTTTTGAATAGTAGCCATTCTGACTGATGTGAAGTGATATTTCATTCCAGTTTTGATTTGCATTTCCCTGGTGATTCGTGATGTTGAACACCTTTTCATGTACCTGTTGTCCATCTGTAAGTCCTCTTTGGAAAAATGTCTATTCAGATCCTCTGCCTATTTTTTAGGTGTTCTTTTTTTATATTGAGGCATATGAGTTCTTTATATATTGGATAGTAACCTTTTTTCAGCTATATCATTTGCAAATATATTTTCCCACACATTAAGTTGCCTTGTTATTTTGTTGATGGCTTCCCTTTGCTATGTAGAAGCTTTTTAGTTTAATGTAGTACTATCTGTTTATTCATCACATAATTCTTAAATGTCCTACTCTGTTTTCTTTGTTGTTGTTCATTCTTTTTTCTCTTTGCATTTCAGGCAGGTTTCAACTGACTATCTTTGAGCTCACTGATTCTTTCTTAAGCCATGTCAAAAGATAGTCAAAGACTTTGTTCATTTCTGTTATTGTGTTTGCTATTCCTAGTATTTTCTTTTGATTCCTTAGAATTTTCATATCTCTGCTTACATTGCCCATCTATTCTTGCATGTTGTATGCTTTTTTACATTAATGTCCTTACTATAAAATCATAGCTATTTTAAATTCCTTGTCTGAAAATTTCAACATCTGTGTCATATCTGAGTTTGGTTCCGATGATTGTATTATCAATGCAATCTGTGTTTTTCCTTTTATTTTGGCATGGGAATATTTTTTCATTGAAATCTAGCCCTGTTGTATCATCTAATAGAAACTGAAGTACCAAAGACTTTAATGTGGGGATTTGTGTTAATTTGGCCAGAAGTTGTGTTTTGTTTAATGTTTGTTGTAGCTATAGGTACCAAAGGCTTCAGATTCCTTTAGTGACCTTATTTTTTTCCTCCTGTTTTTAACTTTGGTAATCCCCTGTTTCCCTGCCACTTAGAACAAGCTTGCATCTTGCAGTTGCAGCTGTTTCAGCCATAACCCACTTCACTATATTGGGGCTCCCTTGGTGTGATCATAAGGTCTGAAAGAGGAGGGATCATTCTATAATCTTCTGAGTAAATATCAGGCTTTCAGCTTGCTTGTGTTTCCAGGCTGTTGTCTTCACACAGTGTTCATCTCCTTCTTCTGATAGTAAAGCTTCCCTCCACCCCCTCACCTGAGCCTGGCTCTGACTCCCTTTTCTGGTTACGGCATTCTGAATCAATTTCCTTGACTATGGTTTTTGTTTTGTTTTTCCCTTAGGTGAGACAGAAAGGCTGGAAGGGGCTGCATGGAGAATAGGTCTCTGCCCCCAACTAAGACAAAGTTTCAAAACTGTGCTCTAGTTGAAGGCCTTTTCCCTGGACTGTAGCTACTCTAGGGAGAAGGCTCTGGATATATTTCACAATGGTTGCATCCCCTTTGCCTCTGCAGTAGGGCTGAGTGTGGGTCCTTTAGAGATACTCAGTCTGAGAACCCGGTGGAATTCCTAGATGGAAAGTTTTGGGTTTCCTTCAAGCCTTATTTCTGCTTCTAATTTTAGGAAACATGGTTTAGCAAGTAAGCAGAAATGGAGTACTAAAATCATTCAATATACATCAATCTGTAACAGGCAAGAAAAATATTTTTGCTCCCTTCAACTCACACCATATATGTTTATTATATATATAACTATATGAGTTCCATATAATATTAAATTAGTTAGGGACCTACATGTGAAAGCTAAAATAATTAAACTTCTAGAAATAATAAAGACTAAGAAAATATCCCCATGATGTTGAGGTAGGGAAAGATTAATTAAATAATATTTTTAAATTAGCAATTATTTTTTAAAAGACTGATAATTTAGACTTCATTAAAATTATGAATTTATATCCCGAAAGGACTTATAACTTGATTTAAAAAAAAAATCCTTCAAATCAATAAAAAGTCAGGTAATTACATTTAAAATGGGTGAAATACTCAGACATTTCAAAATGATTGATATTTAAATTGCTAGCAAACATACATAGAAGTATTCAAAACTATTAGTCACCAGAGAAATGTAAATTAAAATTAAGAAATATCAATATATGCCCACTTAACTAAAATTAAAAGGACCGGCAAAAAAGAAATAAAAATTAATCTCTGAGATTGGTGTTCCCGGGGTTTTAAGCCCATCTCTGTGAAAGTGAAGTTAGTGGAAAATAGCCCATGTATTGCTATGTAGGGAAAGCAACTGGTACTCCCTCTGACCTAGGAGTCTTGATGGAAGGGTGTCGTCTGATCTTTCTGCTCTGAAGGTTCTACTCTTCCCCCATTTCCTGCATGTTAACTCAGAGTGGTGGGGCAAGTTTGCTTGCTAGTTACTGCCTGGCCTCCTCTGTCTGATTTAAAGGGTATTAATGTAACAAGTGTGAGTTGCTACCAAACAGATGATCATAAATGTGACTTCCCATAAGCAGCCCTCTCCTGTCAGAAAAAAAAAATAACCACAGGATAGTATAGTTTGGTATGGACTGAGGGAACACTAATTTTGGAATAGTATACATATTTTTAAGCCCTGGTAGTTTGGGAACTTAATTTAGAATGAATGACACTTTAATAAATGGGACCTCAAGATATGTTGGGGTGTTGAGGGAAAATTGGTTGAAGAGAAAAACAGAGGGAGGAATACCAAGGTCAGAAATCTAAGCTCTTCTCACTGTCAGTCCCATTTCTCATTTTCATCCTTTTAGTGCCCTTCTCTGAATTTGACACTCAGGACATGGTTCATGAGCTTACTGAGTATATACCAAAATGTTCGTATTATGCTTTTCTTAGGGATGAGAGACATACCCTGCTTTGAGATGTGGCAGCTCTGGACAGGGAGGTATCCTTCTGAAGTGTGAAGATATTTCATGTGTTGGAGGGCTTTTTGGTGCTATATCCTCCTCTTAACTCTACACAGAGGGCTAGAGGAAGGCATGGAGAGTAGGGTGGGAGAAGGAGTAGGTAAATGATTGCTTTTCACACAGAGCAGACACAAGGGTATTGGCACTGCCTTCTCCCCTTGCATGGTTCTTCCTTCTGATAAGCTATCACTGTAGATATAGACCAAGTAAGGCTCCCCATGTGTATCTCTGATCTTTCCACCCACTGCCCTCTCCCATGGGTAAACCATGGGAGCACTTCCCATTGGTAGCAGTCAAGTGAATGAGCAAATCCAGATAATATATGCTAATGACATGAAGTGAAAGATGATTGGCATTTGATAAGTGGACAAGTAATAAACTTGAGCTGCATCTGAAGAAGAGCAGTGTAATTTCCACAATGGGATGGGTGCCGATGTTGGCAACCTTCTTCATTGAACATGGCTAGGTACCAGATGGTTTCTCTGTGTACAGGGCAGAGACATCAGATAGAGAGAATAAATATCATTTATCTAATATGCTAAGATGTTTTAGCTGAATTAAGCAGATCACAGAAAAAGGGTGGCATCAGACATGTCAGGGTACTGACTGTTCTGAGATCAAACTAGAGAGGGTTGGTTAAGAGATGGGGAAATGCAAGGCGTGAGAAGGGTTTGGTATGTGCATGTGAGATCAATCTGTCCTGCAGCTGTGCCTCCCTTTGACTCAGAGGGGGCAAGGAAAAGAGAGATTGTTTTGTGTCTTTTTTCTCTGCCTGATCACTCTTCTTTTTGAGTTCAGGTCCATCAGTGGGAATTATGTTTTTGACTAGTTTTAGACACATAGTCGTAAGTGTGACTTCAGATTAATTATCTTGGAGGCCCCTAACATTTCTATTTACACATGAAACATGACTGCAGGTTTTGAAGTTTTGTGGGGCCATAACTTAGATACAGAATTAAGAGAATAATTCACCTTGACAATCTATGAAAAGTGATGTGGTATGGTGAGGTGTGCTTTTATAAAGTTTAGTTTAAGGCTGTGGATAAAATTTCAGGAGGACTGAATAGGGAACAAAGCCCTTCAGAAGAACTGAAACCCATCTACAAAATCTGTACTCCACTTCCCTATGGCCCTCGTTGTTATCATGCTTGCTGCTGCCCAGATAGTTTCTCTAAGCAGAGGCAGAGAAGGGGGGCTGAACGGATGGTGTGTGTGTGATTCGTTCTAACCCAAGGCAGTATGTTTTAAATTGGATCCACAATGTTCTAAATTATTCTTGAGAAAAGACAAGACGGTGTCCATTGCCATCCCTAACTAGGTAAACGCATGTTTTTCTGTGGCATCAGGAGGCCGTCCTGCAGCCTGGACACCTACCTGTTTGTTGGTCTGAAAGGTTTGCAGCCCAGTCAGGCTGAGGAAATTCAGCTATCAAACCATGAGACAAGATCCTTATTGAACACATAATTCCTACTGTTAACTTTCAGAATCAATGTTATTGAACACATTATTCCTACTGCTATCTTTCAGAATCAATGCCTGGCAGAGGAGTGGGGATAAAGCGCTCACAACTGGCTGCATAAGTCAGGCCAGTACAAAGAGACATTAAAATTGGTGTCCTTTGATTGAAAAAATTCTTTTCAGTGGAAACTATGTGGAATTATGATTCCAAAAACTTTTGATGGGCAGTTTACATGTGTAAGAGAGAGGTGGGTTTTGTCTTGGGCATTTTTCATCATCATTTTTCCTGATGCCTGCCCAGTCTTTTTGGTGCACTGTAGAATCTTCTTTCTGCCTTTGCTTCCTTACACTTGGGTGAAAAAGAGGGGCCTTCCATGCTGGAAGGTTTTCCAGAAACACCTCCCCTTGCTGTGCTATTGCTGCCCCGTGACTCATTAACTAATGAACCGATACTGATAGATTACTAATAACTAAAGTTTATTGATACTACTTTACCTAATGTCTTTTTTCTGTTCCAGGATCTCATATAGGACACCACATTACAATTAGTCATAATGTCTTCTTAGGCTGTTCTTGGCTGTGATAATTTTACATTTTTTATGACCTTGACAGATTTGAGGAGCACTGGTCAGTTATTTTGTAAAATATTCCTCTATTGGAATTTAACTGCTGTTTTCCTCATAATTAAACTTGGTTTATGGGTTTGGGGCAGAAGACCACAGAGGTAATGTGTCATCTCCATCACATCATATCAAGGGTGCTGAAGACATGATTTATCACTGTTGATGTTGACCTTGATCACCTGGCCAATGTAATGTCTGTCAAGTTTCTTCAATGTAAAGGTACTCTTAATCGTTTTCCACACTGCAAGCAGCCTACCCTGAAGGAATGGTGAGCTATCTTCCCTCTTCCTGAAGATGAAGCATCTACCTAAATTATTTGGAATTTTCTCACACAGCCCTCATTTTAACCCTCTAATCCACAGAATTCCTGAGAGAGATGGGCTGTCAAGTGTTAAGCAAATAAAAAACAAGATGTTTAATTAGAAGTCTCTGGCATAGCCTGATATCCAGGCTTAAATATTTTTACAAGTATTATTTTTAATTCCTGAGGAAGAATATTGGTAACAGATATCTAGGAGAATATTTGGAAACCTTGAGTGTGTGACAGGGTTCTTTCCAGAACCCACACACTAACTGTGGGTGTGACTGGCTCCTCCAGGATGTCTGAATCTTCTTGAAGCATGCAAGAGGGTGAGGAATACTGTGAAAGGGAAGGTGGACAGGTATTGGTCTGGGGCGAAAAATACTGTGGAGGTAGTTGGGTGGCCCAACACAAGTGATAGAGTGCTAATGAGGAGAGGAAAATGTCCAAGGACAGTGTCCAGCACAGGGGTTGGAAAGTGCGAAAGTCCGCATTCACAAAGAGTGAAACCTTCATTTCTATTATCCTTAAAATATACACTTACTGAATGTGTCTACAATGTGTAACTAATCACCCATGGTGGCTGCTTGTCATCCTCTGTGCCTTTTCTCCTGGCTTAGACCTCATCCCCTGCCAGGCCCCAATGCCTGTCTTCCTTCCTCATGCCTCTGGAGCTCAGATACCTTAGCAGGCTACCTATCTCATAGTGAAAATCACACAGGATTTATCACCCCCCATTTTTCCCTTAAGATTAAAAAAAATCACCAAAAACCTATATGAGTTTTACAGAGAGAAGTCAAGATGCCTTGAACTTGAGCTGTATGACAAAATGAGGTGCTAAGGGCCCTTTTCTTCAAATTTTCTTCCTGAAAAAAAATAAGTATATGGCATTTATATTATTTGGCTTTCATCAAGTTATACTGCAGTATCAAAACCCTCCACATTTTATTGACTTAGAAGCATTTATTTATTGCTCACATATACATCAACAGTGGTCAAATACAGCTTTGCTTTATGTATCTTCTGCGATCCAGGCAAAAAATGCACCACATTCTTATAGCAGAAAGAAAAACAATCATACATCCTTGGATGGGTCTTCAAATGTCTGGTTGAATGTGGCATTCACCACTTCAACTCACTTTCCAAAGGCAGCCTGTGATCAAGCCCATTGTTGTGGAATATACAGCGTATCCTTTTTGCTGGGAGGCATGGAACCAACAGTTGGAAGCCACAATGGAATCTAAACACAGTCTAACCCTTGTTACAAATATTACTTCCTTGCTTTGTCTAAGTGAAATCCACAAAGTGTCATCTAATCATAGCATTAGATGGTAAAGTCCCAGATCTCATGATAGCACTCTAAACTCCATTGGTTCTTGGTTATCCAGAGATATGAAAAGGTAAGCTGTCTGTCCCACACATAATCAATATACAGGTTGGGGCAGGGTTATCCCAGTAAGTATCCTTCTTCAGAAAGAGGGGAGATTGGGAGGCCCTCAACTTTTATTGTAAGAACTCCTAAATCCTTCTGGATGGAGATGATGTGCCCACCATAGCTAATTAATAGACAATCTTCTTTTATTAGTTCCAGTGTCTGATCCTTTGGAACAGATCACCAGTCTCTGGTTCTTGGCTATACCCTCTGAAAAGTCTATAATTCTAAATAATAGGTCATTAAAGAACATTCGCGCTTTGGGGCAGGACTAGTGGGGAGGCAAATATCATGTTTAGCCTCAAACAGCCACAGGCTATTTAATATTAGCTGGAAGCTCATACTGGCAATACCACTCTCTCAAAACACATTTACTTACATTCTGTATAATTCTAATGTGCCTATAGCCACACTTACAATTATTTCCAAGACATGCTCCACTTGTTGCTTAAAATAATCTGAGTTAAATTGATATAACTTGAGGTATCAGGCTTCTGAGAAAGAGTTACACTCTTACTTAGTCTTTTTTATTCCTCAAATATTTTGTACAATCAAAATTGTTGACTGAAGGCCCCTTTAATCAATTCAAAGACTGTAACAAAGGGTGTGAAGCATAGCTCTTGATTTGGTCTTTGCCGTAATACTGAGTTTTGCTTTTTGCTTTTCAATTTAACCTTTCACTGTTTGGAGAGGATAAAAATTCCATCTTTCAGCCTTTTAACCACTGTAAAATCCATAGGTTTTTTTCTGAAGTTACCTCTTTCTTATAATACCTTCTTTATAGTATCCAATAACTATTGAGACATGTTATTTGCCTTTATGTTCCCAGTCTCTTTGCCTAAACTCATAAGCTTGCTCCAAGTTATAATACATAAGTTTTAGAAAATGTTTTATCAATAAAAAATGGGTCTCTCCATTTTTGGGGCATCAGTGACATCTTTGTAACTGCCCATCATCTGGACCTGATCTGAGTATTTTAGTTTTTGTTCTGGTGGCCCCTCATAACTGGTGTCAATTTCTTTATTCATTAGTTTTCACTAAGTTATTGCTATTGTAAGAAATGACCTCAAAATATAAGGTATTCATAATTACAAACAATGTTATCTTGTTCACGTATGTAGTGGTTGTGGTCTGATGAGGATCGAGTGCAGTTCTAGGATTGGGTTTTTAGGTCCATGGGTTCACCTATTTGTCAAAACTCATCAGTTAAGATTTTTGCATTTCATTGCATTTAGATTTTATCTAAGTAAACAAGTATTGTTATCTCATTAATGATATTTATAGGGTTCATGTGTACTGATGTCTGCAATTTACTTTGGAGTGCTTAAAAAATAAGATGGATTGAAGGTAAAAATGGATCTATAGAAATTTGCCAGAGCAAATATAATAATACATTAATTGTAGAATATAGGTGATGGGTACACAATTCTTCCAACTTTTTGGTTTGGAAGTTTTCATAATTAACTGGGGAAAAAAAACAAGGAAAGACTAGACAAATGAAATATTGAGAGATCAAACGATGTTCAAATTTTAATTTTTAAATCCTTAATTTGCTTTTTGGACCATAACAGCATATGGAAATTAATTTGGTTTTGTTTGTCTGTTTATTCTACTTAGCTTGATAAGTTTATATTCTCCACAGCTGTGCAATAAAATTGAGAAACTTTATGATTTTGCCATACCCATATTTGCTAATATGGTCAGAACAATCATAAATAAATTCATCTTATTTGGTAAGCTTTTTCCCTTCAAAGTATTTGTTTGTGTTTGGGAAAGTTACTGTGAGGCACAAAAGGTAGTACCTTGAAAAATATGGAGGCCAAGTATTTAACATTTCAATGTAAGAAATGGATTTGAGAACATGCTTATAGCTTGGCTCCTTTTGTCCAGTTTGTTTGTTGGTTGAGGACAAAGATGAGGGCCAGACAATTACAAGTAGAAGTATGGTGGTAGGGAGCCCGTGTCAATATCCTGGGATGTGAGAAGTTTTAAAGGGGACAGAATGGCTTATATGAGTAGACACAGTACTCTTTACTATATGTGACCCCAGCTGTATTCATTGCCATGTGGAAGTTTTGAAGGCGAACCATTCATTAAAGGGCCATGACCATGAGGCCAAAAGTGCTCCCTGTCAGCTTAGTTCTCAAATATCTTTACCCCTTCATGTCCACCTCCACCTCGTTCTGAGTATGTTCTTTGCAAATGTAACTGTTTTGGGGAGCTAGGATTTGACGCTGACTAGATTTGCTGAGTGAAGAAATTATTAACCATGCCTTAACAACTCATGACTTAGGCATTGCATGTAACCTGTCTGTAGTTTCGTATGTCTTCCAGGACAGGTAGGGTCATCAAAATATGTGTTGGCCCTCATATCGACACACGCCTGGGGAAATTTTCAGTGACTTTTGGATGACACCTCTGGTCATGAGCATTGTGTGATTGGCTCCTACTGGACCTGAACACATTAATCTACAACATCAGACCTCCCTCCAGTCTAGTGCAGGCAACGGTGGGATTTGGAGCCATCACATCTCTTAGTAAGTGCCTGGCACTTCCATGACAGTTCTGAGGGGCACAGTACTGTTTTTAGAACTTTGTATGATTAATTTATTTAAACATCATTAGAACCCTATAATATCAGTTCTGTTACTATTTTTCCCACTTTACGATTGAGGTAATAGCATAGAGAGTGTAAATAGTATACACAGAATCACACAGCTAATGAGAGTCAGAATCAGGGTTTGAACCCAGATGATTGCAAGGCCAGCTCTGTGTTTCCAACTAGCACACCCTGCATTTTTCATAGTGTCTAAAGTAACAATGAGAATGAGGGTTGGCAAGGGGTGAAACAACATGGAGAATACAGTGACAAGAACAGCTGCCCCTGATCTAGTTAAGACAAGGAAAGGAAAATGCTATGAAAGTTGACCAGGGATGAGGTAAGGACTCAGAGATCCAGAAGGGTTCCTGGTGGCCGAATGGCCTGAATGGTAGCACCACCTAATGGACGGCCTTTTTGATTTCTCAAACATGAGCTATGCGCAACCCAAGCTGCTCTCCTCACCCAAGGTCCAGCTCCGGTTTGGACTGAAGTGAGTAGAGGCAATGCTGCCTGATGTGGTTGGGTTCAAGCCAGAGTTCGGACCTAAGTCCAGGAAGATATCTGAGGAGATGTGATTTTCCATGAAAATCTAAGCACATTGGGCCCCTCAGGGAACAGAGGTGGGGCTGCCCAACCAGGTGAGGGTACATAGTGGGGGGAAGCAGGCAGAGCAGGCCTTTCTGCCCCGTGAGAGCATCTTTTGTCAGCAGATTCTTTTCTGTTTCTCTAGCCTCTTCATTCAACCTGTGCCTTTCTCGTAGATCACAATATGGGGCAGGAAAGTAAGGTTGTCTTTCTATTCCACTCCAAAATTCAGTTGATCCTCCCCCATGTAGACCCAAAGCTCATAGTTTCTGGGGGATTTTTCTATTGTGTACATGCTTGTTGAGGTTGATGAACCTATCTATAATAACTGTCTTGCTCTGTTCACCTGCTTTTTCATCGACATATAGTTTCTTGATTTAGGACTTAGGATGGGGCTCTGCATATCCAAAATGTAAGTATAAAATGCACAAACTCCTTGGTATTCCACGATGTGAGCTCTGGAATGGATAGGAAACTGCAGCTCCAGAGGTGCATATTGAAGGTCTTACATTTGTGCATCAGGACAACTGAGTGAAGAAAACAGCATTGCCTGATATATCCCAGAAAGTTCTCTGTGTATCAGCATTCCTCCCTCCCTCTTGGCTTTCAAGTCCCACAAATCTTGGGAACTAAAAATCATGAATGCGATGGTGAAGATACACTGTGTGCCATGAATGTGGAAAGGCCCAAATATTCCATATATTTTCTGTCTTGGGACATTTGGAATTTGCATACCCAGTTTTCCAAATCTGTTTCTAAGAATAATAGGGGGTAGTCATTGATCTCTTCCGGGATTATTTGGAGCAACATGACAAGCCAGGGTAGTTTACTGTGTTTTATGCACTGTGCAATGGGTCTTCCTTGTAGCCATACTGTTTTCATAGCTAACAGGAGGTTTAGGGAAGGGTGGGCTGGAGAAACCAGGGGACCTGCCTAACCACTCATGCCTCTTTATGTTGTATTTTTTTCACATCACAGAGTCTCTCATTTAGTTCCACATGGAACCAAATTGAAAGTTGCCCAATTCCACTTACTTTCCAGCCCATCCATTTGTAACTGAGGATTTGTTTTGTGTTAGAACTATCTCTGGTTAAGATGTGCAGGGAAAATAAACTCTGTTAGTCTCTAGTTTAAGATACTGTCTGAATAAAGACTAATTAATAACTAAATGAATAGTGTTTCATGAAGAAAAACTAGGAGTTTAGTGGAACTAGAATTTTCATACACTGAGTAAAGAATAGGCATACCTTGTATTTCAGACTATCTGTCCACCAATGGCACCTAGAAGCATAAACACCCCAATAGCACTGAGCACATGAAAAATCCAGATCTTAGTTTCTAGATACTATTCCCAAGTAAAGGAACCATGGTTTCAGATGATTCTAGGGCTGAGGCAGAAAAAATAGAGGGTGGACCTGAAGCCTCTCATAGTTACAAAAAATATGGAAATTAAAAAAAAGAGGACATATCACAGGGACACCTGAGGAAACTGAAAGAGCTCTCAACAGCCAAAAACAGCTAGAACAATTTGAGCAACAAAATAATTGATAGTTTTGGATTATAGCCAAAGGAATAAAATAAATATCCATGAGTCCATAATGATATTTAAAAATAAAAAATTGTACATACAAATAGTCAAGAAAAGACAAATCTTTACATAAGAATTTAAACATATACATGTGGATATTCCCTCCTCTAGGAGGTGGAGCTCAATTCTTCTCCCTCAAGTAGGAGTATGGACTTAGTAACTTGCTTCTAACAAATATGGAAAGTGAAAGTTAGTAACTCTACAGTGGAGAAAAGTGGAAGGCACCATTTTAACCAAGTTATTAACCAGGTTGTACAATAAGTTTTGTTGATAACACGTATCCCCTGTTGTGACGTGGTAAAAAGGGAACTTTAGTTCTGTGGTTCATGTCAAAACCCATAGCAAAGTCAAATAATAAGAAAACATTGGATAGACTCAAATCGAAGGACATTCTACAAAATACCTAACCAGTACTCTTCAAAAGTGAAAACCACAGTCATGAAAAACAAAGAATAACTGAAAAACCATCACTATATGAATAATGACTGGTTTATTTAATATTTTGTGCCAATGCTAATTTTCTTATTTTTTCTGCAGCTTTATTGAGGTATAATGGATAATAAAACTTGTATATTTAAGGTTTTTAATATAACTGACCCTGAATAACTATCACAATCAAGGTAATTAACATGCCCATCACCTCACATAGTTACTGTTGTTTTGTGTGTATTGAGAACACTAAAGACCTCAGCAATTTAAAAATATAGAATACAGTATTATTAACTGTAGTTGCCATGCTCTTCATTAGGTCTGAAGAACTGACTCATTCTGCAGAACTGAAATTGTGCTTTGACCAATATCTTTCATTTCCCTCATACCCCAGTTTTTCATAACCACTATTTTACTCCCTGCTTTTACAAATTTTACTTTTTTTGCATTCTACATGTGAGAGCATACAGTGCCTGGCTTATTTCACTTGGCTTAATGTCTTCCATGTTTATCCATATTGTCATATATGGCAGGATGTCCTTTTTGTAAGGCTGAATAGTATTTCATTGTTTGTATGTATGTATATGTATATGTATACACACATATGTATATGTATATGCAGGATCACATACATGAACATATACACATAAATAAATATGCACATACAATGGAATACTATTTAGTCTTAAAAAATAAGGCAATCCTTCCATTTGCAACAACACAGATGAACCAATCTAAGTGTCTAAGTGTCTGTCAATATGAGAGTTTAGACACTAAGATTATTTCCATAAATTCTCTATTGTGACTAATGGTGCAATCCACATGCAAATGCACATATCTATTCAAGGTGTGGATTTCTTTTCTTTCTAAAAACACCTAGAAGTATACACTGATGGGCAGTGACTGTAATGGGGTATGTGGTGGGGACTTAATAATGGGGGGAGTCTAGTAACCACCATGTTGTTCATGTAATTGTACATTAATGAGAGCAAAATAAAAAAAATAAATTAAAAAACACCTAGAAGTAGAGTTGTAGGATCATATAATAATTCTATTTTTAATTTTTTGAAGACTTCCATACTTGTTTCCATAATGGCTGTACCAGTTTACATCCCCACTAACAGTATACAAGGTTTCCCTTTTCTCCACATCCTTACCAGCAGTTATTATCTCTTGTCTTTCTTATAATAACCATTCTAACAGTTGTGGGGTAATACCTTGCTGTGGTTTTCATAATGTTCTCAATTATGGTGTTAGGTTTCATTGGTGTATACCTATATGAATGCTCATCAAACTGCAATTTTAAATATATGAAGAGTTTTAGGTTTTACCTCAAGAAAGAGCAATGGAGGGAATAGATAGATGGTAGATAGATGATAGATAGATGATACATACAGATAGGTAGATAGATAGATAGATAGATAGATAGATAGATAGATAGATAGATAGATAGATAGGTGATACATAGATTTTAAAAAGCTGTTAGAGAGGAGCTCTTTTTTCTTTTAGGAGGTAATCAAGTGAAAAGCTCTTAGGTATCAGGATAGTCATATGGTCTAAAAGCATCACCCCACAGATGACTTAACCATCCCAAAGCATAAAAACATGCCTGCACTAAGGATCAGTGATCAAATACAGCATTCCTTACAGTGTGGCAAACTAAACTGAATCTAATCCTGAGGGAAAAAAACCAGGAATCTAGAATGTAGAGCATTACTATCCTGAATTCTTGAAAAAAAAAAGTCACTAAAAAAATACACAAAAAAACAAAGGCATTACATGTGTATATTTTGGTAGAAGGGAGGAAATCATGATAAATTAAAAGAGGCAAAACAACCAAATGCAATGCATGAACTTTGCTTGCATTCTGGGTCAAAAATATAAAAGTCTGTAAAAGATATTTTGGGAACAAATCAAGAAAATTCAAACATGGACTACATATTAAATACTAGTGAATTGGTCTTAATTTTCTTAGATGTGATATAATACCTATGTAGTAGTAAACAAATTTGATAGTTATACACAGACACATAGATACATAGATGAAACATAGATTTATTGAATATTAATGTGCCAAATTGTTAAGATTGGAGAATTAGGCGATGATATTACAGAGGTTTACTGTCCTTTCAAATTTCCTGTGGGTTTGAAATTTTTCGAAAAAAGACAATTGGGGAAAAGAAAGGGGAAATATCACTAAGAAAGAGCACTATTGTTCTGCTTTTAGCTGTCTAGCCCCTGCTCTGCCTTCGCTGCTTTCCTCATTGCCCACATCGCTGACCCTCAGAGGCCCCTTTTGGTCAGGCTCAGGGACTGGGTGTTGCCAAGTGGCCATATTGTCACCAGATTGTTTGAAATGGAGGCGTGTTGCAGAAAGGTGGTGTATCCAGGCTAGTGGGGGAAAGCAGGATGGAGGGAGGGCAGTTGTCATGGAGCCCTGAAGGGCCTCTTTATTGAGGCTTGACGCTTGTTTATATTCCAGAGACATGATGTGGGTGGATAAGGGAGAAAGGGAAGGATGGGAGCTTAACTTGCTCTCACCGGTTCGCCCGCGCATGGGACTTATTATCCATGATTGCCTGTTTTCTACTTTCTGTTGCTATGGAGATGGGCTAAAACGTGACTCCGTTCAGATTTACGCACTTTGCTCGCTGAATGCCTTGTCCCCGCGTACCTGCGGGGTCTCTGGGGTCTCTGCCTACTGAATGCGTGTTTAAGAAGGTGGGTGATTAACTAGGTGGCTTTCCTGAGCCTGTGGTGGAGGCGGTAAAGTCTTTAGGGAGTTTATAAGAACAGAGTTGCTGTCAGCCTCCTTACTCAGGCCAGGTTGCTGATGAATCTTGGATATGCTTTCAGGGCAGGGGATGGGAGCAACATGCTCTGCTACTCAGGACACGCTGTGCGGTGATGTTGCCTGACCCGGATGAGCGTTTTCAGAAATTTATAACTGGGACCCCTAGGTAGAAACATCTTGAGATTCACAGTTGCAGATTTGGCCCCTAAGAACCCCCTAGAGAGAGCAGAGAAGATAATTATTTGCTGAGGAGGGTTTTCACTAAGAACACTAACATTTTTTTTAACATGAAGAATGCCTCTGAGAATATGCACTTTTTAAAAATGCTGAGAATAAAGCTTGGCATCAAGCATCCTCAAGGACTTAGGGAAAGAGGGTGGGAAGTGGTACATAGGGTATCCTGCAAGGCAACGCACAGTGTTGGCAGGAATTTTCCGGGAGCCTTGTGGCAAATGAACAGCATTAAGGATCTTCCTGGTGTCTGTGACCCCTTCCTGGTACAAAGAATGCATGCAGTGTTGTCACTGTAGGAGAGCAGGAGAGAGATGCTTTGCCATTTGTCTGCCTATTCTTGTATATGACCCCATGCTGGTTTGTCCACCACTGTCACTTCCACAAACTCCCTGCTGAGACATAAAAACAGGTTTCTGATATCTCTAAAGGCTGAAGGGGAGGGGGGGATTCCTCTTTTAGACATGGGTGCTACCCTAAGAGTCAATAGATAAAGAATGAATTGACATGAAACCATAAACCTCTTAGAAATAAACATAGGCAAAAATCTCTTGGACATAAATATGAACAACTTCTTCATGAACATATATCCCCGGGCAAAGGAAACAAAAGCAAAAATGAACAAATGGGACTATATGAAACTAAAAACCTTCTGTACAGCAAAGAACACCATCAATAGAACAAAAAGACATCGTACGGTGTGGGAGAATATATTCATAAATGACATATCTGATAAAGTGTTGACATCCAAATTATTTAAAGAGCTGATGCACCTTAACAAAGAAAAAGCAAACAAGCCAATTAAAAAATGGGCAGAGGAGCTGAACAGACACTTCTCCAAAGAAGAAATTCAGATGGCCAACAGGCACATGAAAAGATGCTCCACATCGCTAATCATCAGGAAAATGCAAATTAAAACCATAATGAGATATCACCACACACCAGTTAGGATGGCCACCATCCAAAAGACAAAGAACAACAAATGTTGGTGAGGATGTGGAGAAGGGGGAACCCTCCTACACTGCTGGTGGGAATGTAAATTAGTTCAACCATTGTGGAAAGCAGTATGGAGGTTCCTCAAAAAACTCAAAATAGAAATACCATTTGTCCCAGGAATCCCACTCCTAGGAATTTACCCTAAGAATGCAGCAGCCCAGTTTCAAAAAGACATTTGCACCCCTATGTTTATTGCAGCACTATTTACAATAGCCAAGAAATGGAAGCAACCTAAGTGTCCATCAGTAGATGAATGGATAAAGAAGATATGGTACATATACACAATGGAATATTATTCAGCCATGAGAAGAAAACATATCCTACCATTTGCAACAACATGGATGGAGCTAAAGGATATTATGCTCAGTGAAATAAGCCAGGTGGAGAAAGACAAGTATCAAATGATTTCACTCATCTGTGTAGTATAAGAACAAAGAAAAAACTGAAGGAACAAAACAACAGCAGACTCACAGAACCCAAGAATGGACTAATAGTTTCCAAAGGGAAAGAGACTGGGGAGGATGGGTAGGAAGGGAGGGACAAGGGGGAAAAAGGGGCATTACGATTAACAGACACAATGTTGGGGGGCACGCGAAGGGCTATACAACTCAGAGAAGACAAGTAGTGATTCTATAGCATCTTACTATGCTGATTGACAGTGACTGTAATGAGGTATGTAGTGGGGACTTGATAATAGGGGGAGTCTTGTAACCATAATGTTGCTCATGTAATTGTACATTAATAATATCAAAAAAAAAGAATGAATTCAGCTTTGAGGTGGATGCTGGTTTTCTTAGGTATTTAAATAGAATAAAGCAAGCTACATCTTAGAAAATTCTGCCCAGATTGGAGAAATATGAGCAGTGTTTCATCTCAGATGCATTTCTTTTTTTTCCCAGCTTCATTGATATATAAGTGATTTATAACATTATGCAAGTTTAAGATGGTCAGGGTGATAAGGATACACATACATATTGTGACTTGATTACCACAGTATGTTAACACCTCCATCGCCACACCTAATTATGGAGATTTCTTTTTTTTTTTTTTTTGGTGGTGAGGACATTGACTCTCTTAGAGGTATTCAAGTATACATTACACTATTGTCAACTATAGTCACCATGCTCTATATTACATCTCCAGAACTTGTTCATCTTATAACTGGGCATTTGTGCCCTTTGACAAACATCTTCCCATTTCCCCAAACTACCCAGCTCCTGGCAACCATCATTCTTCTCTGTTTCTATGAAGTAGACCCTTTTAGATTCCACATATAAGTGACATCATACAGTATTTGTCTTTCTCTAGTCATTTCCCTTACCCCAATTCTTTCAAGTTTCATCCATGTTTTTCCAAATGGCAGTTTCCTTCTTTCCTATGGCTGAATAATATTCCAGTATGTGTGTGTGTGTTTGTATATGTAGATAGATAGATGATAGGTAATAGATGATAGATAGATAGACTGATTGATAGATTGATAGATATAGATATATAGATAGATAATATATTCCACACTGGTTTCCATAATGGCTGTCTCAATTTACATTCAACCAACACTGCACTGGAGTTCCCTTTTCTCCATATCCTCACCACTGCTCATTATTTGATAATAACAGTTCTAGCAGGTATGTGGTAGCATCTCATGACGGTTTTCATCTGCATTTTCCTGATGACTAGTGATGTCAAGCACCTTTTGCCTACCTGGTGGTTATTTGTATATCTTTTGCCCATTTTTAATTGGATTATTTGGGTTTTGTTTTGATTTTGGTTTGGGGATTTTGTCTGCTTTTGCTCTTGAATTGTACAAGTTTCTTACATATTTTGGATATTAATCCCTTATCAGATAGATGGATTGCAAATATCTTCTCCCATTCTATATGCTTTATTTTAACTGGTTTCCTTTGCTGTGCAGAAGCTTTTCAGTTTGATATAGTCCCACTTGCTAATTTTTGCTTTTGTTGCTTGTAGTTTGGGTAGAATATCAAAAAATCATTACCAATATTAATGTCAAGATTTTCTTTATGTTTTCATCCAGAATTTTTATGGTTTCAACTCTTAAATTTTTAATTCATTTTAAGTTAATTTTTGTAAGTAGTTTAAGAGAGGGGTTCATTTTCCTTGTTTTGCTTGTGAACATCCAATTTTCAAACACTATTTTCATCATTGAAGAGACTGTGGTTTCCCACAGTGTATTCTTGGTTCCCTTTTCAAATATTAGTTGACCTTATATGTGTGGACTTATTTCTGCACTCTTGTTTCTTTTCTATTGGTCTACATGTCTGTTTTTATCCTGGTATCATCCTGTTTTGATTACTATAACTTTATAATATAGTTTCATATCAGGAAATGTGTTTTTCTAGATTGCTTTGGCTATTAAGGATCTTTTGTGGTTCCCTAACAATTTTAGAATTTTGTTTCTATTTCTACGAAAAAATTCCTTGGAATTTTGATAGAGATCACCTTAAATCTATTGGATGGCTTTGAGTACTACGGACATTTTAATAATATTAACACTTTTTAGCTATGGATATGGAATAGTTTTTCATTTTTTTTGTCTTCTCCAATTTATATTACCAATGTCTTATAATTTTCAGTGTATAGATATTTCAATCTGCTTGGTTAAATTTATCTCAAGGTATTGTATTTTATGCTATAATAAATGAAGTGCTTTTTCTTTCTTTTTCAGATGGTTCATTGTTAGTGTATAGAAACAAAACTGTTTTTGCATGTTGATTTTGTATCCTGAAACTTTACTGAGTTTAACTTATTAAACCTAACAGTTTTTTGATGGAATCTTCAGGATTTTCTACATACAAGATCATGTCTCCCAAAGAGACACTTTTACTTCCTCCTTTCTGATTTAGATTACTTTGATTTCTTTCTCTTACCTAACTACTATAGCTAGAACTTTTAGTATTCAGTTGAGTAGGAGTGGTGAGAGTGGGCACACTTGTCTTGTTTCTGATCTTAGAGGAAAAGTTTCCGATCTTTCATCACTGAGTATGATAATGGGTTTGTCATGTATATGGCCTTTATGACATTGAGTTGCATTCATGCTATACCAAATTTTTTGAGTTTTATTCATGAAAGGATGTTGAATTTTTTTAAGGTTTTTGTCTGCATCTACTGACATGATCATGATTTTTATCTTTCATTCTATTAATTTGGTGTACCATATTTATTGACTTACATATGTTTAGCCATCCTTGCATCACAGGGATAAATCCCACTTGATCCTGGTATATGATCCTTATAATGTGCTGTTGAATTCAGTTTGCCAGTGTTTTGTTGAAAAATTTTATGGCTACATTCATGAGAAATATTGGCCTATAGTATTCTTTCCTTGTGGTATCCTTATCTGGCTTTGGTATCAACATAACACTGACTTCATAAAATGAGTCTGGGAGTATTCCTTCCTCTTAAATTGTTTGAAAGAGTTTGAGCAGTATTGGTGTTAGTTCTTCTCAGAATGTTTGGTTGAATTTACCCATGAAGCCATCTGGTCCTGGGTTTTTCTTTGTTGGGAGATTTTGGTCCATTCAGATTTTCTGTATCTTCATGATTCAATCTTGATAGGTTGTATGGTTCCAGGAATTTATCAGATTCATTTCTTATCTCCTGATTTCCATCCACAGAAGTGTTTTGTCTGTGTCTCCCTGTAGCACATTCCTCTGTGCTCCCTGGTTTGGGAGCAGCCATTTCATGATCAGTCACTTCAGCAATATTCTCGCTCAGCATTAAATGTGATGCTCTGCTTTCAACACCTCTGACTACATCTACCTCTGGAGTGTTATGTTTGGAGAGAGCTGTGTGGGCTATGTTGAAAATGTCAAGTAAATAAGGAAACTAGAGTTATTGGAATGATTCCTGTTTTGTATTTTGGGTGAACCTGTGCCAGGAGATTGACACGAGACTAATCAGGGTGGAAAGGGCTTTATGGAGTCTAAGAGAACTAACAATCTTGGATGCAGAAATATGAGCTGTGTGCTCTGTCAGCTACGTTCCCCCTTTTAGGATTCTAATACCAAGAATCCCTTCCTTGCCACAGGGTGGGAATGTGACCTTGATATTTGGCTTCAAATGTTGATCTAATGCATGTGTGCATGTTTGAAATGACTGTCTTCTGAGAATTGTGTTTTCTAGGCCAATATCACTATATGCTGGCAACAAGTGGATTAGGGACATGTAGGGTAATTGGGCTCTCTTCCTTCACCTATAATTCCCACAGCACCTGTTCCTCCAGTTCGGAGCTTGGTGCACAGTGGTGCCTTTGCCCTTGTATTGGCATACTGTCAAAGGACCTCCTCCTCTTTTAAATACAGCCCCTGATCTCACTCTGTTATTTTTCCATTCTTTATAGTCACTCCTTAGGCAAATCTTAGTGGGCCTCCACCATATATCATCCCTTCCTCTCACTCCTACCTTTTCCCATCATGACTATTCTTCAGAGATGCTTTGTGGAGACCTAAAGGGAAATGACATCACTGGTTTGGGCACTGAAGAACTAGTCGAAACTAGAAGGAAAGGGGGAATAGGACTTGACCAATAACTAAACCTGGAGTTAAGACAGGTTATTGGAATCCACCCCAGACCAACTGAATTAGAAACTCTGGAAACACAGTTCCCAGAAATCTACCTCCCCGACCTCACAATGTATTTGTGTCTAGTGTATTGAGATAGGCTATGGGTGGATCAAAATTTGAGAAAGAAGCAAATGAAAAGGGCAACTGTCTAAGGCTTAGTGGAGATGTGCTCTTACTTAATGGGGATCCAGTTGGACTCTGTGGTGACTATGCCTGTGCTCACAGCATATGAGGGGAAATTTAAGAAGATGGAGAGAAGCTAGGATTTTATTGCTGTTGCCATTCTCTTCCTACCTGACTATCTATCACTTAGTCAATATAGACAATCAACCATGTTATATATTTTCACTGAATTTTGCCTCTGTTTAAGTACCCAAACTAAACTCTTAAACAATTTCACTACCCAAAATATGATAGGCTTTACAGTGGTAACAAATAATCCCCATATCAAAGGGACTTTATCAGTGTATAATACAATTTGTAATAGTAATAAAGACATAGATTAAAAAGTAAAAGGGGTTAGTTAAGAGTCTGGTGCACCCAACACATTTCCTAAGCACTGAATGAGAAAGAGCAAGACCTCAGCAGGCATCCTTGTCTTTATGGCAACCACCCCATAGTCCATGCACTATGTATTTCTCTTTCTGAGTCTCTGGCCCCCAGAAACTTCATCTATGAGGTGCTGAAGCATATTTGTGACTTGGTCGCAGAGGGCTCAGCTCCTTTGAAATTGGGCCTTCAATTGGATTGGGTTCATTTACAGACTCAGACTAATTCTTGAGAACAGAGCCAGTGGAAGGCAATTGAGAGAGGAGACAACTGGTAGACCTTCTGTGTTGGCCAAGGTTTTGATACAGAGTCTTACTGGAGGGCCTTTCTTCTGTGCTTCCTATTTGTACTCTCCAGGGATAGCTTGAGGAACAGAGAGGGGGAAAGTGCACTGCCTTGCTTTCTTCTCCTCCCCAACCTCATCCCTTCAGTTTCTTTCCCATCACCATGGAGAGAAGACAAGTAGTGCTGGCCAGGGTGCTACACTCAGATCAATGGTTCCCTGTCCGCATGTGCTTGTCAAGCATTGTTTTTAGTAAGACTATGAGGTCTGTATTGAAAATGTATATAGACAGTGAAGTCAGAAGGCAAGGTATAAACCTCCTCCCAAAAACACATAAAAAAAAAATACAGCAAATACAACTAAACCTGAAAAAAAACAGGAGACTTCAAAACTGACTATTGACATCTGGGGAAGAAGAGAAGGCCTCACAGAACGGGGTGAAGTGGCAAACCAAGATCTGGCAGGACCCAAGCCCTTCCCCGACTGCAGCCCACAGGCAGAAAGAAGAGGAATAGAGTGGAGAGGGAGTAGGAGCCCAGGATTGCTGCACATCTGGCCCAGGATATCTGCTCCAGGAGCACAAACCCACATTGCCTAGTGCTCTGATGATTAGTGGGGCTAGAAAACAGAGACAGGTGGAACACTTGGGGAGGCTGAGAGTACAAGGAGCTCTCTGCTCAGGAAAAATGGCAGGTGGACAACACCATCCCCACCGAGTCCACCCTCAGCCCAACAGTTTTGGAACTCTCAGGAGCCCCAGATGCTCCATCCCTGTGGCACATGGCATACAGATGATCCACTTGGCCTGGCAGTAGGGTCAGACTTTGCTGTAGGTAGGCAGAGGGAGAAGCTCCAGCTTTTTAGCCCTGTTCCATCCCAGCCAGGGAACTGCCAAAGGAGCTAGCCCCAGGATCTCCTTCCTCCTGGCAGGCACCAGGCCCACTAGGCAGCAGTCCCTGCCACTGCTGCAGGCCAGGCAGAGGTGTCTCCCCCCGTGGCTTGGAGCACAGCACCAAGTCTTCTCCCTGTGAATGCAACCAGTCAACAGCCCACTTGGCCCGGTAGTGTTGCCAAACTTTCTGTTAAGTGAGTAGAGAGAGGCCCTCCCAGCTTTCGAGGCCCCAGCCAGGGAGCTACCTGCTGGAGCCAGCCCCAGGAGCTCCTTCCTCCCAGTGGGAGCTAGTTGCACCCACCTGAGGCCCCCACCACTGCTTTACCTGAGGCAGAGAGTGGCTCCATCCACAGAAACTCCAGCAGATGCTTCTGCATTGATCAGAAAGGCACAGCAGAAGCAAACAGTTCACCTGAAACCAGATCACTACAAACCAGATGGAAAGGCATTCTGCCAACTTCACATTAACAGCTGGGGCTCCTGCTGCACTGGAAAGTGAAGTGTCTTGAGCTTCTGGGCACTAGAGGGAGCCTCCTTCATAAAGCTATTACTCTATAGGAAACACTGAAAAAATGAGGAGGCAGAGGACTTTGTTCCAAACAAAACTACAAGACAAAATGCAAGAGAGAGGGCTGAATGAAACTTAAATCACTCTTATTGATAAAGACATCAAAGTAAAAGTCTTAAACATGATCATGGATCTACCAAAAAATATTCAAGATCTCAGGGAGGACCTCAGCAAAAAGATAGACGATCAGCAAACAGCCACTCAGAGGAATACCATATCTGAAATGAAACACACAATGGAGGGATCTAATAGCAGATGTTCACAGGTTGAAGAAGTTGCAAATGAGTTGGAAATTGGGGAGCAAAGAAACAATGACACTGAAGAACAGAGAGAAGAAAGGATCTCTAGGAATGGAAGAACAATCAGAGAGCTGTTTGACCAAACAAAATGGAATAATATTCACACAATAGGGGTACAAGAAGGAGAAGAGGGAGACAAAAGGATAGAAAGTCTCTTTGAGGAAATAATTGCTGAAAATTTCCCCAATCTGGTGAAGGAAATAGACACTCAGGTCATGGAACTGCAGAGATCCCCTAACAAAAGGAACTGCAGGAAGACAAGACCAAGACATATAGTAATTAAAATGTCAAAGCTCAAGTATAAGGAGAGAGCATTGAAAGCAGCCAGAGAGAGAAAAAAGATTACTTATAAAGGAAATTCCATGAGGTTACCAGCAACTTCTTGGCCTAAACTTTAGATGACAGATGGGAGGGGCATGATGTATTTAATATAATGAAACAGAAGGACAACCACCAAGAATCCTCTAACCAGCAAAATTATCATTTAAATTTGAAGCAGGGATTAAACAACTTCCAGACAAACAAAATTTGAAGGAACTCACCACCATTAAGTCAGCCTTACAGGATATGTCAAAGGAACTGCCGTCGATGGAAATATTCCTAAGACTTTCACCAATGAGAATAAAAACACAATAATAGTAATTACCAGGAAAGAATGAAATTAATTCAGGTACTCACAAAATCACACAAGGGATACATAAAAAATGCAGAATATGACACCTAATACATAAAGAGTGGAGGAGGAAGAAGAATGGGGGGAAATACTTCTAGATTGTGCTTGAAACAGAGTAATCAGTAATTTGAGATAGACTGTTATATAGTAAGGAAGCTATCCTTGAACCTATGGTAACCACAAATCTAAAGCCTACAATAGATAAACACACAAAAATAAAGAAAGTGAGACGAGAGAGAGAGAAAGACAGAAAAAGAAAGAAAGGGAAAATCTAATCACAACATTAAAGAAATCTATCAAATAATGAGAGAAGAGTATAAGAGAGGAAAAAAGGAAGAGACAGAAGATATAAAAACAATCAGAAAACAATTAATAAAATGGCAATAAGTAATATCAACCAATGATCACCCTAAATGTAAATTGACTGAAGGAAAAATCACTACGGACACCACAGAAATGCAAAGAATTATGAGAGAACACTATGAAAAATTATATGGTAAAAACTGGATAACCTAGAAGAAATGGACAATTTTCTAGAAAAATACAACCTTCCGAGGCTGACCCAGGAAGAAACAGAAAATCTGAATAGACCAATTACCAGCAAAGAAATTGAATTGGTAATCAAAAACTATCAAAGAACAAAACTCCAGGACCAGATGGTTTCACTGCTAAATTTGATCAAACATTTAGTGGAGACCTAATACCCATCCTCCTTAAAGTTTTCCAAAAACTAGAAGAGGAGGGAATACTCCCAAACTCATTCTAGGAGGCCAACATCACTCTAATACCAAAACCAGGCAAAGACACCACAAAAAAAAGAAAATTACAGACCAATATCCGTGATGAACATAGATGCAAAAATGTTCATCAAAATATTAGCAAACCGAATACAGAAATACATCAAAAAGGTCATCCATCATGATCAAGTGGGATTCATTGCAGGGATGAAAGGATGGTACAACATTCGAAAATGCATCATCATCCACCACGTCAACAATAAGAAGAACAAAACCCACATGATCATCTCCATAGATGCTGAAAAATCATTTGACAAAATTCAACATCCATTCATGTTAAAAACTCTCAACAAACTGCATATAGAGGCCAAATAACTCAACATAATAAAGGCCATATACAACAAACCCACAGACAACATTACATTTAACAGTGAGAAACTGAAAGCTTTTCCTTTAAGATCGGGAAAAAGACAAGGATGCCCACTCTCCCCACTTTTACTCCACATAGTACTGGAGGTCCTAGCCACGGCAATCAGACAACACAAAGAAATAAAAGGCATCCAGATTGGTAAGGAAGAAGTCAAACTGTCGCTGTGTGCAGATGACATGATATTGTACATAAAAAACGCTAAAGAATCCACTCCAAAACTATTAAATCTAAAATCTGAATTCAGTAAGTTCTGGGAGACAATATCAATACACAGAAATCTGTTGCATTCCTATACACTAACAATGGACTAGCAGAAAATGAAATCAGGAAAACAATTCCATTCACAATAGCATCAAAAAGAATAAAATACCTAGGAATAAATCTAACCAAGGAAGTGAAAGACTTATACTCTAAAAACTACAAGACACTCATGAGAGAAATTAAAGAAGATACAAATAAATGGAAACACATACCATGCTCATGGATAGGAAGAATTAATATTGTCAAAATGGTCATCTTGCCTAAAGCAATTTACAGATTCAATGCAATCCCTATGAAAATACCAACAGCATTCTTCAATAAACTAGAGCAAATAGTTTTAAAATTCATATGGAACCAAAAAAGACCCTGAATAGCCAAAGGAATCCTGAGAAGGAAGAATAAAGCAGGGGCAATCATGCTCCCTGACTTCAATCTCTACTACAAAGCCACAGTAACCAAGACAATTTGGTACTGGCATAAGAACAGACCCATAGACCAATGGAATAGACTTGAGTCCAGATATAAACCCAAACATATATGGTCGATTAATATACGATAAAGGAGCCATGGATATACAATGGGGAAATGACTGCCTTTTCAGCAGCTGGTGTTGGCAAAACTGGACAGCTACATGTAAGAGAATAAAACTGGATTATTGTCTAACCCCATACACAAAAATAAACTCGAAATGGATCAAAGACTTGAATGTAAGTCATGAACCCATAAAACTCTTAGAAAAACACATAGACAAAAATCTCTTGGACATAAACATGAGCAACTTCTTCATGAACACATCTCCCCAGGCAAGGGAAACAAAAGCAAAAATGAACAAGTGGGACTATATCACACTAAAAAGCTCCTGTACAGCAAAGAACACCATAAGTAGAACAAAAAGACGTCCTACACTATGGGAGAATATATTCATAAGTGACATATCCGATAAGGGGTTGACATCCAAACTATATAAAGAGCTCATGAACCTCAAGAAACAAAAGCAAATAAGCCAATTAAAAAATGGGCAGAGGAGCTGAACAGACACTTCTTCAAAGAAGAAATTCAGATGGCCAACAGGCACATGAAAGGATGCTCCACATCACTAATCATCAGAGAAATGCAAATTAAAACCACAATGAGATATCATCTTACTCCAGTTAGGATGGCCGGCATCCAAAAGACAAACAACAAATGTTGGTGAGGGTGTGGAGATAGGGAAACCCTCCTACACTGCTGGTGGGAATGTAAATTAGTTCAACCATTGTGGAAAGCAGTATGGAGGTTCCTCAAAAACCTCAAAATAGAAATACCATTTGACCCAGGAATTCCACTCCTAGGAATTTACCCTAAGAATGTAGCAGCCCAGTTTCAAAAAGACATATGCACTCCTATGTTTATCACAGCACTATTTACAATAGCCAAGAAATGGAAGCAACCTAAGTGCCCATCAGTAGATGAATGGATAAAGAAGATGTGATACATATACACAATGGAATATTATTCAGCCACAAAAAGAAAGCAAATCCTACCATTTGCAACAACATGGATGGAGCTAGAGGGTATTATGCTCAGTGACAAAAGCCAGGCGGAGAAAGACAAGTATCAAATGATTTCACTCATCTGTGTAGTATAAGAACAAAGAAAAAACTGAAGGAACAAAACAGCAGCAGACTCACAGAACCCAAGAATGGACTAACAGTTACCAAAGGGAAAGGGACTGGGGAAGATGGGTGTGAAGGGAGGGATAAGGGGGAAATAGGGGTATTATGATTAGCACAAATAATGTAGTGGGGGGATACAGGGAAGGCAGAGTAACACATAAAAGACAAATAGTGATTCTATAGCATCTTACTATGCTGATGGACAGTGACTGTAATGGGGTATGTGTTGGGGACTTGATAATAGGGGGAGTCTAGTAACCATAATGTTGCTCGTGTAACTGTACATTAATAATACCAAAATAAAAAATAAAAATAAATACAAACAGATAAAAAAATGTAAAATGACTGAATGCACTAAGCATAAGACAGAGTGGCAGAATGGTTAAAAAAACAAGACCCTTCTATATGCTGCCTACAAGAGACTCATTTCAAACCCAAAGACATACACAGACTAAAAGTGAAGGGATGGAAAAAATAGTTCATGTAAATAATAGGGAGAAAAAGCAGAAGTAAAAGTACTCATATCTTACAAAATATATTTCAAAACAAAGAAAGTAACAAGAGACAAAGAATTATTTACATAATGATAAAGGGGTCATCCCAACAGGAGGATATAATCATTATAAATATCTATACACCCAACATATGAGCAATTAAATACGTAAAACACATACTAACAGAATAAAATGGGGGGGTTAGATTGCAACACATTCATTTTAGGACACTTTAACACACCATTCACATCAATAGACATATCAATCAGACTGAAAATATGTACTGAAACATCAAATTTTACTGAAAATAAACAAAATGGATAAACACCTAGCCAAACTTTTGAACAATACCTTAGGTCAAGTGGACTTAACAAATATCTACAGAAATGTCCAACCAAAAGCAGCAGCATAAACAGTTTTTTCAAGTGTACACAGAACATTCTCCAAAATCATCATATACTCGGCCACAGAAAGAGCCTGAATAAGTTAAAATGATTGAAATTGTATAAAGTGATATCTCTGACCAAAATTCTATGAAACTAGAAATAAATTATACAAAGAAAACAAAAAAGCCTACAAACACATGGAGGCTAAACAACATGCTTCTAAATAATCAGTGGATTAATGACCAAATTAAAACAGAGATCAGGCAATGCATGGAGACAAATGAAAACAGCAACTCAACAGCCCAAAACCTGTGAGATGAAGTGAAAGCAGTTCTAATAGGAAAGTACATAGCAATACAGGTTTATCTCTAGAAAAAGGAACAATCCTAAATAAATAGTCTAAACTCACAATTGAAGAAACTAGAAAAAGAAGAACAAATTAAGATTAAAGTCAGTAAAAGGAGGGAAATAATAAATATCAGAGCAGACATAAATAAAATTGAAAATAAAATAATAGAAAGAATTAGTTAAACCAGGATCTCATTCCCCAAGAAAATAAACAAAATAGATAAACACCTAGCCACCTTTTGAATGAAAAAAGAGAGTGTACACATATAAACAGAATCAGAAATGAAAAAGAATAATCACAATGGACACCACAGAAATACAAAAAAATATTAAAGTATACTATGAAAAATTACATGCTGGCAAATTGTACAACTTAGAAGAAATGGACAACTTTCTAGAGAAAAACAACCTTCCAAGTCTTCCCAGGAAGAAACAGAAAATCTGAACAAATTACCAGCAATGAAATTGAACTGGTATTCAAAGAACTACCTAAAAACAAAATCACTGTACCAGATGGCTTCACAGCTGAATTTTATCAAGCATTTAAAGAAGAGCTAATACCCATTCTTCTTCCAAAAAGTAGGAGATGAGGGAATACTTCCCAACTCATTCTAGGAGGCCAGCGTCACTCTAATACCAAAACCAAACAAAGACACCACAAAAATAAAATTATAGACCAGTATCCTGGAAGATCACAGATGCAAAAATCCTCAACAAAGTATGAGCAAACCAAATAAAAAAATACATCAAAAAGATCATCTATCATGACCAAGTGGGATTTATTCCAGGGATGCAAGGATGGTACAATATTCATAAATCTGTCAAAATCATACATTATGTCAACAAAAAGAAGGACAAAACTCACATGGTTATCTCAATAGATGCTGAAAAAACATTTGACAAAGTTCCGCATTCATTCATGATAAAAACTCCTAACAAAATGGGTAGATAGAGGGTATATACTTCAACACAATAAAGACCATATATGACTAACCCAAAGCCAACATCATATTTAATAGTGAAAAGCTGAAAATTTTCCTCTAAGACTGGGGACAAGACAAGGACACCCATTCTCACCACTTTTATACAACATAAAATGAAATAAACTCAGCAAAATTGCGGGATACAATATTAATACACAGAAATCTGTTGCATTCTTATACTAAAGATGAACTAACAGAAAGAGAAATCGGGAGAACAACTCCACTTACAATTGCATCAAAAACAATAAAATACCTATGAATAAACCTAACCAAGGAGGTGAAAGACCTATACCCTGAAAACTCTAAAACACTCATGAGAGAAATTAAAGAAGATACCAATAAATGGAAATGTATCCCGTGCTCATGTATAGCAAGAATTAATTATTGTCAAAATGACCATCCTGCCTAAAGCAATTTACAGATTCAATGCAATCCCTATAAAAATAACAACAGCATTCTTCAATGAACTAGGACAAACAGTTCTAAAATTCATATGGAACCACAAAAGATCCCAAATAGCCAAAGCAATCCTGAGAAAGAAGAACAAAGCTGTGGTGATTATGCTCCCTGATTTCAAGCTCTATTACAAACCCACAGTAATCAAAACAATTTGGTACTGACATAAGAACAGACCCATAGATCAATGGAACAGAATAAAATGCCCAAATATAAACCCACACATATATAGTCAATTAATACAACTATATACATAATAAAGGAACCATGAATATGCAATGGGGAAAAGACAGCCTCTTCCAACAGCTGGTGTTCAGAAAACTGGACAACTACCTGTAAGAGAATGGAACTGGATCATTGTCTAACTCCATACTTAAAAGTAAACTCTAAGTGGATCAAAGACCAAAAACCATAAAGTTCTTAGAAGAAAACAAAGGTAAAAATCTCTTGAATATTAACATGGGCAACGTTTTCCTGAGCACATGCTCTCAGGCACAGAAAACAAAATAAAAAATGACCAAGTAGGACTACGTCAAACCAAATATTTCTGTATAGCAAAGGACACCATCAGCAGAACAAAAAGGCAACCTACAGTATGGGAGAATATATTCATAAACGATTTATCCAGTAAGGGGTTCACATCCAAAATATATAAACAACTCATATGCCACAACACCCAAAGAATAAATAACCTGATTAAAAATGGGCAGAGGATCTGAATAGACACTTATCCAAACAAGAAATACAGATGGCCAACAGGCACATGAAAAGATGCTCCACATCGATAATCATCAGGCAAATTCAAATTAAAACCACAATGAGATATCACCTCACACCAGTTAGGATGGCCACTATCCAAAAGACAAGAAATAGTAAGTGCTGGTGAGGATATGGAGAAATGGGAATCTTCATTCACTGGTGGTAGGAATGTAAATTGGTGCAACCATTGTGGAAAGCAGTATGTGGTTTCCTCAGAAAACTAAAAATAGAAATAACCATTTGACCCTGTAATTCCACTCCTAGGAATTTACCTGAAAAAAACAAGACCCCCAATTTGAAAAGACAATGCACCCCTATGTTTATTGCTGAACAATTTGTATGAGCCAAGATATTGAAGCAATCTGTGTCCATCAATAGATGAATGGATACAGAAGAGGTGGTACATCTACACAATGGGATTTTATTCAGCCATAAAAAGCAAATAAATCCTCCCATTTGCAACAGCATGGATGGATCTAGAGGGTATTGTGGTCAGTGAAATAAGCCAGGTGGAGAAAGATAAATACCAAATTATTTCACTTATTTGTGGAGTATATAAACAAAGCAAAACAGAAGGAACAAAATTGCAGTAGACTCATAGAGACTGAGAAGGTACTGGTGGTTACCAAAGGGGAGTGGTTGGGGATGGTTGGCGGGGAGTGAGAAGGGAAGTAAGGTGCACAACAACTCACAGTCACAGTATAGGTTGGTCACAGGGACAGTAGTATAGCATAGAGAATACAGTTAATGATTCTGTAACATCTTACTATGTTGGTGGAGAGTGACCACACTGGAGAGGGTGAGGCCTTGATAATATGGGTGAGTGTTGAACCACTGTGCTGTGTATTTGAAACCATCATCAGATTGTATATCGATAATACTTTAATTTTTAAACAGAAAAAAGAAAATGTATTGAGAGGGAAAAGTTAAATTCTCATAGATGCATATTGAAATGAGAGATTATAGGGGAACAAATGTCTGAGTGGTGAGGAGGTTTCCAGAAGGCTGTAAGGATGGTATATCTGGGAGCTCTCCTGACTTCAAATATGGGCTGGTATCTCATAAATCCTCATTCCTTATTCCAGGTTGCTTTTACCATGAAGCTTGTTTTTGCTAAGGGGTGTGGGAAAAACATTGTGGATGTTGCACCTAGTATAGGGGATAGTTCAAATGAGAGCCAAGATTTTTTTTAAATTAAAATCTTTGGGTATGGCTGGTGTTCATTGTCTCTGAACAGTGATGAATCTGTAGTTCTCTGAGCTGGGACAGACCATATGGAGATTTTTTTCTTGTTTTTCTGTGATATCTTCTTGATGCCTGCTCCCTGACCTTGGCTCCCTGCAGAGAGGGTTTGTGGATGTTGTGTGGTGTGGTAGGCTTAATTTTCTCCCCTTACTTGGCTCTCCTGTTATCTGAGTCCATGGTTTCTCAACATCTGTGCTTTGACTTTTTACTATGGAAACAGTAGTCAGAATAACTTTTCAGACCTACCTACCTGTGACCCCTCCACGTGTGACTTGGAGCTATTAAGAAAGGGCTCTAGAGGTGCCTAAGAGACTTAGAGTTAAAGAAGAGACCCTAAGAATTCATGACTTTATAAATGAAATAGAAATCTCAACCACAGGTTCAGCAGGTGTGTGACAGTCTTCAGAGAATAGAAAGGAGACCAGAGATTTCCGATGAGAGCAACTGCACCTCTTTCACCATCCCAGTTGTTCATGTACAGTCTCCGACCTCCATAATTGCCCTACATCTAGGATGCTACTGTAGGGGCTGATGTCTTGCTGTGTAATGGTCTTTACTAGGGAAATGTGCTATAGACTTGTAATCCTATTATATTTTCCCATGGGGAAAAAAATCTGGTATAAAGCAAGGGGAAAGGAGGTAGGAAGGAAAAAAGGAAAGTCTGCAGTCATTTCTGAAGAGAGCGTTCTCTCTGGTGTCTACTTTGTATCCATGGGGCCTCCTGTGACTCTTCATGGCACTTACATTCCCATTGTTTCAAAAAGAAAAGGAAAAAACTTGTTACCTAGCTTGGGAGACAGGAGCATGTCAATTCCCCCTTCAGTGGCATTCAGTTCAGATGACACTCTGCTCTATGGATACACAGCATCCACCTCCACTGTGTGCTAAGTGGTTCTATTCCAGAATTGAAAAGCAACTGACATCTCACTCCTGACCCTGTCTCACTCTTGGCTGGGAGGAATGTTTCTGGAGCCTGCACATACTTCTTGGTGAACCAAGGGATTACCAGGATCATAGAGAAGGATTGGTGGGTCTCCAGAAGGTGATTTTCCATTTTACGCCCATATTTTTTTTATCAGCAACGTTAACTCCTTCATCAGTGCAATTCACATAAATATCTTTCCAATTTTGTTGCCCCCTTTGCCAAACTCTGGCCATAGTCAAAAGTACTTATTATTTTATATATACACATTTTTTCACAGTTTAACATCCTTGATTCAGTGGCATCTTGGAATTGGGTCATTATTTATTTGGTTATGTTCTTGTCTTTTCTTAATGTTACATAAAAAAATGGTACATTAGAAGTCAATGATCTCTTAGATTTAATAAAATACACATTTGTAATGATTTGGGATGTGGGGTAGAACTGTTCCTGGCTGTGATGTTGGGGGAAAAGACAAATTCTGAATGTTGTTGTTTTAATAGGTAAATTTAAAAAAGTAGTTTGAGGAGAGATGAGAGAAGAGTTGGTGGTACTCAGCTCTTATGAAGATGTGATGATGCTGACAGCACTTTAGGCAGTCCACTCTGCTTATGGACATAACTTGGTGGGGGGGGGTCCTCTGTGAATCACAGCCCTCACAACACACCACTGATCACCAGAATTCCTGTGGGCAAGTGTAGCTCTGGGAGGATGGGGGTTCCCGCCCTGGGCAAGTTCTATATATGAATCCACTGCAACCGAAGGAAAACAAGGGTGAGTAGTTGGAAATGAAAGAGTTTAAAGGTTTATTCTCATGGCTCAGTCTCTTCCTGCTCCAAATCCCAGCAACTTGGCCCTCTGTCT
Organism: Smutsia gigantea; assembly: GCA_032199065.1. Taxonomy (NCBI): domain Eukaryota; kingdom Metazoa; phylum Chordata; class Mammalia; order Pholidota; family Manidae; genus Smutsia; species Smutsia gigantea. Next base: position 13,912 of record JAVSCE010009489.1, on the reverse strand, counting down.
CCTAGTGCATTCCTCCGCCTCTCACCCAGCTCCCAAGCTCTCTCCCTCTGGCCAAGGCATTGCTCCACATCCCCTTCCTCTGCCCCACACCTTGCTTTGGTCCCTGGTGACTGGCCAGGGCCTGACCGATTACATACCAGGAATGGAGGGGAGGAGAGAATGTCTGCTTCCTCTCTACTCCTTACCCTGACCAGTAATCCTGTGACTAACCGAAGACTCTGTCACCAGATAGCAGCACACTGATGTGTAAACAGGCTCTTATACGTATGTACAATGGGTACTATCATGGCCATGTGAGAATTCTGGTCAAAAACTTCCATTTTCCACACAGCAAGTATCACGATTAAAGCATTTGGATAGGTATGAGATTTGACCACACCTTGTCCAAACCATGTAAAATTGAGTTTTTTGAGAGAAGGGGATACCTGGGCTCTTAACTGTATTCTTTTCCTGGGATAGGGATGCTGAATCCCAACAAACAAGTAGGAAATGGAACCTACTTATGACATTAGTATTTGAGGCAGGCTTCATGAAGCATGAGTACTTCTATTGGCACATGTTAGGGAAGTTTGCATCTGCATCCTAACTTCCATTGTGTAGGGAGAAGATGAGGTGAGGGAGTGTCAAGAAGGGATAAGTTCTAGTTGCCTTGTCCTTGCTATCCACTTCCCCCTCCGCTAAGCCTGTGGCTCCTTGAATGGCTCTTTTCTATCCTTCCTTTATAGAATTAGGAGAAAATATGGCCCTACATAAATGCATGTGTGCTAAGACCTTAGAATTCTCCCTCCATGTGTACATCAAAAGCAGTGAGCTTTAGGACCCTGGTAAAGATATCTGGAGGTGAGATCTTATAATTTACCAGAAAATGAAGAACAATTTTTGAGAAGGGGTGAATTAAGGGTCTAGAAATATAAGAGGACTTCCAGAATGCCCATGAGCAGGCTGACTATAGCCCATGAAAAGCTCTTGAATTTCAGAGATCTGAGTGTGTTCTATGTTAGCAGAATTCCTTGTCCTGGGTGCAGTGTCCTAGAGTCCTTTACCAGTGATGGCAAGGGGACCAACTGCTGAAACAACACGCATGATTTAGCCTGGTACAAACCAGAGCCTTCAAATAGAACCAAGATTTTTAAAATAGTTCCTCTGATTAATGCTGAATTTTCAAGTCTGTCTGTACAAATTTTGTTGCTGAGCACAGAGATCAATAGCAAGCAGCAGGGGAAGTCACAGGAGGGGTTACTGGGTGCACCATGGACTTTCCTCATTCTAGGAGAAATCCTTTGTGCCACACCCAACCTGAGCCCCCTCCACGATTGGGTGTGGATAAGGATTGGAATATGGCCTGGCTTTCTCAGTGTGGTATTGCAAAAAGACAGTGAAATAAAATCAATGGGAAAAAAAGAGCTCAAGATTAGATTAATGCATATAAAATAAAATAAGTTGTAAGAAAGATTCGGGAAAGATGCATTTTTCAATAAGTGTTCTAACAGATTGAATAGCCATAGAAGAACATAACATCTGATTTTCACCTTACATTACACAGAAAATAAATTCTATGTTGGTTATAGACCTAAAAGAAAGAAACAAACAAAAACAATTGAAAAGAGTATCCTTAACCTAATTTAGAAAAATAACTTCATGACATTGGGGTAAGGTAAAATTTCTTAAATTAAACACAAAGAGTATTTACCATAAAAAGAAAATATATTTTCGCATGGTTGATGCAAAGACTTGAGACAAAATGAGTCATACTTAAGATTCTTTCATTCCTGTCTTGTAGGAATTAGCTCAAATTCAGAACTGGAACTTGGGAGTGATAGTAGCACCTACTTCTTGAGATGTAAGGATTGAATGGACTAATAATCCATAAAGTGTGTAGACTAACACCAGGTCTATAAGAACTACTAAGGCAGTACTTGCTAATACTGACAACTTTTTCCAAGTAACTGCAAAATTGATTTGCATAAAATGTAAGATACATCATTATTATGTATGTCACAAGGGAAGAATTTAAACCTCTGACAAACTATGACACAAATATTTCTTCTCATGCAGCATTTTAATCTTATAATTATTGAAAAGGCTCTTTTAAACTTATATAAATATAAACTCATATAAATTTATATAAGCATACATGTTAAACATATAAATTTATATAGGCTTACATAAATTTTTTAGACTTATGTACATTTATATAAACTCGTATAAATTTATACAAACATATAAATGTAAATATTTGTCTTCTATCACTCTTATCATTGGAAGAGATGGAAAGTATATGCAAAATGCACTGACATAAGTAGTCCTAAAATTTCTCCCACTTGGAATTAAACTCCTCTGAATCACTTTTCAATTTATCTTGTCCATGATTTTCTCCCACCTTATCATCATCTGTGCTAGTCAGGAGTTTAGGTATGCCACATTTGAGAGTCCTATACTTCTCTCTGTGAGACCTACTGTCACCATTTCTGCAAGTTGTGATGATGGTGGTATTACCAGGAGGTGTCGATGGAAGGCTTTTAGACAAAGTTGCCAAATGACGACCTCATTAGGATTGCCTTCTGGTGTCATACACTATCAATGTTAAGACACATTGTTATTTGAAAGATGTGAAAATGTGCACTCTAGCATCAGTGGGATACACTATTTTTTGTGTGTGGTTGCCCATTTGTCAAAGTAGAATAATGGTGAGAGATCTGTTGCATTCTGGTCTATTATTGAGGAAACATACTTAAGTGTGATTTCAAATAAGTTTACCAATTACATTTGCCTTCTATATGATTACTAGAGATATTAGAGTTTTTAGCAAACTACTGGAATTCCTAGCTTATATTTGGAAAGGACATTTTACAAACTATGTCTCAAGAAATCCACCGAGAAGGGAGATAGAAATGGCTGTTAGTTGAAAGTTTGCACCGAATCATTGCTTTCTAAGAACTTAGGAAAAGCTGTATCTTGAGAATTTCTGGCCTCATCTTAGAAAATGATCGATGCTTTCTGTAAGTGGCACTCCAAATTCAATTTTTCAGTCCATAAAAATTTCATGTCTTTTTCTTCTTTCCAATTCCTCCTTCTAATCAGATGCATAGTGGTCATACAAATTGCCTTATGATAAGTAGATATATTATGTGAATAAGTAGATATATTATGGTCTTCATAAAATGTTTTTGTCTGCCTACTCTATTAATCTGGCCAATTCTACTTTTAAAATTGGAATGGGCTTTAGTAAGTGAAAAAGAACTTTGTATATTGACAGAAATTATACTTTGAGTTTCCAGGTCTAGGAAAGGTGAATTAAGTGGCAGCCAGTCCTTATCTAAAATATATGAGTCATCTGTACACTGGACTCCATCATCTGTCCTGGCTAGTGTATGAAGACAGGATGATGGGTTCTTGCTTCATGATGCAGTCTACAACTTACAGATGTTTGCAATGGCACCTATGTGAGAATTCTTGTGGCCAGGCCAGCCTTTGTGAAATATGGTCACAGATGTTTAATAGGTTTTGAAAAATCATATAATCGATCCTATCAGGGAGTGATTTCTGAGGGCTCTGCTCAGCACTGTGTCATCTATGCTTGTGACGTAGTGTCAGTACAGTCTATTTCCTGTCTCCCCTTAATCCTGAGCACTCAGAGACCACTGGTTGGTTCTTTTGTCCAACACTTTTGGGCCATTCCTTGTCCAGATCTAATTATTACTCATTTATGGCCTGCCATGCTGGTTTTTGTTTTTGTCTTATTTTTGTTTCAATAAACAGTTTGGTGAAAAATGATATTCACAATATACATCATGGTAGATTATAATGCATGCATTAAAATGAAAAGGAAAGGGGGATTTGACAAGCCACTTGACTGCTATAAGAAATCCAGTTAAAATTAATGAATGGAATAACCTATGTTCTAGAATGTAGAATTTAAATGAGTCTGCTGTTTCTTAGAGTGAAGTTTGAGCTTGGAGGAGTGAGGTTCCTTGAATTACAAATGCCCAAAATAACAGCACCTAAATAACTGCTATCCTGATATCGGAAGTGAAAGATGTGGTCCAAGTTAGCAGCGTCTCACACTCCAAATCGCCAGGCTCCAGGAGGTAGTTTTCTCAGTGAAGGCATGAACACCATTATGGAGAATATACTCCATGATTATGAGCCATAAAAACAAGAGCTTTGATTTTGTGGCTATCCGTGAGAGCACAGTATGCAGTCCCATGGCTTTGCAGACATGGCTCCTGGAAACAATCCTGGTGTTATCTGGCAGCTGTGATGTGGCCTGTGAACAGGAAGCTGTGTAAGGGTGACTGTGCAGTCATCTTTCCTGAGAGTATCTTTGTTCAGCCAGCGTATGAGCAGTCATCATTCAGCCTGTGTCCATCCCCTGAACACTGCATGGAGGGCTGGGGAATGTTGTATTGTGCCTGCTATTTTTTTTTTCTACCAGACTCTCTCCACCTGTGCAAAACATATCCTGAATAATACACTTACCATCATCTTCTAAAACTTTTGTATCTAAGTGTTCACTTCCAGGTATACATAAGCAGGGACTGGCTTAAAACACCATATTTACAAAAAAAAAAATTCACCCAGCTCACCTACTGCCATGACCTCTTTTGTGGATTTCAGACTTGGCAGTGTGTTCTATAATTTCATGATATGAACACAAGAGAATATATGGACCCAGTGAAATTATGATGGGGGTCTGTCAAATTGAAAGAACTTAATTATCACATGTTCTCTCAAGGGCTTGACAATTTTTTTAAATCTTGAAGAAAACCCTGTACCAAAAAAACACTCTACAGAATGCAGAAATGTGATTAGTGTTTCCTCTAACATTTCCCAGTTTTTGGCTTATAACATCCAGAAGCCATGTCTTCCAAAAAATATCTAGTGACATACTGCAGATACACTGCCAGAGAGTGTATGAAAATGGGACACGTGAGGCACGGGCACCTGTTTCTGAAGTAGTGGCTGCGGAGACTCAAACTGGACAGGATGTTGGGGAGTATGAAGAGGAAGAAGTAAAAGGTGGTGAGTCCCTGGAGCTTCAGGGGTTTTTCTGAAGCATCTGTTTGTGTTGAATAGATAAGGAAAACTGTTTTTCTACTCTCTTCCTACAAGTCAACTCATCCTCTGAATTCAAGGTTTTTTGTTTATATCTTATGTTTTGCCTTTTTTGGTGCCAAAATTATACTTTAAAAATCTTTTGAAATAGTTTTAGATTTATAGAAAGTAGTGAAGGTAGCAGAGTTTCATAAAACCTTTGACTTCAGTTAATATTAATATCTAATATAACCATAGCATATTGATGAAAACTGAGGAATTGACAGTGAAACAAATTAACTGAACTACAGACTTTCTTCATATTTTATGAGTAGGTTTTTCTCTAAGGTCATTTTTCTATTCCAGTATCCAGTCCAGGATACCACATTACATTTATTTGTTATTACATTTGTTTATTGCTGTATAATAAATTATCACATAATTTAACAGCTTAAAACACACACACACATATGGCCTCAAGGTTTTTTGGGTCAGGAATCCAGACATAGATGATGGCCAAGAAAGTGGTATCAACAGAAGGCTACTTTGGGGAAGGGTCCCCTTCCAAGATCACACAGATATTATTAGGATTCAATTACCTGTTGGCTATTAGACCAATAGACTCAGTTCTTTACTGGCTATTTGCCAGAGGTTGCATTCAGTTCCTTGCCATGTGGGCCTCTCCCACATGGCAGAATGTTTCAACAAAGCCATCAAAGAGAGAGTTTTCTAGCAAGAAAGAAATTACAATCTTATACAATGTAATCACAGAAGCGACATTCCATCACCTTTTGTAGTATTCCAGTTTTTACAAGCAAGCCATAGTTCTTGCCCACACTCATGAGGAGGGGATTAGAATGCAAGGGTGTGTATATCAAGGGCAGGGGATCATTAGATGCCACTAAGAGTTCATTTCTGGACTCTGTATTCTATTCCATCAATCTATATGTCTATCTGTATGACAGTACCATAATTTCAATTTCTGAAATATTTTTTATCGAAGCATATTTGATATACAATATTATGTTGGTTTCAAGTACACAAAATGCTGATTTGACCTCAATTTCTTGATTATTGTAGATTTGCATGTCAGTTTTGAAATTAGGAAGAATGAGTCGAGTATTCCAAATTTTGTTCTTTTTCAAAATTGTTTTTGACTATTCTGGATTCCATGTATCTATATGGATTTTAAAATTGGTTGGTGAATTACTGAAAGAAAAGGCAACGGGCATAGAGATGACAGTTTGCATTGAATCTGTAGATCCATTTGGAAAGTACAGTCACCTTTACAAGCAAGCCACAATATAAAGCCATCTGATCGATGAACATGGGATGGTTTTTCCATATATTTAGATGTAATGTCTTTCAACATTATTTTGTAGTTTTCAGTGTACATGCCTTAATACCTATTTTGCTATAGTCATCCCTAAGTATTTTATCCCTTTTGATGCTATTTTAAATGGAACTGTTTACCTAGTTTTATTTTCAGATTGTTCACTGCTAATGTATAGAAATAAAATTGATTTTTGTGTATTGACCTCATATACTGCAACCATGCTGAAATCATTTTTTAGTTCTAATATTATTTTAGTAGACTATTTAGGATAAAATAATATCATTCACAGTAGAGATAGTTTGGCTTCTTCTTTCCCAATATGACTGACATAACTTTTTTCTTTCTTTCTTTCTTTTTTTTTCTTTTTTTTTTGCTAATTGCCTTGGCTAAAACCTCTAACACAATGTTGAATAGAAGTGGTAAGAGAACACATCCTTGTATTGTTTCTCATCTTGAGGAAAGCATTGAGCCTTTGACAATTGCATATGATGTTATATTTGTTTTTCATGGATGCCCTTTATTAGTTTGGGAAAGTTACCTTCTATGCTTAGTTTATTTAGTGTTTTTACACAAGGGATGTTGGATTTTGTCAAATGCTTTTTCTGCATCTATGAGATAATCATGTGTTTTTTATCTTTTATTCTATTGATGTAGTGCATTACATTAATTGTTTTTGTGCTTTGAACCAAACATTCAATATTGGGATAAACCCAGCTTGGTCATGGTGTATAACTTTTTTACATATTGCTGGCCTTGGCTTGCTAATATTTTTTAATAATCATTGCATCTACATCCATAAGGGATATTAGTCAGTAATTTTCTTTTCTTTTAAGGTCTAGTTGTAATATCAGGGTAAACTGCCCTAATAGAATGAGGTGGGAAGTACTCTCTTTTCTTTTGTATTTTTTTTGAAAGTTTGTGGAGGATTAATATTAAATATTTACATGTTTGGTGTAATTTAACAGTGAAGTCATCATAGCGTGTAATTTTCTTTATGAAAAATTTTTTAGTTACTAATTGAGTTTCTGTACTTGTATAGGTTTTCTTTTTTTGAATCTCCATAGATTTTTTTGCCTTTCTATGTATTTGTCCATTTCATCTATGTCACCTAATCTGTTGGCATATTATTCATCTTATTCATAGTATTCCCTTATAATCCCAATTTTTCATGGCAGGTTTGTAATAATGCCCCCTCTTTCAGTAATTTGATTTTAGTAATTTGAGTCATCTTCCTCTCCATCTCACCCTCTCTCTAATGCATATGTATCACTCAATAGTTTTATCCATTTAGTTGCTATTTTTCTTATTAAGGGATCATTGATATACAATCTTATGAAGGTTTCACATGAGCAACATAGTGGTTACTACATTCACCCATACTGTCAAGTCACCCAACACCTTTTTGCAGTCACTGTCCATCAGCATAGTAAGATGCTATAGAGTCACTCTTTGCTTCTCCATGCTGTACTGCTGTCCTGTGATCCCCGTACATTATGTGTTCTAATCATAACATCCCTTAGTCCCCTGCTACTTCCCTCCATACACATCATCCCCACACCCTTCCATTTGTAACCTCTAGTCCCTTCGCGGAGTCTGTGAGTCTGCTGCTGTTTTGTTCCTTCAGTTTTTTCTTTGTTCTTATACTCCATAGATGAGTGAAATCATTTGGTACTTGTTTTTCTCTGCTTGGCTTATTTCACTGAGCATAATATGCTCCAGTTTCATCTATGTTGTTGCAAATGGTAGGATATGTTTTCTCTTTATGGCTGAATAATATTCCATTGTGTATATGTACCACCTCTTCTTTATCCATTCATCTACTGATGGACACTTAGGTTGCTTCCATTTCTTGGCTATTGGAAAACTTTGGCAATTTCTTAACTAAATGCTCTGAAACCTTATGTCCACACATACCCAAAAATCTGCCCTTGAATATTCATTACATCTTTCATATTCACTAAATTCATAATCAGCAAAAACTGCTAGTTCATCATTAGTGTATAGGAATGCAACAGATTTCTGTGTATTAATTTTGTATCCTGCAACTTTGCTGAATTTAGCTATTAATTTTAGTAGTTTTGGGGTGGATTCTTAAGGGTTCTTTTTGTACAATATCATGTCATCTGCAGACAGTGACAGTTTCACTTCCTCCTTGCAAGTCTGGATGCCCTTTATCTCTCTGTGTTGTCTTATTGCTGCGGCTAGGACCTCCACTATTATGCTGAAGAAACATGGTGGGAATCTGCATCCTTGTCTTGCTCCCAATCTTCGAGGAAAACCTTTCAGCTATTCACTGTTAACTATGATTTTAGCTCTGGGTTTCCCATATATGGCCTTTTTGATGTTGAGGTACTTTCCCTCTATATGCATTTTGTTAAGTTTTTATCAGGAATGGATGTTGAATTTTGTTGAATGCTTTTTCAGCATCTATGGAGAAGATCATGTTATTTTTGTCCTATTTATTGATGTGCTGTTTGATGTTGATAGATTTTTAGTATATTGTGCCATCATTGCTTTCCTGGGATTAATCCCACTTGATCATGGTGTATGATCCTGTTGATGTATTTTTGAATTCGGTTTGCTAATATTTTGTTGAGTATTTTTGCATCTATGTTCACCAGGGATATTGGTCTGTAATTTTCTTTCTTTGTGGAGTCTTTGTCTGCTTTTGGTATTAGAATGATGCTGGCCCCCAAGAATGAATTTGGAAGTATTCCCTCTTCTATTTTTTGGAAAACTTTAAGGATGATGTGTGTTAGGTCTCTAAATGTTTGACAAAATTCAGCAGTGAAGCTATCTGGTCCAGGCATTTTGTTCTTAGGTCGTTTTTTGATTACCAGTTCAATTTCATTGCTGGTAATTGCTCTGTTCAGATTTTCTGTTTCTTCCTGGGTCAGTCTTGGAAGGTGTATTTTTCTAAAAAGGTGTCCATTTTTTCTAGGTTATTCAATTTGGTGACATACAATTTTTCATAGTATTCTCTAATAAGTCTTTGTATTTTTGTGATAGCCATAGTGATTTTTCCTTTCTCATTTCTGTTTATGTGTGTACATTCTCTTTTATTCTTGATAAGTCTGGCTAAGAGTTTATCTATTTTGTTTATTTCCTCGAAGAATCAGCTCCTGCTTTCACTGATTCTTTCTATTGTTTAATTCTCTATTTTATTTATTTATGCTCTGATCTTTATTACATCCCTCTTTCTACTGACTTTGGGCCTCATTCGCTCTTCTTTTTCTAGTTTCTTTCATTGTTAGTTTAGATTGCTCATTTTGGATTGTTCTTCTTTCTTCAGGGAAGCCTGTATTGCAATATACTTTCCTCTTAGAATGGCCTTCACTGTATTCCACGGATTTTGGTGTGTTCAGTTGTTGTTTTCATTTGTTTCCATATATTGCTTAATCTCTGTTTTTATTTGGTCATTGATCCACTGATTATTTAAGAACATGTTGTTAAGCCTCCAGGTGTTTGTGAGATTTTTTCTTTTCTTTTCATAAATTATTTCTAGTTTTATACCCTTGTCGTCTGAGAAGCGGGTTGGTACAATTTCAATCCTAAATTTACTGAGGCTCTTTTTGTGGTCTAGTATATGATGTATTCTTGAAAATGTTCCATGCTCACTTGAGAAGAATGTGTATCCCATTGCTTTTGGGTGGAGTGTTATGTAGATATCTGTTAGGTCCATCTGTTCTAATACGTTGCTCAGTGCCTCTGTCTCCTTACTTATTTTCTGTCTGGTTGATCTGTCTTTTGGAGTGAGTGGTGTGTTGAAGTCTCCTAAAATGCATGCATTGCATCCTATTTCCCCCTTTCATTCTACCAGTATCTATTTCACATATTTAGGTTCTCCTATATTGGGTGTATAGATATTTATAATGGTTATACCCACTTGTAGGACTGACCCCTTTATCATTATGTAATGTCCTTATTTGTCTCTTGTTACTCTCTTTGTTTTGAAATCTATTTTGTCTAATATAAGTACTGCAACTCTTGCTTTTTTTCTCCCTATGATTTGCATGAAATAATCTTTTATCATCCCCTCATCTTTAGTCTGTTTGAAGTGAGTCTCTTGTAGACAGGATATAAATGGATCTTGTTTTCTTATCAATTCTAAACTCTGTATCTGTTTATTGGTGCATTCAGTTCATTTATATTGAGGGTGATTACTAATAGATATGTATGTATTACCATTACAGGCTTTAGATTTGTAGTTACCAAAGGTTCAAGGGCAGCTTCTTCACTATATAACAGTCTAACTTAACTCGTTTATTATGCTATTTCAAACATAATCTAAAAGGTTTTTTTTCCTTAATTTTTTCTCCTCTGTTCTTTCTATATTAGGTGTCATGTTCTGTACTCTGTGTATTGCTTGACTGGTTTTGTAGGTAATTGATTTAATTTTGCATTTGCTTAGGAATTAATTGGTCTACTGTGATTTATTTTCTCTGGTGACAGCTTTATGTCTTAGGAGCAGTTCCATCTAGAGCAGTCCCTTAAAAATACACTGTAGAGAGGACATCTGGGAAGATGGCGGAGTAAGCAGGTTGGCAGAAATATCCTCCCAAAACCATATATATTTATGAAAATACAACAAATACAGCTATTCCTAAAAGACAGACCAGAAGATACAGGACAACACTCAGCCTGAAGCTACACCTGAGAGGACTTGGCACCTCGCAAAGCGGGTAAGATACGGAGCGGCGAACTGGCGGGACCCGAGCACTCTCCCACCCCAGTGCACCGGCGGGAGGAAAGGATTCGGAACAGGGAGGGAGTGGAGGCACAGGCCCACCAAATAACCAGCCCTGGTCATCTGTGCCGGAAGCGCTGACAGACATTGCACGGTGTATGGGAGATTAGAGAGACAGAGGGGCAGGATCTGAGAGGGACAGTGCAGCCAAGTCCTCTCAGCTGGCTCCTGGGACAAAAGAGAGGCGTGCACTTTCTTTAAAGTTTAAAGAGTCAATGGCCCAACAGCGGAACAAAACTGTCCCAGCACACTGAGCCCAGCAGGCTGGGAGTCCTGGGGAATTTCAGACACCTAGGCCGGCGGCCGAGCAAAGGAGCCATGTCGAGGCTTCCCATAGAGATCATCAGCCTCCCATTCCTTCCCCCCACCCGGCCGGTGCCACAAAGGGTCTGGCGGAATGGAACAGTGAAGCAGCAATGCCACCTACAGCAACCTCACAGAATCTACTCCCGGCGGGCGTTTGTTTTTTTCCCCCTTCTTTTTTTTTCTTTTCCTTTTTTTTTTAAAAGTCTTTAAGAGGCCAGCTGACACATGTGACGCCTACCAGCTACCAATTCTATAACCATGAAAAGACAGAGGAATATGATACAAACAAAGTTTAGCCAGACAACCCCAGAGAGGGAGCCTGATGGGACAGACATGCACAATCTTCCTGAAAAAGATTTCAGAATGAAAGTCAACCATACTGATGGATCTACAGAGAAATATGCAAGAGTTAAGGGAGGAAGTGAGGGAAGTGAGGAAAGACAATGCAGAAATGAGACAAGTGATCGACGGGCTTAGCAGCAGACTAGACGAGATGCAAGAGACTGTTAATGGAATAGAAATCAGAGAATAGGAATACAGAGAAGCTGAGGCAGAGAGAGATAAAAGGATCTCTAGGAATGAAAGAATATTAAGAGAACTGTGACCAATCCAAACGGAACAATATTCGAATTATAGGAGTACCAGAAGAAGAAGAGAGAGAAAAAGGGAGAGAAAGTGTCTTTGAAGAAATAATTGCTGAAAACTTCCCCAAGCTGGGGAAAGAAATAGTTTCTCAGACCACAGAAGCCCACAGATCTCCCAAAACAAGGGACCCAAGGAAGACAACAACAAGACACATAATAATTAAAATGGTAAAGATCAAAGATAAGGAGAGAGTATTAAAGGCACCTAGGGAGAGAAAAAAGATCACCTACAAAGGAAAACCCATCAGACTATCATCAGAATTCTCAACAGAAACCTTACAGGCCAGAAGAGAATGGCATGATATATTCAATGTAATGAAACAGAAGGGCCTCGGAGCAAGAATATTGTATCCAGCACGATTATCATTTAAATTTGAGGGAGGGATTAAACAATTCCCAGACAAGCGAAAGCTGAGGGAATTTGCCTCCCATAAACCACCTCTACAGGATATCTTAAGGGACTGCTCTAGATGGAAGCACTCCAAAGGCTAAAAAGATGTCATCAGAGAAAATAAAATCATAGGAAAGAAAGCAGACCATCCAAATACTAACTAAAGGCAAAGAATAAAACACGTAGTATATAAAGAATGGAGGAGGAAGAAAAGAAGGGAGAGAAATAAAGAATCATCAGACTGTGTTTACAATAACTTAACAAGAAAGTTCAGATAAACTGTTAGATAGTAAAGAAGCTGCCCTTGAACCTTTGGTAACCACGAATCTAAGGCCAGCAATGGCAATAAGTACATATCTATCGATAATCACCCTAAATGTAAATGGACTGAATGCACCAATCAAAAGACACAAAGTAATAGAATGGATAAAAAAACAAGACCCATCTATGTGCTGCTTACAAGAGACTCACCTCAAACCCAAAGATATACACAGACTAAAGGTGAAGGGATGGAAAAATATACTTCATGAAAACAAGGAGAAAAAAGCAGGTGTTCCAGTACTTGTATCAGATAAAATAGACTTCAGAACGAAGAAAGTAGCAAGAGATAAAGGAGAACATTACATAATGAAAAAGGGGTCACTCCAACAACAGGATATAACCATTTAAAAAATATATGCACCCAATACAGGAGAGCCGACATATGTGAAACAAATACTAACATAATTAAAGGAGGAAATAAACAGCAATGCATTCATTTTAGGAGACTTCAATACACCACTCACTCTAAAGGACAGATCAACCAGACAGAAAATAAGTAAAGACACAGGGGCACTGAACAACACACTAGAACAGATGGACCTAACAGACATCTACAGTACTCTACACCCAAAAGCAACAGGATACACATTCTTCTCAAGTGCACATGGAACATTTTCCAGAATAGACCACATACTAGGCCACAAAAAGAACCTCGGTAAATTCAAAAATATTGAAATTCTACCAACCAACTTCTCAGATCACAAAGGTACAAAACTAGAAATGAAGTGAAGAAAGAAAACAAAAAGGCTCACAAATACATGGAGATGACAACAATCTCTTAAATAATTAATGGTTCAACGACCAAATTAAAACAGAGATCAAAGAATATATGGAGACTAATGACAACATTAACAAAAAGCCACAAATTCTGTGGGACGCAGCAAAGGCAGTTCTAAGAGGAAAGTATACTGCAGTCGAGGCCTACTTAAAGAAGGAAGAACAATCCCAAATGAATAGTCTAAAGACACAATTACTGAAATTGGAAAAAGAAGAACAAATGAGGCCCAAAGTCACCAGAAGGAGGGACATAATAAAGATCAGAGAAGAAATAAATAAAATTGAGAAGAAAAAAACAATAGAAAAAAATCAATGAAACCAGGAGTTGGTCCTTTGAAAAAACAAACAAAATAAAC